>VXBU01017229.1:0-52871 GCA_013400315.1 Bombycilla garrulus
CTCCAGAGAGGGAGACTCCACACTGTCCCCAGGCAGCCTGTTCCAGTGCTCTGCCACCCTCAATGTAAAGAAGTTCTTCCTCATATTGAGGTGAAACTTCCTGTGATTTAGTGAATGGCCGCTGCTCCTCATCCTGTCCTGGGCGCCGCTGAATAAAGTCTGGCCCTACGCTCCTGGCACCCGCCCTGGAGATATTTACATGCATTAACGAGAGCCCCTCTTCAGTCTTCTCCAGACTAAACAGACCCAGTCCCCACAGGCTGTCCTCATAAGAGTGATGTTCCAGACCCAAATTACCTTTGTGGCTTCCACTGGACCCTCTCCAGTAGCTCCTTGTCCTTCTTGTACTTGCCCAGAACTGGACACAGCCCTCTCCCGGGTGGAGCAGACAGGGATGACCACCTCCCTTAACCTGCTGGCCACGCTGTTCCCAGTGCGTCCTAGGATACCACTGACCCTCCTGACCACGAGGACACATTCGCAGCTCACAGCCAGCTTGTCACCCACCAGGACTCCCAGGTCCTTCTCTGCTTTCTGGTAGGTGACCCTCCAACCTGTGGTGGCACTTGTGGTTGTTCCTCACCAAATGCAGGACCCTGCACTTTCTCTTGTTGATCCTCATTAGAACATTTCTCTCCACCCAAGCCCCCAGCCTACAGATGCTACTCCAGACCTGCAGAAATTACTTCTTCTGCCCCAAGGTGAAACCAGTCTACACAGTCTACACAGTTTGCTAAATTGTCCCCTAACACCTTGGGTTATGGAGATCTTGGCCTTTCTCAGCAGCCTGTCCCAGTGCTCCGTGGTCTCCACCCTTTAAAAAAGTTGCCTAAAATCTAAGCCAGCTCTGTCCTGCTGCAGCTGAAGACTAAACATTGATGCAATGTTTACTTTTAGCAAATATGTTGAATTTATGTACATTTTAAAGGAAATATTTTGATTAGGGATTTTTTTTTCCTTCTTTTTCTTGAGCAAGGTATTTAGGAAGCCCTTACTTGCAATAATGTCAAGCCATCCCCTGAATTTTGCTGACAGTCAAAGAGACAACATAAGAGCAAAGATTGATTCAGGAAACAAAAATGTGTACTTGTCCAAAAGTGTTATGGTTTTGGTATAACACCCCCTTTCAGAAGTTAAATGCATGTTTGCTTTCATATCACACTCTCAGCTTTACAACAGAAATGGATTAAAAAGCAGAAACTGCTGGGTTTGGGCCAAGGGGTGGATGCAAAGTGTTGGTCAAACAACTTCACTGCAGACTGGCTGGCTCTGGGAGCCCAACCAGGTAGGCAGCAGGATGACTGTCATGTGTGAGCAACCCCCTCGGTGATCCCAAGGCACAGCTGCTCCCAATCCCCCAGCCAGGGCTGCCTGGCACCCCACAAGCAGCTTTCTCCCTGACCCCAATGCCCCTCTGTGCCCTGCCAGGGGCTCCTCCCACACTGTCCTGTCCTGACCTCGCAGCTGGGTCTGCACAAAAAATAAAACCCAAATGAACCACACCTGATACTTGCTGCTGCCAGGAGGGGAAGTTTGGGATGCTTAAGTGTTGCTGCAGCCCCTGTGCTTGGCGCTGGTTCAGCTGTGCTTGTAGCTGGCCACTCATGATAGCAAACATCTGATATCATGCTGTACACGAGCTGTAACAAGCACACAAGCTGCTGGGAGGTACAGGGCACAGCAGAGAGCAACCATGCCCGGATGAAGCAGTTTTGAGTGGGTCCTGGTGGGAAAACTCTTTTTGTATGTGACATAGAGGGGCAGAACATATGCTATTTTTGGTGGGAATGAATGGGTTAATTCAGCTAAATAACATCATGAGTCAGCTGTTGCTGGTAGTTTTCATAAGAAAAGGAAATACTTTACATAAGTAAAGACTTGCTAAAACTAATAATATAGAGAATAGAAGACAGGGAGGTTCATAAATAAGGCAGCCCACATTCTAGGATGTGCAGTGCCCAGCTGCAAGTGCTAGAGCTCTCCAAGTAAGTGCAGAGAGATGATGCTGTGTGGAGCTGCTTTTGCTATTTGCTGCTTAGAAATGTCTCACTGAGAAAATCAAGGGGAGTCATAAAACAACAGTGAGTTGTTTATTTGCATGACTGTCCCAGCAGGAGAGTACTGGTTTGCATGCGAGTTGAAATCCTAGGGAGGATGGGGTATAAACCAGGGAATGCTCATCCAAGATTGCAAAGTATGTTCCAGCAAACCTAGCAGCTCCCAGGGGAGAAAAACTCTCATAAATGAATGCTTTACTTGTCTCACTAGTATCACATGGAGTTTTTGACACAGGGGCTTTTCTGTGCATTATCAAGATTTTGGCTGATGTAAAAATGTTTCTTAAAGCTTTTTGAAAGCCATTTCTCCATGGCAATAAGAGGTAGGATTTAGAATGACTCTTAGGACCCCCCTGCTGCTGGCTTGCTTCACGAGGGTGTGAAGCACTGTAGGATATGGGATTGGTTATTCCTCACTAGCACATGGTATGGCAGAGCTATTGATGTCTGACTGTGCTTGAGTATTTTCTTTAGCCCCTCATCCAGTGCCTGCGGGATCACGAAGTGCTCACCTCGGCATGGCACAGTGTCACTTGTGCCCTGGAGCAGCAGCCTCAGCTGCTCCCAAGGTAGGTAAATTAGGCACTCTGGGCTTACTCTCTGCTTTTTTCTGTGACCTTAGCATCTCACATTCCTGCCTGCTCCATGGGATGGTCAGAGTTGCCAAAGCTCTTCTCCTAAAACCAGTTTTCCATTAGTTTCACAGTTAGTCTTTGCCTCCATTTCCCTCAACGTATCTACACGTGTTCATTTTGTGCATAATGCATCACTTTGGGGTGTGAAGTGTTTCATTGATCCAAGATATATTATGGATGTTCAAAGAGTCATACTAGAAGGAATGCTTCCTATCTTGTATGCCAGTCCTTGAATTTAACTCACGATGTCTATCAAACATGTAAAGTGTGTGAGTGTAAATGAATCCATGGATTTCAGTGCCTGAGCCTCATCAGGATGAATGTGTCTTCCATTGCCACGCAACATGCTGCTGTGAGAGACCTGGTGTCCAGGAAAGAGGGCAGAACCGCAAGCAGCTAAGAAAAGGTGTTAAAAAAACTATCAAACATGTAATCCTCCTAAAGTACACAAAGTTCTTCCCCACTAAGGAAGAAGAGCCCCAGGATCAGCATAAAGATTTGGGCTGTTACATGATGTTCTCCATTTTTGAATTAATGCGTGTGCCAGGAGCAAAGGCAGCGCAGCTGTGCCGGAGCTGCTGCGGGTGTTTCCAAGCCGTGTGGCTGGCAGGCACCGAGCAGAGGGAGTCATCTTCAGCAGCACAGCTGAGCACTGCAGGCAAGGCTGCGTGAAGGGATCTCAAACCAACGACGCCCTAGCTAGCACGGCAGGCACTTCAACAAGCAGTGAAAAGCAGCTGCTGGGGGAGCTCCCTCAGGACACCCCAGCTCTTCAGAGAGCTTTCAGGAATTTCAGAGGACATTTACTACCTATTTGTGCTATTGCATCATTTAGGGACACTAGTCAGAGCTCCTTCTCTTTCACACCTGCGTCAGCTTGGCTCTCTCAGCAGAATTTTGCAGCTTTTAGACAAGAAAATTCTAGGACTGTTTATTAAGATTTATAGTCCAAACCAGATAAAGTTAGAGGGGTCATCTTTATGTGTAACATGTGATATATTAAGGTTAGGGGAGCCAGATTCCAGCAGTTCAAGCTGTAGCTACAAAATCTGTGCCTCTCCTCAAACTGAATTTCTGGAGCAGCTCAGGAAAATTCTTATTCAGTCTCCATTAAACAAGAGAGCTCTGGACTGCACGGCCTGTGTTCAAAGATCCTGAGTGTAATTGTATGTAATTTCTGACTGTGATAAAGAATCTTTAACGGTAAAATGCACTATGGAAACACAACAGAGATAAGATCAAAATAACTTGAAATTGGAACACTTGAAAACTTGGCAGAGAATCCACTTAGGAAGTTTACATGGCAGGGAGGAGTGTGATCCCCCAAATGCTGGGGATTACATTTCCAAAATTACAGCAGGGATATGCAATAACAACTCCATAATATTTTGATCAGGAAGGAAGCAAATAACATACTGCAGGATGCTGCTGTCATAGCACACCCCTTGGCAACACCCTCTTTAAGAAAAAAAAAAAAAAAAGGGGGAAAAAAAAAGTGGGGGAAAAGTGGGGGAAAAGGAAATCATCCCAAAAGACAGATAGGGGTAGAAGTCAATGCTTGGAGAAGGCATTTGCAGGCTTTCTTTCCCTTTTCCTCTTTGAACCCATCTAACAAAAATCCAGTTGTAACCAAGTAGAAAAACTAATTTTCAAGTCTGCTGCAGCCAGCAACAGTTTCTTTGGGATCTAGCTAGTTTAACAGGCTTCCTCCCCTTTCATGGAAATTCCCAATATTCTTCATTTCTGGTCAATCTCATTGACTCAGCACACACCTTTGACTGGCTCACACAGTGACATGCAGAGAGGAGAACTCAGTTACAATGCTTGCTTGTGATAGTTTTGGGGTTGAGGACATTTGAGACTGAGGCTGAAGATGCAGCTGTAGCAGGAACTGTCCTGGCTTTGTGGGCTGACTTTTTCTTGAAACCAGGGTGTCAAAACAGCACTATCAGTTCCTCTCTCATGAGTGCCCACCACATTACCTAAAATAGAAAAATGTCCCAAAGGCCATGTATCTGCCCAGGGCACAGCAGGAAGCTGGTGTGCTATTCTTTCCAATGCTGAAATATCAGCACTGTTTGCATCTGGGTTCTGTTTTCATCCTGCAGAGCCTTTCTTGATGCATGTCATGACATATCCTAAACATAAAAACACCCTTAACGTAAGTCCATGAAATATTTCCAAATACTAGACTGGGAAATAGAAGTCATAGTTCCACTATTATTAAAAAATAATAAATGCAATTGAGACACTTATCATAGCAAACAATAATTCATCCAGGTCTTATCCAAGTTAGTCCCTTAACATTATAGTTATCTATTTCTTCTCTATATGATGGTGGCTAATGATTTAATCACCCTTTTTCTGTCTAGCATTCCCCATTACTCCATGGTTACAAAACATACTCTTCTCTTGAGTTATATAAAGGGTTAGCTTTCTTAGGATAAACTCTGCAGTATTACTCAACTCCCAGTACACATGACTTGGTTTTAGTCTGCTGCTTCCCACCTGAAGAAGAGCTTCTGTGCCCAAAAACCTGTGTTTTGCATTTTCACTTATATCTGTAGGCTGAAAAGAGAAGGTGGCCTTCAGTCTTGTCTCACTGCAACTATCAATTTGATACTTTGAACTTATTAACTAGCATCATTGTTAGCTCTGAGCAGTTTTAATGTGGGAGTGAGAGTACATCCTTCTCTCCTTTGAGGAGTCTTATTTCAGACAGAGAAACTACCTCACAGAGAGACAACAGACTTGGAAGATGCTGAAATTAAGAAGAGCTGAGTTATATTCATGACCCCTCCATTATACAGTTTATATAATTAGACATCATGACAAAGTTAGTACTTGATATCTGACATCCGGTCCTCCCACAGATTTCAGCAGCACTGTGGACTCGTGGCTTTTCCAGGCTCTCCTCCCTAAGTATTCCTATTGCTAAATACTGAACATCAGCAGTTGGCAAGTAAAACCACTCACAGATATCCAGCAGGAAGCCTTCCAATTCAACCAAACATTTGGTCTTATTTTCAACACCTGAATACTGTCTGTTAGCTATAACTGATCTACTTGTAGTCTGTCACTAGATAACACACAGGTTACCAATTACCCTGTCTTTACATCATCCTCCAAAGTAAAAGAAGCTCCAAAGTCAATTTAACCAGTCCTGAATCCCTCATGACTATTGTTGCAATGCTGATGAAGTGGCAGAGGCAACAAAAGGGAAGGAATACTTTCAGAATCGCAAGAGTTGTTACAAACATAAGTTTAAGCACACAAAAAGAAAGTGAGTGAAGTGCAGTGGAAACCTATTGCAAAGATCTGAAAGAGTGTTGTGAAATCAGAATTTCACCTGCTTTCTTGTGTTCCCTCTGTGCTTGTATACAATGGAAAGGCTAAAAAAGCAACCACCAAACCCAAATGAGAAAGAACAAAGCACAGCTTTGGTAGCACCTGCCCTCCTCAGTCCCCCAGCAGCACTGAGGCTCAGACTAGGCAAAGCTCCTCAAGGAAGTATCACACTGACTTCCAGAGAGGCTACCAGATATCTCAGCACCTCTCAGACCATTTTCAGTGCAGCAGCCTGGTGTCCCCTGGCAGTAGAGAGGAGGCTCCTTCACAGGATGAAGGCATTTATGCGTGCCTTATGGTGGTCCTGTCCACTCTGCTGTTCACACCAGCATGCATCTACTCCCACTGGTGGAGCTCCATCAGGAAAATCTAAGCTACAGAACAATTTTCTCTGAGCAGCTGGGTCTTCTGGGTGGGTTGTTGGACTTCTAATACATGCACCAACATGTCCGTATTGCACATGCACAAAGCAGCTGTTCTACTTCGTTATTCAACATTTACAATTGTCAGGAATGCTGGTCCCACCTAAATCCTCTTGTAGCTCTGGGCTTTAATTAGCAACATGTCCAAAATACTTTAAGTGCTTCTGGACTGTAGCTATAGGTGCCTAGAGACAATGCTGGACGGTGCCAGAAGCCTTGTCCTGCAAAGAGAAATGTAGCTGGGTGTTAATGAGTGTCACGGGTACTTAGGCTCACTCAAACAAGCTAACAAATTCATTTCTATCAACATCTCCATTTATACCTTCTCTGTGTATTTAACAAAGGAACATCCGTGGTAAAATAATGACAGAAAAACACAGGACTTAGATTAAACTATTGTGGCTAATGAGCATGAAATCAGGAACTGAAGCAATGAGACCAAAGTCAGCTTCCTCCACATCATGCCAAACCTTGACCACAGTAATAAGGAGATACAAATTGCACAAATGTTGAGGGGCTCTAGCGTGAATAACTCCAGCTGCATATCCCAGTGCATTTACTTCCACTTGTGTGTAAACCTCTACCCTGTGCAAGATCAGGCCAGTACTAACAGAAAATCAGCCACCCTTTCCTGGTACCCAGTGCTGCTCACTGCTCTGCTTTGCTTTCCTTATGCTTTTCACCCTTTTCTGCTTTCTGAAAAAGGGTATTTCTAGGACACGAGCAGTCCCTGGGCAGTGGGTAGTTGCCTGGCTGCCTGCACGGGTACAGGACCAGCACAGAGCATCCACACTGTAGCCACCAGCAGTGGCCATGCTTCTGCTCTGCTGGGGAGCTGTGCTCTTATAAAAATCACAGCTCTCAGAAAAACATCTCACACAAGATGACTAATGCCTTGCTTATAGGCTGCCACATTATCTGAACAAAAATATATTTATTTAACCTATCTTGCACTTTAATTTGATATACTGCAACATCCCAGCATGGCCTTTTTGGCTTCAGTTGATAATTGTGCTAATTTTTCCATCTAAATTAAGCCATGTAATGCTTAGGGACAAAAACAGTCACATTATGATGTGTATTAGAGTCATGTTGTACAAATACTGTGAACAAATCCCATTGTGATGATTTCCACAGACTTTTTCTATAGCAAGCAAATAGGAAGGCATTGGAAAAGCAGCAGGAATATTTTCTCTGCAGAATCAGGAAAGGGATTTGGAATTGGTCCACCCAGGCAGAGCAGCTTGGAGGCCCATTTTTGTAAGTCTGCTGATGGCTCATCCTCTTGTCTTCCCCAGATGTGTTTCCCTAGGCCCTATGTAATGGCTTGGGAAGAGTCTCACAGAGACAAACTTGTGCCTCTGAATTAGTGGGCAGGAGGTCACATCATCTGTGAGGAGGTGGGCATGAGATTCGAGCCAAGAGAGGCTGAGCCTATAATGAAAGTGAGCCAAACTTCGGTGATCCTTCTCGAGACCTACGGCTGAAAGACGAGTCTGTGTGAGTTTTGAGGAGGATAGTTACCTTCCATTTTCTTGTTTATGTAGCTGCACAGGAGATACACCCAACAGAGTGCAGAAAGCTTGGCAATAACTGCAATGACTGCAGGCAGAACTAGCAGGGTTTGTCTTCATCTGAGAGAAGATCTCGATCCCCTATCAGTGGGCTTGAAAAACACTTTGCTCCCCGCAAGGTGGTCAACTGTGATTGTTACTAAGGAGGTCACAGCAAGTTTAATCTTCAGCAGACAGAGCAGGATGCTTTAGTCCTTTGTCCCTTTACGGCCTCACCTAAACCAAGGATGGGAAAATTACACCACTCTCCCGCAGCTTCACAGGGTGGTCTGTTTGTTTTGGTTTCTTTCACATTCAAGGACATAAATGCCAGACAAATTGTACCTAATTCCACTTAACCTGGGGGTAGCTGAGCACCAGCTAGATCACACTGAAAAGTCCCAGCCCCCAGAGTACCTTATCCTCTTCCCCCTGAAAGGGGGGAAACATTCCTTTGTGAGACTTTGGGATTTTGTGCTGCATTTTTGATGAACCAATTTTGAGTCCACCAGTGGGGAATATGAGCAATCACAGTCTCTGGGGGGGAGCTCTCAGGGACTGGAAGGAAAGGTGGCAGGTTTATCTCACAAGGCAGGGAGTATGGACCACTCAATCCCCTGATTGCTTGCTGTAGCAAAAATGTGCCACCAAAAAGCCATGACCACCAGACTTGCTGTATATTGTGTTTGTAATTCAAGCTGATTTAGCAGCACATACAGGTTTATCACACACGCAATTGATTTGCATTTATTGAGCCTTATCCTGCTTCCAACTGGATATTTGCAATACCAACCTGCATGTTTCTCTTCAGACATACGGTTTTTATGTGACTGCACAATTCTCATTAAATAACTGAGACAAATAAATGGCCTCATTTTTGGCACTTTCTATGGAGAACTTGATTAGAGAGGTCTGGCATGCACAACTCAGCATCTCTGCCCCAGCCACACTGTAATGTTTCCACACAAATGAAATCATAAGTTGGACACACATTTTTGCCCCGAAGGAATAAATGCCCCCCCCAAATCCCATCTGCCACCACAGCAAGAGGGTTTTAAGCTTCTGCTTTTCAGCAACAGCAAGAGCAAAACCTGCAAAAGAAATGAAAAATCAGAGTAGAGAGCAGTTTCAGGAGGGGTCTGTGTGAAGGGCAGCTCCCCATTCCTCTCCAGGGGGAGGTACAGCAGCTCCAGATCCCCCACTCCCACAGGTGTGCCCACCAGAGCACCCTGCCACCCTCAGTGCACACACAGCACGGCCACCTTGCTCGAGTTACTGTCACACACACCCCAAGCCCATGCTGGAAAAAACAGACTTAGAAGAGCCTTGAAATCTGGTTTTGCCACTGTTAATTTTTTCTAAAGTAAATTATATTTAATGAAAATGCCTGAGACACAAAGTACCTAGTTTTCATTTTAATTAGCAATTACGGTTGCTAATTAAGGCAATACCAAAATAATTGTGTCATAGTACAAAGGTAATGCCCATGTTTCTCTGTGCCAGATAAACAAGATTATTATCTTCACCTATAGTTCCAGAACAGATAATACTCCACTAATAATTTTTGCAGGGCTTAATTTAACATGTGTATGAGAGAGAACTGTGTAGCTTTTGATTTATGGTGAAGGCCACCATGCCATACAAAGATGGAGGGAGAGATCACAACAATCCCTTGTCTTAGATTTGAAACACAATTAGCCAAATAATCATCTTGATCTCACATTCCTCACTTGCCATAGTTTCTTAATTCTTCTTTGTATGTTAAAATATAGACACTGTCTTATATTTATATGTATTGCATATGAAGTATAATCTATAATTCTGTTGATATGAATTTTCTTCACCTAGTGCCTTTAGATAGACACATCTTTGACCATTTACCCAGGGAAACACTCATTGAAGAAGACTGATTTCTTGCAACCAACTAAATAGTCTTTTTTTTTAAGAAGTAAAGAAAGGCATATCCTCCACAAAATTTAATTCATGCAGCATGACTCTTTGAATATATAGTCTAGCAATACACAAGTGTTGGAAGTAGCACAAAAGATCCTGGAAAATGCTTCTAATTGATTAATTCAGCAGGGTGGCACCATGGAAATGATTGATTTTTGTTTACCAGACCTCTCTCTGACCTTTTCAGAGCCGCTGTTCATGAGTACTTGAATGGAAAAAATTTAAATACAAATGGCAATATAACAATAGTACCCGAATTCCCATCATTTGAATATATCAAATTGACTGCAACAGGTTTAAGATGCCACAAGGACCAAAGCTTTTTTAAAGAAATGTATCTTTTAAACAGTGAGAACTTTAATGTCAGTACTAATGACTGATCTCAAATGACTGATCTGACTCACAAATAATACGTGACTGTGTTTTTCTTAGCTAATGACGAGGTGTAACAAACCTGGTGATAATGACTATTAGAAAGGGTAGGAAAAAACAGTGCGGTACATTTCTTTGAGGTCATAAAAAAAACTGAGGTCATCAGGTTAGTTTCCTGTGTAATTGTGATTTATTGCAGGGTTGGCAAACCAAACCAAGGGCAGGTACCTTACCAACACTTACTAAATCTGAAGCTGCCCTTACTTTGCCAATTAATGTAAAAAATGTAAATAACGTGGGCTGATATTTCTGCCACTCATCTGGAGTTTGGGGACAGGTGATAGCTGCACTGAAGACATGCAATTATGAAATACCAAAATGAGAAGGACTGCTTCTAAGTATTTGATCCTTCAGACTTGACTAAGGCAAACTCCCACTCCAGCTCCAGCCAACCTTCAGAAACCTGCTGCAAAGGGAAGTGCTTTTCCTGCCCTTCCTTTGGCTGGATAATGTTTGAACATAGTTTGTGGATTTAGGAATAACCAAGGTTTTTAGAAATAACCATTTCATTGTGCTTCCAGAGTACCCATGTGAAATAATGATGTGCTGATGACAGAGGAGGCAGGCAGTGGCTGTGAAGGAGACCCTTCTCCACAGGAGAAGGTTCACTGCTGTCTCCTGTCCTGAAGTAAACCTCTTAAACTTACAGCATTTTGGAAGCTCCTTGGTTTCCCAGCATCCCTGTCCTGAGCCCGGTCTGTGGGAGTGACATGGATTTCCCACACAGATCTCTGCACGGACAGCTGAGCCACTTTATGAGTTTTTAGTTTTTTCAGTTGAGGGCTCAGCAGGGCAAGCAGGACACTTCTCAGTCCTTGAATTGAGAGAAAAAGCAACCTTTGTCCTTCCTGACAACCCAGTCTAATACTAAATACACATCATATGCTTGGCAAGACCTGTCTAAAGTAGCAAGGAAAAGCATGCAAACTCATGCTCACCAAAGGTATGTAGTACTTTCCACAGATATTTTCAAAGGGATTTTGGTTTTTTTGACATTTCTTGAGGGTCTAAACCAGCTAATGTGATTTCTCTTCACAGCTTCCAGTGGTAGCTGGCTTTGACCAGCTCAGCTGGTCAGGCCCAACCTGTGCCATCAGGACCTGCAACCGTGGAAAATTTCACCAAACAAGTTACAATTGTTTCTTCAGATGTCATGACCGGGGCTTAGTCAGGCTGGCAGGGACTCAGTTTTATATGCATGTGTTTGTTTCAAAATCTACTAACTTGTTTCTTTCCTGCAGTCTCAGCTCTAATTTATATGTCTTCAAATTCTCTTGCCCTTCTGACTGTAATGCAAACTGAAAATTATTCAGAGTGTAACCAGGCAACATCTGCTCAAGCTATGAGCTGCTTGAGGAAGTGTCAGTACTGATGATCCCTGTCCTCTCTTCCCTGTCCCACAGAAAACGCATGGGGAAGAAGGGAGAGTATTACCTCATGTGCACCTAAAATCATTTCCAAGCAAATGACCTAAGCAGAAAGCATTTCACTTTGGAATGAGGAGTGGCACCTCCTGGAAAAGTCCATCCTTTCCTTCGACCGGCTGGCCCATCAGCTAGGAGGGAAGTACAGCATGGCAGGCTCACAGGATTGCACCGGACTCTGAACCAAGGATCTCCTGTGGAAATTTCTCCCTGCACATTTGCTGCCTTTCTCTGCGGCTGTTGGTCACCATTCAGGGGGAATCCACTAGCAGGCAAAATGCTGTGATGCTTTTCTCCTTATTCTTTATCCCCTGACAATTTACAGCTTTCTGGCTGCATGTCAGAGAGCTCTGCATCCCACCTGCCTTTTGCACAGAAATGGGATTTTTCTGTGATCCTCCTTAAGGTCCTTGCTGTTGGGGGCCATGGCACTACACTTCTCAATATCCAGCAGATAACCATCTTCCTGGGGCTGCAATAATTTAACTTTTTTTCCCAGTACAGGTGCATAGGAAGCACCACGAAAGAATGTGCCTGAGTCAAGATCCCAAGTCAGTCCCTGGTAGCAGTCACACCGGCTCATGAGAGTGTACAAAGGGCAGACGGAAATGGCTTAATCGAGCTTACTACCACAAGCACAGCGTTAATGAGCAATAAATAGTTCACCCAAGAGCTGTGGGCTCACCTCATTACAGTTTTCATTACAGAGGTATCCTCAGCTAACACTCAGCATCAGGAAGACGGCAGTGGGGTTCTGAAATTAGGTCCTTTCCAACCCAACCCATTCCCTGATTGAACCAGAGGGTGGTCAGGCACTGGAACAGGCTCCCCAGGGATGTGGTCACAGCACCAGCCTGACAGAGTTAAAGAAGGATTTAGGCAATGCTCTCAGGCACAGGATGTGACTCTTGAGGTGTCCTGTGCAGGGCCAGGAGCTGGACTCCATTATCCTTATAGGTCCCTTCCAACTCAGGATATTCTATGATTCTATAATAAAAGTTTCTCAATTGCAGCTGAAAAACTTGATGTAATACTTCAGGGTTTCTAAAGAGCATCTGAGTATATTAAAACACCCCCATACGCATGTGTAGGTAAAATATTAAGTAATTAAGTTTTAAATTACACTGGATTTATCCAGCACTCCTGCACTAGAAAAGCAAAGGAAATAAAAGCAATTATAGGCAAACTGAATTGCTCTGTCTGCATTCTTCTTAGAAGTTTATTTTTTTCTGCTTCAAGGTGATTTGACATTTTTGGGTTAGATTTTAGGAACTCAGTGCAAAAGCCTAGCTTTGTACTGCCGCTTCAAACCAAAATTGATTCAATTATGCATCAGCCCGTCCCTTCCCCAAAACTAAACCCTCTCAGATCCTGAACTCCCTTCAATACAAGTTTTAAATAGAAAGGGTAAGTAGGGTAAAGCTGGTTGTGGGAGTTACTTTATCTTCCATATTTTCCATAAGATGATTCCTCTGACCTGGCCAGACTCTGAGGTCCCTGTTTGTGTTTTCTGCTGCTGGGAGAGGGCAGCACTCTTCTTGCACTCTGTGGATAATCAGGAGTGGGAAAGGGAGACACCTCTGCACTAGAGAGCTCTCTTCCATAACTGTGGGTCTATCTGCTACTCAGTTGATTTGGTGAATGCAACAGAAGCTGTTTTAATATCAGGGTTCAAATTTTACCTCACATTTTATATTAAATGAGAGGGCCTAGTTTCACTGAAGCATGGCTGTGTGAAAGCATCACATGACTGTTCATCTTATGAAAAGTACATAACAGATACTCCTACTAAACAGTTTTGCAAACTTGATGACAAGATTATTGTTTTTATTTTACTGCAGACTTTTCCTTGATAATTGGAATACGTTCATCTTTTTTTTCAGTTTTGTCCTGGTGTTCTAAAATCTGTAAAAACAAAACTGGAAATCTGAGCTTCATTTCTGTGTTGTTTTCAAATATGCTAGTTTGCATGCAGAGAATTTACCCCAGCAATTTGATTTCAGCATCAGAGCAAGCAGTGTAACATTTTTGGAAGTGGAGAGGTTTGCTTCTCACAAACATGAAAGCACCTTTTTTTGGTGAATTTTGTTTGTAGAATAAGATATAAAAATTAGAAGTGAAGAGCTCACTTCAGAAAATTTGGCAACTTTGAGTAAAGTGAAAAATATTTTTCAATTTTAATAGTATGATAGTAGTGTGTCTGGAGGTCTGGATTCCTCCCAGAATTTCCATGATGCATACTGATATTCCCTACAGCTGTCCATCACTTAGAAAGTAGCTGCTTTCCATTATTTAACACAATGTAACTCGGATTCTCCTCAAGAGGAACACCCAGTTCTTGCAGAGGAGCAAGAGTTCAGCCACAGGCAACTGCAGCCCATGCTGGTCTTGGAAGGTGACTTGCAAAGAGGACTTTGGGATCCAGTGTCTTTCTTGGAAAGCTGCCACCAGCACTTGGAAGCTTTGAGAAATGCAACTTCTACCTATGGCACAGGATTGTAATCCCCAAGGTATTAAAAACTATTTCATCATAAACACCATGCCACAGTGTCTGCTCCAGTGGCACATTTATCCTTTTACACACATTTAAGTTTCCATGTGACAAGGGCTAAATTTTGTTCCTTCTTCGTATTTTAAAATATAAGTTAGATGCTTTTATCTGGACTTCTCAAACCAGCTGCTCAGTGTAGTGACCACTCCATGCCTGGTGACTGTACTAATGCTTTTAAGGCTCATAGGTGTCCTGTGCATTTCTTCTGCCCTGATGTCCTTCACTCTGCACAGGCATAGCCTGTTCCTTCTCATCATTTTCTGTCTGCTTTCTGACTTAGTTTTCCAATGTATCATTCCTTACTCTGATCAAAAGGATTAACAGAACTAAAAGGCTTAACAAAAGTAGACATTATATTTGGCACAGGGTCACTGGTGCCTGTGCTGCGGACACTGTAACCACTCTGTTTAAACGACCAGCTTTGAAACAGCTCATTAATATTATTTTCAGGTACATCCTTACCTATTTCGTAAAAAATGTCACAACCCTCTTTAGAAGATCACTGCAAGAGGGATTTGTCTTGACTAATTTTATCCATCTAAGTTTTGGGACTAGATTAGGCCCCAATACAGTTCTCAGGAAGGAAGGCAGCAGCAGTGATACGGCAATACGAAATGTCCAGACTGATCCATTCCCTTTGTCTTCAGAGCAGGAGCTGAGGGTATCATGCTCAGACTTGGAGGTTGTGCTGTGCCCTCTGCCTGGAAGAAGAAGCTGTGGGGGCAGTTCCCATCTCCCCCATGCAGTGCAAGGCTCACGTTCCACCCCTAAGTACAGTCTAAGAGGGATTTTAATGGCACTGGCCCTAGGCCCACTCAGAGATTTAATTCCTTTGGATTTATGTATGGATTTTATTTTACCAAAGATATTTAGTGCAAGGCATTAGGTAATGCAGCGTGCTCTAGAAATCTAGGGATTTCAGGTTTTACTAATGTCCAGCAGAACAGTGAAGTCCTTACTTTGTGAACATAGCAGTTTAAATGCACGGGAAAGGGAAACATTTGGCTGTTGGACAGAGTTATATCCTAGCAGTGCCCCTAGTGTTTGGCGAGCGTTGTTTCATACCCGGGTGAAACTCACCCTAAGTCCCACAAGTGCTGGGAGAAGGCTGGTGACTGAACACCTCCCTTTCATCCAGTAATTGTCTCCTAAGGTCAAGGCATCCCTGACAAGGCTTCACAGAACACATGCAAGCTTGTGTTGTATGAGAGTGAGGAGCAGTAGAGCCATCCCAAAAAGAGCCACTGCCCCAGCACAACACCTCTTAACTGATACTGAGTATGAGATCACTTCCATTCTGCATGGAAATTACCAGATTTGCTGATAATTCAGCTCAGAAAGGATAAGGGTTTTTTCTGCATCCAGCAGGATGAAAAGGATGTGTTAAGCATATAATAGAAAGGCAAAGCATAGTCCTCTAAAGGAAGGGGTAAAACACAACAAACAAAATAACTACTGCTACTGGTTTAAGTTATCAAAGTCTGTTTTCCTCAGGCATCACCTAGTTCCTTGGAAATCTAAATATTGGTACCTGTAAATTATTGCATGTTGTACAAAGTTATTGACTACGTTTCATCACCAGCTGCACTGCCAGGGGTCTGCTGCAGACTCACCATTAAGCTCTCAGGTTCCCTGGTTGTAATGAATAATGACAAAAAGTTGCACCTTTTCTGAAATGCATCAAAAAATGAATGGCCGAGGGGCAAGACTAAGAAAAACAAAACAAGCCACGCAAACGTTCTTGAGGTTGTTTTGAAGGACTTGATGATGTGAAATTCTCAGTACTTTAATCATTATTCAAAATGTACCTTGAATCCCATTATGATTTTCCAGGCACTGAAGGATGGAGTCCAAGCATCGCACGGGTACAGAATTAACAAAAGCTCTGTGGGAAGAGGTTTATCACAGCCATGGGTGAACATTAGTCATACTTGCATATGCTTCTTTCCACACGTCAAAGGTCTGAGTAGACAAAGAGCTGTGCCTTGCATAGTTTTGAAATCCATCAATTTCCACTGGTCCTGAAAGAACCTCTCTGAGGAAAGGTTTTTTGCCCACGCAAGTATCACAGCACTTCAAAGGGCACATGCCTTCAGGTACATAATACTGTGTTTCCAAAGAACATTTTCCCGAGGCAAGAAGAAAAGTACAGCTATCCCATATTGCATGAAGTCTACTCCTTTGCAGAACAATCTCCTTCTCTCTTTCCAAAACAAAAGCAAAATTTAAAATTATTACCAAGAATGAGTAGGATAAACAGCACACTTTTTTTTTTATTGCCATTTAAGTGTAGTTTAAAACCAGGCTCGTCTATTAGATTATAGACTATTTCCATTTATGAATATAAACAATATTCTTGCCTTCTTCCCTTACACCAGTGACTCATATGTTGGGGTTTTATTCTATAAACCAATCGCACAATCACAAAATAAAGTAAATTTTCATAATGTGAGGCTATGCAGTTCATGTACAAATTATGCTTTTGCCATTTTTCTTTTAAACATGACATTTTTGCTCCTGGTTTCTGCCTTTTCTCAGATTTTTCGTGGCATTTGATTTTTTTTTTCAGTTGGAAACAAATTGAAATACAAAGCAGACTTTTTTTCTTTCTAAATTGCACAGCCAGTTCGGATCAGAAATAACAAAGGACTCTTCACAACACTACTTTAGTAAGCCTTGCTGGTGAGGAGAAAATGTGCCTAATGATGAATACTTAACAAGATCTGACTAAAGCTTGCCATCAATTCCTTGCCCTAAATGTTACAGGTTGTGAAATCACATTAGCACCAGTGGATGCAGCTTCTAGGGCCCACCCTTGCACAACAAACACTATGGCTGGATCCCAGACACCTGGCAGCACTCCAGGATGAGTTTGTGCTGATGACAGTCAGTTCTGGCAAGGGCTGGACCCAGACCTGGACGTGGACCAGAGCCAGACCCATCTCAGTGCTGTGGGTGGCCAGAGCTCATGGGGTGAGCATGTGGACAGACACCTTGTGTCTTGCCCCACAGCCCCTCCTGGGGTTATGGCTCTAAACAAGTCACTAAATATTTCTGCTGTGGCTTCCTCAGCTCTTGCCTTTTCACCAAAAGCTTTCAGCAATATCTGAAGAGGTACAGATGGGCCCAACCCAGCAGAATTGCCGAGACCACTCACGACAAGAGACCTTACAGCCTCTGTGTATTGGGCTGCTATGGCAAGACAGCAAAAGCCATCCAAAGCAGCCCTCAGCCATGCAGCCAGCAGAATTTCCCTATTTGCAGACCTGCATCGGGGACATACAATCCTTTTGCTTGGTGTGAACTCTCAGCGTTTTCTGTGGAAACCCCATCTGCTAAGGTTAAGGCAAACCCAGAGAAACCTCCTCTCCACAGATCCCCAGGGCTTTAACATGCATTGGTGGCCACAAGCCAAGTACATTTTGGGGAGTAGCAGTAAACAGCTGCTTTTCAGACTCTTCAGAACACGGTTTTAAGACTTTCTCCATGCAGTTACTACTAGCATGATCCAAGCTCAGCTTCCAGCCTTGGCATGAGCAGGACCTATTAGCCTGTTTTCCTAAGGAGACATTATGCACAGAGATCATAAAATTTTTTAAACGGCTGGCCAGTTTCAATCAAATTTGGCAGCCAGGCAGCAGTCTTGGAGACCCCAAGTTTCTACAAGGTTCACGAACCATATGTGTGGCTGGGACAGTGGAAGTGGAAGGAAAAGCAAGCCAACCTGTATGAGAACTCAGATAGTCCAGTGAGACTGAGATGCTGTGGATGACCTGCTCCAGGAAAGCTTCACAATGTTTTTCCATCTGCACGGACACAAGGAGTGTCCAGAGGAAAAGCAGATTTCAGTATTTCCAGTGTCATTTTTTTCTACAGCAGTATCATGAACTTACACTCTCTGTCCAATGTCTCTCTGTTGGAACCAGCCCTTGCTGCGAGGTGAAAACAGAGAATTAATTTTGTGAATGTCAGAAGCCTCTCAGAGGATTTTTCTAGTGCCAGCTGCAGTTGCTTCCCCTTGGTCGGAGGGACAGCCACATCCAGCCAGGCAGTGAGGAAAATGAGGAAACTATTGCTCTTGTGTTTGAAAACGTGTCTTTGTTCAAAGCAGTGTTTTTGCCACGAGCACACGTGCCTGCAGGGAGCTTCCTTCAGGGACTCGGCTGTAAAATGAGGCCACAAGGGCAGGCACAGAAGGACTGCAGAGTCCCCCGGCTGTTTCTTTGAATGGCTGCCCTAACAAGGAGGTACAATGACAGCCTCTGCTCATAGAGGTTTCAAAAACCAGCCAGCAGTAGCTTCCTCACTAGATTTTTTTTTTTTAAATTCTCAACTGCACATTTTTAAACAGAAGATTAGCATGTCTCCTGTAATAGCAGCAGTTTTGCTGCAGTGCCTCAGCAGAAGGCAGCTGAAGAGGACAAACTGAATCTGGACACAAGGAATTTGCAATGAGCAGTCCTTCCTCAGGACTGCCCTCAGCACAGGTCACAGAAAGCTGTGCTTCTTCACTGATCCAGGCTAAAGCAACCTAATTAAAGATGCCAGAAGTTATTTCGAGTAACAAAGCAAACAAACACTCTTCTGAGTGATTAGCATTTTTCAGACTCATTAGGAAATAAAAATAAAAAATCTTTATCCCGTTGTTTTGGTTCAGTGCTGCAATGTTTCCCTAAGGCACAGGCCAGCTAAAAAAGAGGGGCTCTGAGAGATGTGCAAAGATAGCACCATTGTCAACCAAATAAACCTCCTTCAATTATTCAGAGCATCTGCTGTTCTCAAATTTCTCATTCTTAGAGCTCCAGCTAAGTAGTGCATTTGGCAGTAGTTCTTATTAACTCACAGGACAGCACAAGTAAGGAACATATGTATTCACAAGATAATTAATGCTCAAAGTGAATATTGTGGTAAGAAGTTTCCATACACATTTGCAAACTATCTGCCAAATACATATTTTTGAAGAGTAGGGAACTTCATATGGAAAAGGTGAATGTAATCCTAAGTAGACAGAAAACAAAACTGTCTCTATTTTTCTACTTCATTAACAGCCAGAAAATTGACCAAAATACTCAAAAACGTTCAAGCACTGAAAAACACTGAACACAGCCCACAGTCAACTGACAACTAGGAAAAATGGGCTTTCTGACATCTACCAACAATATTTTGCATCTGAAAGGCACACTGCAGTTGAATTCATGACAAAACAATATTTAAGACAGTAGCTGTGAGAGCTTCGTGTCTATGCTGCAATGCTGTGAGTTAGAAAGATTCAAACAGAACTTGTTATCTCCATGGCTAAACTAAGATACTGAAATGACATGAACTTGATGCGGAGTTGACAGACAGCATGCTCATTTTATCATATTAATCCTTCTGCAGTGTGTTCCTAATGGCATTTTCATTCCAAGATCCCTTTACAATATATCACCTTGATGGGAAGAGGATGCTTCATTTGGCCGGCCAATCCAGCCCATCCTCCCAAGCCATTACATTCCATCTCCTCAGGAGGGATTAGACACTACAGTTGACTGAACCAAAGAAATCCCCTCTGCTTCCTCAGTTGTCACAGATACACTAGCCCTTCTGTGTCTTTGCAGAACTGCTGGCAGTATTTCTTTCCAAGGTGCCAGCTGAAAGGAAGCCTGAATAAATCAGCTAGAAGTGGCTGGATCTCCATATGTATGGTCTGTCAGGGAAGGCAAGCAAACCACCTTCAGTAAAACCATGGTGAAATGGTGAATAACACACCCCAGCAACTTGCAGTAAGGCTATATATGTATGTTTATATACATGTATGTGTATGTATACACACACACACACACACACACACACACACACACACGCACACACACACACATATATATACATTGGTGACGTGCATCGTTTCTAACCAGACAAAGGAGTGGACAGGTTCAGAGTGTTGTCTGCACTGTCACAAACCACTGATCTGGTTATGTTCCCTTCAAACTTTGATTCCTACAGCTGGTCCAAAAAAAAAAAAAGAGCATTTTTCCTTATCCCCCTTGCACCGCACAAACCATCCCGTCTTAAAACTCTCATAGAAAAGTGAGAAAGTGCTCAGCCTGTTAGGCAGGGGCCCTTTCAGAGCATCCCGTCCCGAAGACGATCCCCCAGCCGCAGGGCTCCGCTCAGCCGGGGCTGCCCCGTCTGGGGCTGATGGTGACACAGGGCCATGGCCGTGCCCTGGGCAGCCAAGCTCCGAGGCTGGGCCTGGGGAGGGCAGGTGGGCTCAGCCCGCTGCAGGGTCTCGCTCCCTGGCGGTGGGATGGGTGCCAGGCCCGGAGGGCAAAGGCCAGGGGGTGGCAGGGGAAGGGTGCTCGGGGGCTGAGACGCGACACTTACTGCAGAACTGCCTCCGCCGGACCCTGCAGCGCCAGAGCCGCGTCCGCACCCAGCGCAGGCACGGGGACAGGTCCATGGCTGCGGGGGCCGCCCGTGCCCGCGGCCACCCGGCACGGCCCGCNTTGTCGCCATGCCATGTTTTATGCATGAAGGTAATTTCATCCCGATTGTCCGCGCCTGGTGTCTGCGTGAGCTCCTGCGACGTGGAGGAGCCACGGCATCAGTCCCTGGGGAGAGGGGGAAGCCAGGAGCGAGCATCCCTCCCGGGGCGGGGGAAGGCGCCCGTGGCAGGAACCCCTGCTGAAGGGGCTGAAGTTTACACGGGTAAGCCTGCGGGACTCTGGAACGAGGAGAGGTCCGAAGATATTAGGGAGCCCTGCAGAAACCCATGTTGTACTCTGGTCACAAAAGCATGGCCTGCCTTTGAAACCTCAGCTCCGCTGCTGTCTTGTGAGGAAACAGGAGCGTGTGAGGGCAATACAGCTTTAGTGAGGGCAATACAGCTTTAGTGAGTCCATGGCAGTGCTGCATTGGTAGGGGTGGTCAGCATTTCTCCCGTTCTAATTTCACTTTTGCTATGTACAGTAATTCCCAGAGTGACCCTCACAACACTGTCACTGCTGCCTGAGGCACTTCTTCTGTAACATAACTAAAAAGCTCCTTCTCCAATGAGTTCACACAACCACAGAATTTCACAGAATTACCTGAGTCGGAAGGGATCCACCAGGACTATCAAGTCCAACTCCTGGCCTCACACAGGATCATCCCCAAGAGTCACACGAGGTGCCTGAGAGTGTTGCCCAGGCGCTTCTTGAACTCCATCAGGTTTCATGCTGTGACCACTTCCCTGGGGAGCCCGTTCAGTGCCCAAGCATCCTCTGGGTGAAGAATTTGTTCCTGATATCCAACCTAAACCTCCCCTGACACAAATTCAGGCCATTCCCCTGGGTTCTGTCACTGGTCCTGTCACAGAGATAAGTGCCTGCCCCTCCTCTTCCCCTAATAAGGAAGCTGTAACTGCACTGAGGTCTGTCCTCAATCCCCTCCTCAGGTTGAACAGACCAAGTGACCTCAGCTGCGCCTTATACGGCTCCTCCTCAAGGCCCTTCACCATCCTCGTTCCTCTCCTTTGAACACTCCCTAATAGTTTAATGTCTTTTTTTATCTTATGATACCCAGAACTGCCCCCAGCACTCAAAGTGAAGTTGGCCCAGCTCAGAGCACAGGACAATCCCCTCCCTTGCCAGGCTGGTGATGCTGGGCCTGATGCCCCCACCACACAGGCTTGGCCCTCCTGGCTGCCAGGGCACTGTTGACTCAGATTCAACTTGCCACTGACCAGAACCCCCAGGTCCATTTCCATGGCACTGCTTTCCAGCATCTCATTCCCCAGTCTGTACATACATTTGTCAATTTAGGCCCTCCTCTCATACCTTTGCCTCAACAAATACATTTGCAGGGTTTACTTTAAATGTTCCTTATATCGCAAGAAAGAGGTTACCACACACACACTGCACAGCGTTTATCAGGCAAGAACAAATCTAAGATGTGGGTCTGGAGTACATAGGCTGTGTTGCAAATGTATAGGCTGTATCCTACCCAGGAGGATTCCTGAAGCTTTTCCCTTGCTACATGCAGCTGAGACCACTGAAGGCTTGACTCGAGGATGGCAAGCCCTGCCACACGCACCAGTGTAACTGGAGAGTGGGGGATGGCCAGGTTTCAGGTTTCCTTGCCATTTGAATCTCACAGTAGGGTCATCCAAAGGGCCATCGTTGATTTTTTGTTCTTGACATAGGCAGGTAAATCTTGTGCTCTCATTGTAATGATAGGTAAAACCCAGCAGAAGCATTTGAGCTCCATTTTAAAGCTCTTTTGATTAATATGATCTGGACTAAATGTAGCATTTTGAATCCCTATTAGGAATATTAAACTCAGTGTTATTTGCCCCTGAAGACCGTGTTAAAGCCCAGGCGTCGCTCGTCCACACTGGGAATTCACACTGGATTCTGCATGACAACACCAAGCAGCCTGGAGATTTAAAACCAAACTCACAAATCACTGTCAAATCTAGATATGAAATTCCACAGACACTCATTACATTTTGCCAAGCAACAGTCATGTCAGATTACTGATTTGGAGCTGATCAGAAGTGAAGGTAATGGATGGTGCAGAAACACTATGAAAAATATGAAGAATCCACATTGAGTCTTGTGTCACTGTGCATTTGGGGACTGGTCAGAGTGAATTGGTTACATACTGTGGTGAGCAACACTGCTGGCATAACAAGGAGCAGCTAACAAGGAGCCCCTGACCAGGTTATGTTCCCCACTGACTTGCTTCCAGTATTTCAGTGGGCACCATCACCTGTCTCTATAAAGAAAGACTCATCCTGTGATGCTTGAGTGTGCTGAAACTGTGGCTGTACCAGAGTGAAAGGGACTCCCAGGTCACCATGTCCAGCTTCAGCTGCTTTGACAATCCCAGCATATTTCCAGGTCTTTAATAAATTATGTCTCAGAATTAGGCTGAGGAAGAAGGAAATAGGAGTGCAGGGGACTTTAGGTGGTGAAAATTCACTTCTTGATTAGGATTCAGCGCAGCTGTGATCTCAGTGTCATCAGTTACTTGAACTGATGCTGATGCACATAATTTACAGCAATAAATGAGATATAACAGCAGGTATGTGTGGGCTGGAAATAGAAATTAAACCTGAATTGAGAAAAGTATGACAGCTTTGGTGTATTTATGCTTTAATAGTGCTTATAATTGTCCTTTTAGAACCGTACAGATGAATAGAATAATTTAAGAGATGGGCTAGGTAGGATTCAATTATGCTTGTTTAAGGAAAATACATTACAAGTATATTTGTGCTGATGATAGCTTGTTTTCTTCAGTATTTGATGTTTGTCCTCCTCCCTTTTTTCTTTCTTAAACACAAACATACCTAAGCTTAGAACTAGCTATTTGTAGATGTATTTTTACCTTAGAATAGGCAGAAGTCATAATTTTTACACTTGGTTGGTTCCAATTCTGTATTATTTTTTCATAACATTCTGTGTGATTTCCGTGCAGTCCTCTGGCACCAGAGTGCAAAGGAGAGCTTCAGAAAAGTTTAATTATGCACAGCATTTTTGACACCACCACCGCTTCAATTTTCCTCCTGTAAATGGATGATGACATGTCAGAGTCACAAGGCAGGGCACTCAGCACACGTGTCTTTCTGCATTTTCCTTTAAAACCTTGGTGGAGAGGGAGAGACATGCAGCTGCACGGAAGAAATCGGAGCTGTTGAGCTGGTTCGCACCCAGTCGTGGTGCTCCTGAAACTCCAAGCTTGGCAACAGCTAATGAAGGCATCAGCCAACAAAGGAGACATCTTTTAATCATCACAGAGTTCCTAAGGTTAAATATAACTGCTCAATCTCATGCTTGCCATTGACCTCCCTGTACATTGTGATTGTCTAGCAGCTGCTGCTATTCCTCTGTAAGACAGAGACCTCCTGCAGATCGTGAGGACCACAAGCTGCTGCCTCAAGCCCTGACATGTGGGTCTGCCATTTTCTTCCTTAACATGCTGCTGGTAAACAAACAGATTCCATGAAACCTTTTCCTCAGCAGAAGGGATCCATTCTGGGGCTATATTCCCCCCAACACGCTAAAAGGCTTTGAGGTGCTCTGACTGCAATATAAGCAAGAACTTTCCAAGACAGCAAACCACAACCCTGCTAAATGCCAGAGCATTGTACTTTGGCATGTCACATTTCTGTTTTGTTAGGCACTGGTATTCAATCTTGTTTAATGCTTGAAAGCAGTTGATGTAGTGATGTTAGTGGATGTCAAGAGTACACAGTGCACTCTGGGGTGGAATAAGGAGCAGTTCAGAGAAAGCTTCCACTTAAGCCCCTCTCTCCGTGTGCATCAGTGCAATGATTCAGTTAGCTAAATCACAGGCTAACAGGGTTTATAAATCTGCAAGAGGGGACTGACAGGGTGGGAAAGGCAGGATTGCTGGCTCGGAATAGAACCCTAGCCGCTCAGATCCCGTGCTGCAGCGCAGTGCTGTGCTCTTCTTGTGCCACCTACTGACCAGATCCTCCTGGCTTTCCGTTCGGAAGCGGAATATTTTCCAGTTTATTTTTAAAAGCGAGTATTTGGTGTTGGATTTTGCCCAAGCAATTAATAGCTGGTGAATACAGTCAGTCTTCATGCCTTGATAACATGCTCTAATTTAGAGCTGAACCACTGTATCCTGCACTAGCTGGCTCAGTGCAAGAAGGATGGGATGTGATGGCATGGCATGGGAGGGCATGATCGGTGTTATCCAGCATGTCAGGTCCAACAGTGCTTTCTCTCTTGAAATATGTAATACCCTGTGAAATCATTATGATTGCCCAGATTTTCAAAATCAGAAGCTACCTGGAGAGTTTGCCCTCTGTCCTTAGGTGCTTCCTGAGATGTAGCTGGACTATGGCAAGGCCTTGGTATTGAAATGCAGCCTTCAGGTCCTCACCCAAGCTCTGTGTTAGTAGAGAAGCACTTTTCTTTTGGCTCTCCAACCTTCTGAAACTTGGAACTACCCTGCAGAATTAAGATAACACTTTCAACTTTTTTTTTTATTAAAAGTCAAGGCAATGTATGTGTGTCATTCCCCCCCACCCAACATTTCTGAAATACTTGAAAGTGGACAATACATACCCTGTTCCTGTGTAGGTTCAGCTGTCAAGCTGCCTGTTTGCATTTATCTTGGGTAGATGGTGTTGGCCTAACACTGTGAGTTGCTCTGCCAGAGGTGAAACGGGGCCTTAAACAGTTATAGTAGGCTCAGTATTAGTATTGCTCTGCAAATGTTTGTGATAGCCACTGTCCTCGTCAATCTGGCTGTGGAAGTTAAGCTCCTGAAGGCTTCAGGTTAATTAGAGTCATTCCAGCCTTCATCAAGAACTCCTGTAGGAAGTAGCACATTGATAAGACAAGGCTGGGATTGGGAATCTTGTATGACTGTGGCACCAATAAGTAATTTCTCCACAATAGTACCATCAGAGCAGGTGGTTGTTGTTCTAGAGCTTCTCACAAGGAAAAGTGTGCTCAGAATGGATTTTTTTCTACATGTGATTTTAAATGACCACTTTGTTCTGGGCCCAAAGCAGCCTTGACCAGGCCAAGGCATGATGCTGGAGAAATTTCTTCCAGATGCATTTTTTTCCTCCCACTTGTGCTCTCTTCCAGCTGCACATTTCAGTGGGGCCATGACCTCAATGTGTATTTTTAAAAATATGTGAAAAATAAGCTTTTTATTTTCTTTGTTGCTAAATGGGCTGCCTCTTGCAACTCTTTATTAAATGGGAAGATATGGTAGGCAAATTCATCCCATAATAAAAGCATGACGTAGATTTCATATACTCTTTAAAGGGGATGACAAAGAGACCATGGATAAACTTTGTATTTGGGGACACAATATTTTCTTTCTAATTATTTAAAGTTCAGTATGTGATCTTAATTACTGCTTTCTTTTTGCATTTTACTTGTTGGCCTGCAGGCAATTTCTTCTAAAATTAATTGGATCAATCATTCCAGAAGTCTCAACTGAATGAGCACATATATACTAAATATTTTTAGAAACAATTTCAAAGATTGGCAAGCATTTGGATTTTGTTGCCGATAAACTTGGCGCACTACCCTACACAGAGAAGTTTTTTAGGTAGCTGTGAGAGATTTCCTGTTCTGTGCTCAACTATCCTGCAGGACCTGCCACAAAGCATCAAACATGTAGGATTTAGAAATCATCTAATGCTTCCCACGTGCGTACATAGATTTGAGTCAGAAACACTGCAGGAAGTTCACCTCTGAAAAAAAAAGCTTTCAAATTAGGTTGCTGGCCCAGAATAACAGCAGGAGAGATGACAGTCATACCTCTTTAAATATTTATCTTAGCTTTTTCTCATCAAACCTTGAAAATACAGCTGCACCACTTAATGGGTCAATAAATAAATATTGTACTTCAGGCAAAATTATGTTGTTTCCTTAATCTTTTCCTAAACTTCCTTTTTTCCAGTTGCTGAGAGTTACCCAGCGCAGTGAAACCAGTTCATTAAGCCAGGCTTTCAGGCTATCCAGCCTTTCACAAGTGTTAGAGCTAAACCAGCTGCTAAATGTAGAGAAGATGGTGAGTCAAAGATGAGTCCTCACAGAGGTATGATCAATGCTCCGATTATTACCAATGCAAGACTACATTTATAGAGTTATTCACAGAGTTCACGCAACATGTAGCATATTATGATTGGTTACAGACTATTGTTCACGTGGTGCTTTAGCTACTATGATTGGTGGGGTGCCTTTGAGCACACCTTTCTTGGACTACAAATATTTCTTCTCAGCATATTCTTACAATGGTTCGATTAACATCAACATATTCTACAGTTCTCAGCATTGTCCACTGTATTCAGTGTTCTGTGGTTTAATACATCCTGCAGTTAATCAGTACACTGCGCCTCGTATTCTCTTCTTCTTGTTACTTTTCTCAGCATAGAAACAATGCACCTCTGCTGTCTGTCACGTACTCAGGGTTGTGCATTAGAGTCTCCAAAATCACTGAATCCCCTACTTCTTAAAAAATACTTTCTACAATTCCCCTTTTTTCTTTTTGCACAACCCATGCGATATGGACAAATTTCTCAAATCTTTTCTTGATGCATGAGAAAGCACATCCCACAATGATCATTGCAATAACAATAACAATCAAAATGCGCAAACCTTCTATGATTAGTGTTTTCAGCCATCCTGTGATTCCTAATTGTGACAATCAGTCTTCAAAGGGGCTATCATATACTCTCATGCTCTGNTCTGCGGCTGGAGTGGAGGACACACTCAGAGCTGTGGTGGCTTGGAGAAGGAGTTCTCCGTAACCCAGGAGTTCCTTTTTTCCTGCTGCTGCTTCTGCTCACCCCGCTGGAACGCCCTGCTGAGACTGCGGGAAGAACGGTGACCCATCTAATCCATCCCTGCACCAGAACTCCTGCGTTCCATCTCGGAGTTCTTCCCTTCTCCTCAGAGGGCCCGTCGGAGCCATCTACAACGACAGACTGCCTACGGGGTTCGTGAAGCAAGGCCTCCCCCATCCCCCTCCCTGGCTTTTGCTGTGGGAGTCCCAGACTTTTTCTTTGTAGTAGTTGTTGTTGTTAATACCGTAGTTATTGTTCATTTGTATCTTGTTATTCTCATTAGTAAAGGACTGTTATTCCTCCGCATATCTTGCCTGAAGGCCGCTTAATTTTAGTAATATGGAGGGAGGGGGTTTCTAAGGGAGGCTTTCTGCTTTCCCCAGCAGATACCTGTCTTCAACCTAAGACACCATGGCCTTGGGCTAACAATAAAAAATCAATGGCAGCTCTATTTTGAAGGACGGCATGTCTTACACCTTCTACATCCTGTGTTAGTTCATCAATTATCTGACTAGTAATGTTAATTTCATTTCTGACAAAGCAAGCAAGCTGTGAAAGAGAGGACATAGCTCAAGCAGCTGAGGCTCCAGGTAAAAAAACAGAAGTAAATACTGTATGGGTTTTGCTCCACAGAGTGACTTCTGACTTATAATCACAATTCAACTCATGAATGGAGTGTCTGCTTCTTGTTTGCAAGCTATCATTCAACAGTTGATGTACTTTAGGGTGAAAAAGTGTCAACTGTCCCAAATAACATGGTCCTCCATGTAGACTTCTAGGAATTCCATTCCAGGCCCCATCTCTGCATACAAGAAAAATACCAGGAGGGAGACACTTTGGTGGTTGATCTGTACAATTAAGGTTGCTATAAAGGTTTTCAAACACACTATTTTTCAGATCCTTAAAATTTAGATTGACTGTTGCCCAAGTTTTTGTTTGGCTCTCACACGGAGGCAAAAAGCTAATCCGGCCTCCAGTGGTGTTCGTAGTATTGACATTGAGACAGCCCAGTAAGTCTACTTCTTCTGGATCATTTCTTAGGGTATCATTTAGAGCTTGTATAATTTTTGCTTGCCAACATCCATCTAACATCCCTACCGAAGTAGTGGACAACCCTGAATCTATGCACTTTCTTGAATTGTTTAACTGGGTAACATTGAGGAAAAGAATGGTCAAATTGTTGACATGTCCCTTAAACATTGTGGGCTGCCATGTGGGGACACCTATCAGACAGATTCTGAAAGGATCCCTGGGAGCAGCCAGACTCAAACACATTGTGTCTTGGCCTGTTGCATTAGCTAGGGTGACCCATACGTTTTGATGCGGATTAATGCTCTGCAGCACACTTCCTCCAACTACAAGGTAGATGTAACCGCTTCACAGTAACAACATCTTAAACTGATCAATTTAGCTTCTTTGGCTTGTTGTACTTGTTGAATTGCTTGGTATATGGCCCAAACAACTTTACATAGAAAACAAATTTCTCTTTTTCCACCAAGGTCGCTCCCTTTTCCATAAACTATAGCAAAAGCTGCATGAAAATTAATGCGATTCTTACTAAAAGAATTACTAAAAAGGCTACCAAAATATTCTACAGTACGGCTATTTCTCTCAAACTTTTTTCCACAAGCTCCACACTGCAGTTGCAGAAAAATAGTATATCCTTCCTTTGCTTTACAAGTCACACAGTTACGCCCTCTGTTGGCATATACAGTAGGATTCAATTCCCAAATTCCCCCCGGTCCTTGGCAGTTGAATACATTTCTTACTACTTGCTCGAGTTGAATCTTCACACCAGGCACACCAGTTTCTTCTTTTAATTGCTTCAGCAAATTGTCAATGATTTGTTTTGAACTGTGCTCTTGCTTGCGTTTCTCTTCCTGCTTGGCATTTAACACTGATACCATGGAGTTTCCCCTTTTTTTTGTTTTTGCCAAGCAGGCCATTGCAGTAGGAGGGCAAATGGGTATTGTGGGTGATTACAAACACGGATACCTAATGCTTCCTGTTCCAGACACCGGTCTGCCACAGCAGAAGTGATCTTTTGACTTAAATGGAGAAGAGCATTCTGATGTTCTGGTAGCAAATTAATGGGTTGCACGGGATCTGTTCCTTGCCCAAAGGTTCTAATTCTTTTTTGGTGGTGCCAAAAATGTTACAAACACATTGCACTTCTCCAACCAATTGTTGAGCATCATTGAGTGTTTTCATTGATGTGATCAGTTCTACTTTTTGAGGGGTAACTGTTCAAGTATTGATGGCCCACCAAGGTATTTCCAGGGCACTGATCTCGGTACCTTTTCAGGTGCTATCACAAAACTTTTAGTAGCAAGTGTTCTTTCAATGTTTTTGAGCATAACATCATTGATGGGTTCTTTTTGACAAAATAGAACATCATTCATATAAAAGTAAATGATTGTGGCAGTCAACTGCTCTCTCAAAGGGGCAAGTGCCCATGACACATACAATTGACACGTGGTGGGGCTGCTTTTAATTCCTTGTGGGAGTACAACCCATTCATACCTGGCTTCAGGTGATGCCTTGTTGATGTATGGTAAGGTAAATGCAAAATGTACTGTATCTTCAGGTTGCAGAGGTATAGTGAAAAAACAATCCTTTAAATCTATCACTAGAATGTGCCAATCTTGTGGTAGCATGGTGGGCAATGGCATTCCTGGCTGAAGTGCTCCCATGGGCCACATTTGGTCATTAACATTTTGCAAATCATGGAGCAAGGGCCATTTGCCTGATTTTTTGGGAATAACAAAAATGGGAGTGTTCCAAGGGCTGATAGAAGGCTTTATGTGACCTGTTTGTAATTGTTCTTGAACTAATTTATGTGCAATTTGCAGCCATTCAGTGGACAATGGCCACTGCTTGACCCATACAGGGATATTTGTCTTCCATTGGATTCAAGGGGTTGGTGGCTGCTCAGCAGTGACCTGTGCTAAAAATGCTGAGTTGAGGATGGGATGTGGAGAAAGGCTCCCAATTGTGACATCACATCTCACCCAATTAAACCTCCTAAATCTCCTGTAAAGGCCATTACATATGGCCTAAGAGTAATTGCTTGACCTTCAGGGAACTGTAATTGAACAGGAGTGGAACTTTGCATCAGGGCGACTCTGCCTCCAACTCCTTGTAAAGAATCAATCACAGGGGAAATGGGCCAGGATCTTGGCCATTCTCATTTGCTTGCTATTGTAATGTCAGCTCCTGTGTCCATTATGACTCTGAGATATTTTCGTTCTCCATCCTTGGTCAGAAGAATTTCTACAATTGACCTTTGTTGCATTTGCTGTACCAAGTTCACAAGAGTACTTTCGGCGGAATCAAATCCTCCGCTTCCTCATTCAGGGCCGTCATGAAACACGTCCTTTTCAATTGCTATTTTTTGATAAATGACAAGCTGAGCTATTCTGGTACCTCTTCTTATCACTAAAGGAGGAGTCAAAGTAAAAGCAATAATCATTATTTTTCCTATAAAATCAGCATCAATAACTCCTGGCAATACTATAAGACCTGCAATGCTAGCAGATGAGCATCCTAAAAGCAAAGCTCCTAATGCACTATCTTTTTTATCATAGATATGTCCCTTGACTCCTGTTGGTATCTTATTTATTGTTGTGGTAGTTAGAGTAACATCCACTGCAGCTGCCAAAATGATTCCCAGGCTGCCTCTGGTTGCTGGGGGTGGAAGTTGTTGGATGACATTGAGGGGCTCGTGATTTGCGTCATTGCGCAGGGCCCTTTTGTGCTGATTTTCCCCTTTTTCGCCAATCTGAAAACTTGTCCAGCATGATTGTCCTTTTGGCATTGATCACACCACACTGTTCTGTGCTGGCATTTCAAAAATGTCCTTTTCTTCCACAATGATAACAGATTTTAGGTGAAATCTTAGGTGATTGTGTCCCTATTTTTTGAACTGCAGCTGCTATCATGTTGGTGATGGGTGCCATTGCGGAGGACACAGCTTGAGCAATCATCTTTCCTTGTTGACTATCTTGTGCTCTATTTGTAAGTTCAATCATGTCTCCAACATTGGCATCTCTGGGCAATGTGGCTAAAATTACTTCAGTTTTAGGGTTTGCATTTTCAAATGCCAGCAATTTAAACATGGTTTGCTTAGATTCTTCACTCATGTCAGGCTGAGCTGCAATTGCTGCTGACAGACGATCAAGAAAGTGTGTATATGGTTCAATCAATCCTTGTTTAACACTTGTGAAAAATGGAGTAGGATTTTCATCAGGAACTGCATAGAATGCTTGCCGGGCTAGTTGTGCAGACAGATGATACAAGACAATAGGATACTGTATTTGATGATTCATATAAGCATATGCTCCAGTCTGTGTTATTATATCTGCTGTTATTCCATGTAACATGTCATTTGGATCTCTTTGTCTGTCTGCCTCTAGGCTGGCAAGACGAATCCACTCCCTTTCCCAGGTTATTTGCTGTGATGGGGAAAGAAAGAACTCTGCCAAATTGCAGAAGTCATGTGGTGAATTTATGTCTGCAGTAAAAATCTAATCCAAAGCAGCTCGTGTATCTTCAGATTTTATACCATTTTCTTTTATTGTCTTTTTAACTTGTTGCAAAACATTCCAATCATGTTGTTCATATCGAGGATCAGTGTCTGGGTCAAACACAATGGGCAATGCAGGACTACTTGCTGGATGCCAATCTCCTTCTAGTATTGCATCTCTAATCACACCAGACCATTGAGATGTAACTGTTTCGTTTGAAAGAGCGTTGGTATAGGGTGGTGGTCTTAACTCTGTTCCTGATGGAGCTGAAGGAATTGCTGATAATAACATGTCTATTACTTCTTCCATTCGTTTTTTTCAGATCTCCATTATGGAGAGCTTTCTGAGCAGGTTTTGGAGGTGACACTACAGAATTTTCTTCTGCAGAGTCTCCCTTTTCAGATAGCTTCTCATCACTTTTTGGTGGAGTGGGGGGGCTATGTTAGTAACTTAGGTTGGCAGCCCATCCCACCTGTTGTCAAATTGTTGCTGGGAGTCACTTGCTCTACTTCCATTTTTTCTGTGGATTGATTGCTGCTTGGCACAATAGTTGTATCTGAAGGGGGCAGTGTGGTATCTTTTTTGACTGTCCCTTCGAGAGAGGAGCTCCCGAGCCCTTCTGCTGTCAGCATTTCACTGACACTAGCATATTGTTTTTTCTCTGTTATACCTTTGGTGGGTTGGACATACCTCAAACCAAAACAAGCTCCTAAGCAACTCACTGGAGCAGGCACCGCATTTGAATCAATATTTGAATCATTTTGAGCTGCAATAGTTTGAACAGCAGCAGCTGCTATTTTAGATTCTGCTTTTAACTCTTGCAATGTGTTAATCACTGTTCGCCAAGTCTCTCCACGATGAGAGAAAGGCTCTTTTCCCTTATTAGTAATATTCAAGTCCCAAAGAATCTCACCAACTTTCTTCCAAGCAGTATAATCAAAAATCAGAGACGGATTTTCTAAATGTCCCTTTTCCCTAGCCCAGTCAATGAGCTTTTCTAACGTTTTTTCTGCTACTACCTTCCCTCACTTAACAAGGATACTTAGTAGCAACTTTTTCAAAGCGTCGAACTCTGTTTCCATGACACCACACAGCACACAGGGGGATGGTAGCGACCCTTCCTACCTTGGTCCAAAGCCGCTGGAGCTCAACCACTTCTCTGTCTTGGCTCTCCAACTGCTGGAGCAAAACGGCTCAGGTTTTTTCGCCATCTTCCCTCAGCTTTTCACTATCTGCTCTTTCTCAGCTTTTCGCTATGGCAGAGGGTGTTCTGGCCACAGGGTTTCCTCTGTTTGCAGAGTATTTCCTGTTCGCAGAGTGGCTTCAGCCTGTCCCTGGTCGTGAGTGCCAAATGTAGAGAAGACGGCGAGTCAGGAGAGCCCCAGAGTCAAAGATGAGTCCTCACAGAGGTATGATCAATGCTCCGATTATAATCAATACAAGACTACATTTATAGGGTTATTCACAGGGTTCACACAACATGTAGCATATTTTGATTGGTTACAGATGATTGTTCACATGGTGCTTTAGCTACTATGATTGGTGGTGTTAGTGGAGTGCCTTTGAGCACACCTTTCTTGGACTACAAACATTTCTTCTCAGCATATTCTTACAAGGGTTCTATTAACATCAGCGTATTCTACAGTTCTCAGCATTGTCTACTGTATTCAGTGTTCTATGGTTTAACACATCCTGCAGTTAATCAGTACACTGCACCTCGTGTTCTCTTCTTCTTGTTACTTTTCTCAGCATAAAGACAATCCATTTTTCTCAGCATAGAAAAAATGCACTTTGCTGTCTGTCACGTACTCAGGGTTGTGCATTAGGGTCTCCAAAATCACTGAATCCCCTGCTTCTTTAACAATGCTTTCTACAGCTAAACCCTTTCAGATGGATAAACTCAGGGTCTATAGGACTGTGTTTCTGCAAAGGAGGATGCCCTAAAATAGGAGCTGCTTGAGAGTGGAGTTCAAATGGAAGCTCCCAGTATGACTTTACTGTAGTCTTCCTCCTTGAAAGAGTGCACCCAAGCAGAACACCAGAAAGTACACAGCGAATTTGTGTCTGTTAAGAACTTTTGGAACACTTTATTAGAATGCTTTTATTAGATAAGTAGGTCTCACTCTAAAGGCCTCTTAATTAAGAATGATTTTAAGTGATATCCATTCCCAAATTTATTGAGCTGTTTTCTGCCCTTTCCTTTGAAGCCTGCTCCTTTACTAAGTTTTTTAAAGTATCATTTTTGATAGCCTTGTTAATCAACTCATCATTTTCATCTCAAATTTCATGGGTTTAGCTGTACTCTTTATTCTTGTAACTATTTTTTCTCTTCTTATTCCTTTAAAATATATGCTGATTGCTAACACATTGCTTTTTTTCTCCAGTCCTGACGATATTTTATCATTCTGCATTTTTCTCTTTACAGTTACCTTTTGGCAATTATGACTCCTGTGTACCAAAAACAGCACTCCAGGATCTTCTCAGGCCAGAAATGTATGTCTCTCTTTTTCAGAGTTATGCTTTTGCAATCACCATGGGATATAGTCCCATATCAAAGACTATGAGGGAAGCTCACACCCTGTTTGCATTTCAGTCTTCACAACTGACTTTCAATAAGTAAATTTATTTCCTCAGATTCAGATTTCATATTTATATAATGGTGATCATTACTGTGCTTCCAGAATTTTTAGTAATATTCCATAGAATAAGGAGTTGTTAGTTATCACCTATAATTATAACATACTTGGCTACCTTGAACCAGAGAAAGAGGTGGTACTTAGTCTAATATTTCCTAAGATGAGTTATTATTTACCGCCCACTATCCCTTAAGATAATTTGTCTGTTTTAATAATCCTGTCAGAAGGTGCTGCTCATCTCTTGCAATGGACATAAACTAAGGATCACCACCTCTTGTGGTTAATATTATATGAAGTCCCAGTGCAGTCATTTGCCTTCATGATTTCTGACTTTATAAATCTGATGGAGACCCTAATGGCAGGACTCAAAGCCAAAGAAAAGTCTAAACCTGTATTCTAACTTATTGTATTCTTAAACTGAGGTTGCACAAGAGACCAGGTAACAGACAAATGGGTTCAAATAAATTTATAGTTTGACAGAAACTTTTCCTTCCACTGGCTCATTACTCAGATGCTTTTACTAACTGTCTGCCTTAGAAAAGCATGCCTGATGAATCATTTCTGGGCATTGTTTCTGCCCCACCTTGCTCCCCTCTGAATCAAATGACTGTATAAAAATAATCTTTTAGGCTTATTGCAGAGAATCAAAGACTGGAACTCGGTGCACTGCTGTGAAGGCACATCAGTGGTCATCCAGAAAATACAAACAAAATCATTGAGCCTGAAAAATCATATTTCAAAAGTAGTTTGCCTCAATCCCACAGGCACATTCTTTCCCTTCTGAAATTCTGAAACCTTCAGGCATCAAAAGCTGAAACTTTAAAATTATGTTCCAAATATTTGTAATAAAATTACAAAAAGAAGCATCCCATGTCTCCAGCAGAGTGATAGCACTTGCATCATGATGTAAATAAACAGTGAGTTAGGCCCGAGTTTCTCTTCAAAATGAAGGCCCTGATCACAGCTTTATTGACAGCTCTCTGGTCTGAGACTTGGTTTGCCCCTTCATGGCTTGCGCAGAGAATGATAGCAAAATTAGGTTTGGAAGGGGTTTCTGGAGGGCATTTGATCTAACTCCATGTTAGGCTGGGGTCAAATGACATTCCTCAGGGCCCTTTCCAACTGTGCTTTGGAAGGTTTGTGTATCTTGGAACGATGTGTGATGTCCAGAGGGGCTCCTGCACAAGCTAAATGTTCATGCAAAGCATATTCATCCAAACCAGGAAGTCCAGAACAAGCATTGCCCTTTGATTAGGAAAGAGGATGGTTTGGATAAGTCTTTCAGCTCTTAAGTTCATAAAGGTTCATTAAAAGGTGATCTTAAAGCCCAAAAAGGAACAGAACTCAAAAATTTGGGTTACACTGACTTCATTTGTTGCGTGGGTTAAGTGTCTGATGTTGCCACTGTGGACAAATGGCCATTTACATCATTATAAGGGTCACCCATGGAAAAGTCAGTGATTTTTTTCCTTGGGCATCTCTAAGAGATGACTGTTGTACTTTGGGAGAAGTCATGCACTCTGCAAAACAGACAAAACAGACTGAGCTTGAGTCAGGTAACACTTTCATTGCCAGCCTCGGGACCAGCACACTGAACTTTCCAAGAGCAGGAAGCTGATTTGCATTGTCTTCCTCACTCTCTTTTTTCCCCTTGGGCAAAGCTTTCAGCTAATACCTGAAGAAGTTAGGCATGCCCTCTCTGGCATCTCTGCTCAAAATTCACCTTTTCCATGCTGAAGTACAAATCATTCTCATCTGACATCACCTGAACTCAATGGATGAGCAGGAAAGTCTCATTTTTCCCTCTTGCACTCTTGTCTTATCTTCCCAGCACACATCATTAGCTTTAACCCATTTTGGCTACCTGATAATTCTTGTCCACTATGTAGACACAGAGGGCATGAGGTGATGTCTAAGTACCTTTGAATATTTTGTTAGTACAAAGCCCAGCACAGAGTTGGTGCAATTTTAAAAATAAAAAGAAATAACCACATGGGAAGAAATGCCCAGTTTGAGTGAGGGGTGTTTCAAGCCCTTTATACTTCTATTTCCTTGAGCTAAAAAGGTTTTGAGCTGTGTTTTTTGCTAGTAAGACAGTTAAGAAACCAGCGATTTAAAGAGAATCTCAAAGGTTATTTGTTAAATCTTATGGTGGAAGCAGAAACAATATCCTGAAGCCAAAACTCATCCTGTCCCCAGATTATGATGGCACTCTCACATATTTCCTCTTCTCTCTAGGCCAAGGTCTGCCCTGCAAAGGTCTGACAAGGGGATGGGGGACCAGGGCTAATAGTCTCAGAAAAGTCCCAGTATAAAAATATCCCAGTATAAATCATACTGATCATCCCAGTATAAAAACAATCCTACTCCTGCTTGCCCAAGCTTTGCAAATGGTTTTATGAAGAAAAATTGCTCCTCAAATTCCAGCAAAGGACTAGGAGTGAAGCTTCCCAATGAGATGATCCTTGAACTAACTTCTCCCTAAGGACAGTCTGGCTGGAGTGAAAAAACTATGTCTGGCTGCTAGGTGAGCAAAGCCTCCAAAGCTATTTTCTCTCCCTGGGAGACAGGAAGTTTAATTGTTCTTAACCTTATAAAACAATAAATGAAAAAGCCCAAACCCATATTTATACTGGTATTTCTTTGGCTCCTCAAAGAAATGATAGTTAAAGAAAACTTTGCCCTATAAGCAATGGACAAGATGATTCAAAATGTAATAGGATTATTTTTTTTTGGCACTTTACAACCACAAGGTGTCGTTCCTTACTCACAAGAAGAACTAGTGGCTGGTATACTGCTCTCGAGCAGAGCTGAAGCAAAGTTTATGGCTCCTCCAGGAGCAAGAGCAGTTAGGGAAAAAAAGAATGAAGAGCCAGTAAATGCAGAGGACAAGCATAAAACTCAATTGCAAAATCTTCTCCTTTCACCTTGTAAGAAAATCACACACACGCTTTGTAGTATTAGATACACAGTCTCCTGCATAGCTAATGGGTTAAATCAAAATTCAACTCCATTGTTATTTTCCTGCAGTATTTCAGTTTTGATGAGATATATTAAAAAGCTGCACTCCCCTCAACATGTTTCTATTTAATGAAGATGTGAAAAAGATCAGCAAAACCCAAGAAAGTTTTAAAGACACATCCAGAAACACTTAACACTTCAGAATAGCAAGTGACAGAAGAAAAAAACAGTGACAAAAAAGGAAAAGTCAGGCTTTCAAAAAGCTCAGCATTTGCACGTCTGATAAATAGCCAGATTTTTCAACCATGCTTCAGTAATGAAACACCTTCTTGCCAACAGATGCTTTAGGAACAGCATTTCTGTCCTCAGAAATCCTAGCAGAGCACTAACAGTCCAGCTGAAATATAGCATGAGCATTTTTCCCTTCCCTTTTTTACCATAGCTAATGGACACTGAATTCCCTCTGGATTCCCCAGGTGAACTCTGTGTGCTCTGAGTGGTGGTTCAGCATTCAAGTACCGACACTGAGTGCTAGCAGGAGAGAATAGCACTGATTTGCCAAAGAGGAAAAATAAAATTACATGGCACGTGTAATTTAGTGGCATTCTGAACTGCCTCTTTCAGCGCTGCTATAAATTTTTTTCCCCTGTGAGTAAGATTGTGTCTGAATATGCATGAATTTATGTTCTATGGTGTCATATTAGGGAGGAGGAAGGCATTTTGGTCTTCCTTTAGGGATTTCTTACACATTTGGAAAAAGCTGTGAAGGGGAGAAATTTTTTTCTGTCCAGTCCACAGCAAAATAGTCTCACAGTGCAATCACACTCTAAAAATTGATTAAAGATGGTGTGTTTTCACTTGAGTAGGTATCTCCAGATCTAAGTTAGTCGTTAGTGCTTTTCATGCCTCTTAGCACCCCTCTGCAGCACGGGCCGCCATCAGCTCTGCTGCCTTCATTGCAGTGGGGTCCCCCATGCCACGCTGTCAGAGGCACCAGACAGAGCGAGCTGTCACTTAAAGCGACAGCTGACGGCCACACGGTCACACGGGCGCAGCCGGAGCCTGGAGCTCCTCAGCACGACCCTCGACTGCTAGCGTCATTCCAGCTTAAGGTGGAATAAAGCCAGCTCAGCTGCTGGAGACTTGACTGAGCTGGCAGCTCAAGGAAACACTTTCTCTTTCAAATCAAGCCTGTTTCATGGGGAAATCATTGTTACACAGGAAAACACTGCAAGCTCTGTGAAAGGTCTCTAGGGAGAAGCTGCACTTCACAAGGGAATTAGCATAAACTAGGTGGGTCATCCAAGGGAATAAGAAGAAAATTATAATTTAATGCCCTTGGGAAAAAAAAAAAGGGAAAGGTGGATCGTAAGTCTGTGAAACAGGAAGTTGCTTCAGGAGAGATTACTTTGTGTAAGTCTACAGGGAACTGAAAAGACTTCACTGGGCAGCTTTCATCCTCTGGGTTGAGCATCTCTTGCTGTCTCACAGCTCAGCAGCATTGGCACGTTCTGCACTCAGTGCGCTGGCATGTGTTGCATTAAATACACTGGCAGATATTGCATCTCCTCAAACTAACTGCTGTACGCTGTGTGCTCATCTCCAGGCTGGTCCCTTGTGCAGCAAGGACATCTGGCACATTTTCCCTAACACAAAAGCAAAAGTTTTATGGCTGAACATCCTTGTTTTGGAAATAACAGCGTTGCGGGGGCCTAATTCCTTTGCTGGGAAAGGAAATGAGTCGATCGGGCGTGTGCAGCTGGGAAGGGTGAGGAGGAGTGAAGTCTTTGTTTTTGTGGCAGCTTTTTCCTTCTTTTTGCTGAATCACAGCTCAATGCTTAAATCCAGCAATACGGGACAGCATGGGACAAAATCTGAAGATCACTTTTGGGTGCAGGTAGAATATAAATAAGGTCTGCCAGAGGTCTGACTGTGTGCTCACCCTGAGATGATGACAAGACACATTTTGCTGTTTATTAAAGCCCATTAATTTCAGACGCTGTCTAATGTAAAACTGGAAATAGATGCAGTTACTCCCAAGGTAACAGTAATAAACTAATGGTTCACAGAGCTCCTAGTTTCCTGGGAAATGTGCCTACAACGCTGCCCTTGGAAAGGAGCAGTCAGCCTGATTTGTGTCAGATTGTTCAAGCTCAGCAAGGGGCGGAAGAGCCTATACCCCTCATCAGGAACTCCTCAAACCTCCCTGGAGAGGCATGAAGCAATTGTGGCTGAAACATGGAGCAGAAGAAAGCTGGATCTCCTCAACAGTTTCAAAATATTAGTGGGGTTCTTTTCTGCCATCCACCTCTGCCCCAAAGGAACAGGTTTCGCTTCCTCAAACCCTGTCCTTTGGGTGTCCTGCTATTGCTGCTGCAGATCTCAGGAGTCCTGCTGATTTCCCTGCCAGGGCTCTGACAGTGCTGAGGTGAATGCTGAATTAGCTCTTCAACTTCTATTTTCACCCAAACCCACAGTCTTCCACCTCTGCTTCCTCCCAGCCCTATCTGCAAATATTGCAGTATGCATATTTTACTGCATACTCACTGCATAGGATATTTTTAACCAGGTTGTTTCCATCTCTCATTCTCCTTATTTTGGTTCCAACTTATTCCAAGTGCTACAACTAAAAGAAAGGTAAGAAAATCCCTATATCCATTTGTCTGCTTGCAGCACAAGGAGCATCACTGCCAGCTTCATGTGTCCTTGAATTGAGCTGGTCAGCTGGGTTCTGCTCCGATGCCTGGGGATGTTGGCACAGCCTCCAAGTCTCTACAGACCCTTCTGTCTGCTGCCAGGCTCATTTCAGGTCCTATCTGTAATCTGTAGATCCATCAGAAACACAACCGTGCCCACTGAACAATTTAATGCAAGTTTTCTGACAAAGATTTTCAGCTTCTGCTGCCCTGAATGCAAATGAGTGTGTGTAAAACACTGACCAAGGTTTCCGGTTATGAAGCTACCCGGAAATAAGGGAACTCACTACCCAGATAAGTTCAGCTGTATGGAAGACTGAATAAAGCCATTCCATGTATACAGAAATAGATTATATCTTAGCTGGTAATATATAAACCCCGATTCTTTTAAACTTGCAAGAAGCCTACAGCAACATTTAGTTAAAAACTATTTTAAAACAATGCCAGGATGCCAGGAGCCTCCGTAATGGAATCAAAATGAAGAGACTTTCTTAAGGGCAGGCCAAAAAAAAAAAAAAAAAATGGAAAAGCAAGCAAGAAGTAACCAAAGTAATCAACCAGGTTGGTGGTAGACTATGGCCCTCTCTTGGTGCCTCACAGCGAACCCTCTCTTCCCTCTGTGCCAACTGAGACAACAGCTTAGCTGTTTGAAATCAGAGAGCAATGGAACTTTCCAAAGCACAAAATTAAACGGGTTGTTACAAAACAAACATAATTTTTGACCTCTTGCTGAAGAATGGGGGGCTAATGCTTTCTATCAGCAGAGAGCTGTTAACGTGTTGAAAAGATGATGCTGATTTCTTGATGGCGGCAGGAATGAATTAGAATGAGGGAAGGAAAATTGTCATCTTGTACTGAGCACCTCATAATTTTGCTGTCAGTTGAAGAGCTAAGATTGCTGCCAGCAGCAGATAATACATAGTGAAAGGAACCAAAAGCATCAAGTTGCAGGAAAAAAAAGATGTGTGTGTGCAGTGAGGCAGGGAAGGAAGAAAGGGTAATGAAAACCTGGTCTGAACACTACATTAACCACTTAGGGGCAGACTGAAGGCTGCTAAATGGATCCTTTCTGCTGAAATGAAGATGAAAAAAATTGAAGAAGAGCTCATCCCTGATGCTGCTTTGTTTTGCTGCACATAATCATAATAATCTGATATATTTTTTGTTTTGAGAAATGATGTTACAGAAAACGACAGTCAAGGTTGGTGCCTGGGGAAAATGCTTCCAAAAATCTCTTAACGAAATTCTTTATTCCACTGAGCAGATAACCATTAATTGTTTTTGGAGGACATTTGAGCACTCAAACTTGATGAGAACTGGTGCTCCTATGCTAAAAGCAAACTTCAGGCTGATTGTACAATAAGTTGTTCTTTGTTTGTTATGTAAATAGTCCCGAGGGGAAGCAGAAATAATACAATTTGACCTATACTGCTGACAGAAAAACACAATTTGCAAACTGTGAGTATTACAGCCAGTCATACAGTTCTCTATTTGCAATCTTTATGTCCTGCCTTAAATAATGTGGTCTTGCTTCTGCTCTCCTGACTGGGAGGCATCTGTAATTGAGAACAAAATGTGGGCTGGAGATTAGAAATTGCAAATAGTTATTCATAAACTTGTGCTTTGCAGATCACTGATTACATTCTGAAGAACTATGTGGGTAATTCTTTCCTGATAGCAAATACATTCAGTTAGTGTGTGGTCTTTCCAATGGTGACTTGAGATCAGAGAAATGGCAGAGTGGTCTAAAGCATTCACAGCAACTTAAAACACCATCTGTGATTTTTTTCTGGAGCATCTGCTCATTATGAGTGTGATCTCAATATCTTGATAACTGATTTGTTTTGATGTGGATCTTCTCACCTGGATTTCAGTACTGCCCCGCAAAGGGCTGTAACAGCCTGGTTTATGTGTTAGCCCTGGTGGGCAGCTCCGTCCCACACAGCTGCTTGCTAGCTTCTACCATGGGTTGAGGGAGAGAATAGGAGGGCAAAGTGAGAAAATGTATGGGTTGAGATAAACACAGTTTAATGAGTAAAAAGGGAGGGAAACTAAAAAAAGGAAAAAAAAAGTAAACCCACAAACACACACACAAAAAGCAGTAATAAAAAAACATCCAAGAAAGACAACTGATGCAAGAAATAGCAACTTCTGTCCTTGAGCCAACTAGTGCCTGGCCAGCCCCCAAACAACAGCAGCCCTGGCTAACTCCTCCCCAGCTTTTATTGCTGATCATTGTGTTGTATGGTATGGGATGTCCCTTTTTTCACAGAGGTCAGCTCTGCCCCATGTCCATCCCCTCCAAACCTCCTGCCCACCCCCATCCCACTCGTTGTGGGTGCATCAATGTGAGAAGTAAAAGCAGCTTTGACACTGTGTAAGCACTGCTCAGCAGTAGCTAACACACATCTGTGTTATTATCAACATGATTTTCATTCAAAACCCTAAAAGATAGCACCATATAGGCTGCTGCAAAGAAAATTAACTCTGCCCCAGCCAAAACCAGTACACCCAGTCAAGTGACTATGAAATGTGGTAATAGGGTGAGCAGAAATGTCTTAGGCTGTTTTTGCTGATGGCATTCCATGGAACTTCAAGGCAGGCTTTCCTTCCGCAGCCTTCTCATATTTGTGGCTTATCTCAGGAATTTTACAAGTGTTTTTCCTTCTGCTGTCTTCAAAGTGTTCTTTTGGTGCTGCCGGCTTCAGGTCAGTGCCTCTGCAGCAAAATGTCCAGTGATTTCACTGTATTGGAGAAGTTCTCTGAGCACCCTTCACCTTGCAAGGGAGGAGAGACTGAGCATGCCTAGACTTCGTGTAAATTCCAGAAATAAACTGTGCCAGGAACCCCTCTCAGCCCTGGAAAGCAAACATTGCAGTAAAAAGCTGCTCCTGGATTTGAGCTGCCAAGTGCCTACTAGCAACTCTCCATCACTGCACAGTGACTAAGGTGCTCCACGGACCCTTTGAAGGCTAAGGGAGCTTATTAGCACAGACACAAACCCCCACTTGCTCATCATTCTTATCATCCAGCAACAATTACAGAATGGTTTGGGTTGGAAGAGACCTTAAAGATCATCTAGTTCAACCCCCTGCAATGGGCAGAGATGCCACCCGCTAGACCAGGTTGCTCAAAGCCTCATCCAGTCTGGCCTTGGACACCTCCAGGGATGGGGCATCCACAACTTCTCTGGGCAAGCTCTTTCAGTACCTCACCACCCTCACAGTAAAGAATTTCTTCCTAATATCTGATCTAAATCTACCCTCTGTTTAAAAGCACTGCCCCTTATCCTACTACATGTCAACCACATGCCTTTGTAAAGGGTCCCTCCCTCTCTGGCTGTCCTCTGAGCTCTCTTTAGGTACTGAAAGGCTGCTATACAGTCACCCTGGAGCCTTCTCTGCTCCAGGTGAACAGCCCCAGCTCTCTCAGCCTGTCTTCACAGCAGAGATGCTCTAGCACTCTAATCATCTTCATGGTCCTCCTCTGGACTCACTCCAACACCTTCTCTGTGTTGTGGATCCCAGAGCTGGTCTCAGTACTCATCACTGGACCTTTCAATTTATTAATAGAAAACCAGCTTTCTCCTCACACATGTGATGTGGCTGTGTTTCTCCTGCTTTTTTAAAGCTACTGATGTAAATTTTACCTCTTTTTCTTTTTTTATTTATTTTTTTTTTTTGCTGGTAGGCAGAACACCTAACTGTGATGTGAAGTGATACCTCAGTCATTGGTAGTCTTCCTTGCAATACTCTGAGGGCCACAATAAATGGCAAGAACTGTTTCTTGCCCACTTAGCAAACCAAAACCTCTCAAAACATTTGGTTCAGTGGTGGCATTTGTCCCCAAATACCAGCCCTCTTAGGAATTAAAAATAGGGCTTGGAATTAATTGCCCAAAAATACCATTTTCCGCTAAGACTGAAATGGCCATATGTGAAAGCAAACCTACTCAGAGGAACATATGCATGTACGCTGATGAGAGGAGGTTGTGTGTGTTGGTGATAATCCTGCTGCACAGTATTCTCTTTCAGGTCTGAAGAGTGATGATTTGAATATGAAAAATAGCACTTTCAAAAATTTTCACCAAGCCATTGATGAAGTATATCCATGCAGAAAACCTGATGTGGCCTCAACTTTAGTGTGTTAGTCAACTCGTATGTTAATATCCTGTTATGGCCAGACCCGGAAATGGCAATCCCATTGTGCCAGTAAATTCCTATTACATTGCAATACCACATCTGATGCTGTTTTATATTAGGAACAAATATCTAGGACATTCTTGCAGTTTGTTCACATTGCTTTCCATGCTTGCTAATTCCTCTGTATTTTATTTGTAAAACTTTCATAAGCTGTCCAGAGATGACGGGTGTTCCTTATTTTATTTTACAAAACATCTAGGACAACTCGAGCACTCTGGAGATGGCAAGGAGAGCTCTAGAAAGATCTGATCCTCATAGGGAGTTCTTATGAATCTTGAGATAAATGTGGATTTGCAAAGTTGGTGCAAAGATGAGTCTAAAAAATAAAAAGTCCCTCCACATAGTACTGCAGCAAGGCAATTCTCCCCTCTGTGGAAAAGACCAACACAATGTTAGTTTAGAACACCATTCTGCAAGAGTTCTGTAAATGGTTTGCCAACATAAATGTGCAGAGGTTCTCAGACTATAATGTGCAAGCTCCTCCACAGGAAGAAGCATGTGCAAAGGAAGAAGTACCATACCAAATATTACTGCTACAGCACACATCAGAGTTCATGTCTCGTGTGTGAAAGGAGACTCCTGCATGTTCTAGCCACATCCCAAACTTTTCCTAAAAGGGGCTGCAATTCAAAAGCTTGATAAGTTAGTGTAGCTAGAAAGCATATTTTGCACATAAAATTCACATGTAATTGCTGCCAGTATTCTCTTTAGTCACTTTATATTCTACTTTTTCTGGTCTCAAAGCGGTGTAGTTGAAGATAACTTTTCCTACACATTTCTCGTCCTTTTTTCCCCTGTCTCTCAGGCTATCACAGTGTGAGCTGGAGAGTGATGTGTCTCACCATTTAGGCTTATCATGCTCTCTTAAAGACTCTTGACACACCATATGGTCAATGACCTCTCCAGAATGTGCTGCTTCTGTGGATGCTTTTTGAGATTTAAAAAACATATTTTTTTTGCAGCAGAGATTGCTATGGTTGAATGGAAGGTATTGGTATTGATGGAAGGGCTGTTAGTAGTTTCTGTGGGGGAAGAAGTAAGAATAGTAAAGGCTGAGAGAGAAGCACAAACTTCTAAAAAGGAGAGAGAATCATGCTCAATTTGAAATTTAGGTCAGAAATACTTCAGATTTATTTTTATACAGGTTCATTTCACCCACTTCACTGCTACGAAGAAAATCTGTTTTCTTCAGTAACCTCAGACAGTAGAAATAATGTCTGTGGAGTTTCACCACCTCAATTACAGGTACTAGTTAATATCACAGGGAGTGTTGATTGATTAAGCTGGAGTCAATGGTAAGAAAAGAGGCTTGCTAATATCTGACATGATCAGTGTTCAGTAGAGGAGAGATGAGATTTCACATACCCTAAAGATGGTGAAGCTTGCCTTAGTGACAGGTGACCTAAGTAGCTGCAATGCTCACATACCTGTTTTAAATGCTTTAAAATGTTAAGTTTCCATTTGGTGTCTTGCTCAACATGTTGTTAGTAATGCTTTGTACAGAACAGAGAAAAATATGATGCCAGTACAGATAATCTGGTCAGGAATGATCCACTTTTGCCCCTAGTTCAGCATCTCAAGTTATATAAATTCTAAGTGTCTAAGTGTGATGGGATATGCAAAGGATTATGCTTTCATGAGAGAGAGCTAAGTAGCAGAAGCAAATGAGCTCTTTAGCAACAATGATCCTGGTTTTACACAAATATGCCTGCCAAAAATGTTTGAAATGAGGAATACGGAAATAGATGATAGAATAGTCATAGAATCATTTAGGTTGGAAAAGACCTTCGAGATCATCAAGTCAAACTTAATGCAGCACTGCCCAGTCCACCACTAAATTGTGTCCCTAAATGCCACAACTACATGTCTTTTAAATACCTCCAGGAAGGGTAACTCCATCACATCCTGGGGCAGGCTGTTCCAAGGCTTGACAACCCTTTCAGTGAAGGAATTTTACTTAACATTTAATCTAAACCTCCCCTCTGCCCGAGACAGGCTTCAACTATCACATCATCCACCAGTTCCTCCTCTGCCTAAAAACAGAAGAGTTTGCCCAGTGGTACATTCCCTACTTGCCTCCCTTGCCAGCCATGTCTTCCACACACTCCAGGACCCTCCGAGACTATTTTCTCTTTGCTGTATTTCCAGCAGACGTCTGGTAAGTTGAAGCCTGCCACAAGTACAAAGAGCAGTGATTGTGAGACTTCTTTCAGCTGCTTACAGAATATTTCATCTGCCTTTTCATCTTGGTTGTATGGTCTATAACAGGCTCCCACCAGGATATCTGCCTAGTTGATCTTCCCCCTGATTCTTACCCATAAACACTCAACCCTGTCATCACCATCACTAATCTCCAGACAATCAAAACGCTCACTAACATACAAGGGTACCCCACCATCTCTCCCTCCTTCCTTGCCTATTCATTCTGACGAGTTTGTAGCCATCCATTGCAGCACTCCAGTTGTGCAAGTCATCCCACTGTGTTTCTGTGATGGAAATTTGTCATAGTTTTCTTGCTCCATTGTGGCTTCCAGTCCCTCCAGTTTATTGCCTGTGCTGCATGCACTGATGTAGACGTACCTCAGGCGGGTTATTTGTCCCGCCACCTTCATGGAGGGAGAAGCCCTATTTCCTACCTGACCACTTGCAGGCACTTTTGTGGCTTCTGACGTATCAATGATCCTTGCATGGATCTCCATCCTCCCTCTCCACTGAGACAGCAGACAAGGACCTCTGTCCCCTCAAACGCTGGCATGCTCCTCCCAGATTTATCTCTGGTGAGCCTGGTTTTATCCCTTTCTCCCTCCAAACACAGTGGAGTAACCAGAATTTTTCTGACTAGATTTTCTCACTTTAAGATTTTCATGAGCCATCAACTGCTCTTTGTAATTCTCTTCTTAACACTACCATCAAAGTATGCCTTATCAAAACATACATCTTTGCTGCTGCATTTATATTCACCCTATTTAAAATCAAGACAAAATACTTTTTTTTTGAGTGCAAAGTACTGAAATAATCATAGGAGCATACAGAAGAAAGGGTTTGAAAAGATTCAGTCACAGATAACAACAGGAGACTACTTACAAAGTCTGTCATTTCCTTTACCAAACTAGGACTGATGTAGGACACACATTTCTCACTAAGAATTTTGTCTCAACTGGTGAAATGCAAAGAAGGCATCCAATCATCCAGCAATATGAGACTTATTTATCATTGTGCAATTAGCCAGCTACTTGTTTTCTGCTCTTTTCCTAACCAAAGGTTCGTGACAAAAATATCCCTAAATCTTGGACTATCTACAGATTTCCAAACATATGTGATTGATGTGAGGGGCCTAAATATCACATTTAATGTTATCACCACACATAAACAATGAACAGAAAGATATATGTTGGGTAAAAATTTTAACAAACAAACAACTGGAGAGATCCCAAAACTGGAAGTGCTGTAAATTATTTTTAGGCTGAGTGAAAATACGGCTGGCATGGATGTGTAGATTTCATGAACATCTGGGCTCAGAAATAATTGGAAGCATGTGTCTTAATTGTGCTTCTTATACTTCCATAGAGTGGCAGATTAGCTGCCTTTTGGTCTTCAAAATGCTCATAATAATTGCAGTGATTGAAAAGAAACACTTCCTTAAATGTCACTGCTCTTGGAAATGCCTGGCTGGCTAGTACTGTGGTACATGAGACAGGATGGCCCTGTTCTGTCTGCCTTCAACCGGGGCAGGAAACAGAATATATGGGATTGCACAGGCATAGCTGGGAAGGAGTTCACCCCTTCGAATTTGTTAGAAATGCAACTGGCAAACCTGGTTAATTTGTACCTACAACTGTTTTTTATGAAACATCCTGTCTTTTATGGGGTGTTCCAAGCTTTTACTCCAGGCTGCAAGGCAGCTTTGCAAATCAGATTGGATCACCTGGTTTCTCCCACTTTGATGCAGCAGGATGACTCCAGGGTGTAACTTGAATGTCAGTCTGACACCTGCTGTTGGCACCTGAAATCTTTTCACTGGCTTCAGCAGGATCATTCAATTGATCATTTCCTGATGTTGATAGCACCATTCTACTGCTTCTCAGGGAAAAAAAATTTAAATTTTTCAGTGCTGAAGCCATTATACAAGGGCCAGAGAAGTCGCCAGGGAGCACATGCAACACTTGAGACTATTAATACCCTGCCTTATGACAGTGTACACGGCTTGGCAACAACTCATATTGACACCTGCCTTATCTGCAGGAGATGACAGGATTTAGACTGAGAAGCAGGACAAGGGCAGCAGACAGGCAGGGAAAGAGGAATATGTTGTACTCTATGTCAGTACAGCTTGTGAGATGCCATGATAGTATAGACCTGCAAGAGGTGGAGTTAAAAGTCTGTCAAAAGTTACCTTATGCAATTAATGGTTAATCTGATGCGTAAAGGCTGCAGTTTTGAGGATATGACCCCTCCACAGCCCTTTCTGTGTCAATGCCTTGCTGATCAATGCCTTCCGAAGCTGTTAGTTACTCCTTCCCTGCTCTGTTACTGTCAGTTAAATACAAGCTCTGAATGCTGCAACATCCCCTGCAGCCATCTAACCCACACATGATCCAACCCACTACTCTCATCAGCATTTCTGTCATGCCAGGAACTACAACAACTTGAACAGCCTTTAGAGCAAAGTATCTTTGACAAAGCTGCGCACATCCCATTCTTTTGGCAGACAAATCCTTTGAAAGACTTTTAAAATTACTTCAAAGATCTTCTGCTCTGGCAGAAAACCATGTAGCCTCTTTCCATCTCCATGTGCCCGCTGCATGTGTGATATGCAATATTGCAGTGCTACATTACTGCTACAACTACCTTAAAGGAGATGGTGTTGAGGTGGGAGCCAGTCTCTTTTACTGTGCCTGCTGTGAGAGCACTAAAGGAAATGGTCTTAGGCTGAGACAGGGGATATTCAGATTAGGTATTGGAACAAAATTTTCATTGTTAAGATGGTCAGATTTGGAATAGGCTGGCCAGGGATGTGGTGGAGTCACCATCCCTGCAGATGTTTAAGAGGTATCTGGATCTGATGCTGGGTGATGTGTTTTCATGGTTTAGGGGCTTCAGTGGTAGTGCTGGGCTGACAGGTGGGCTTGATGATCTTAAAAATCTCTTCCTACCCTGATGATTCTATGATTCTAGTGGAGTGTGACCTTAACTAAGGCACCTACGTTGTGATCATTTGCATCAGTGCCCCTAAAGTGAGGTTACAAGGCCCTGCAAACATAGCCAGGACTGCTTGGGAGCACAGGGCATGAAGTGCACCTGGGAGTTAGGGGAATGACACTGAAACCAGACAGGAAACCCATCTGCATCTGCTTCTGTTGTTGCAGTTTAAATTGGGCACCTCTGCTCTCCTTAGCTGTGCTGATGAGCCTCTATCAGTGGGCAAGGAAGGATAACAGACAATTAAAATTCAGTTATTGAAATGACAGAAATCCCCTTTCTGCCCCTCTTCAGTGGTTCAGGTTACAGGACAGTAAAACAATTTCTCACACTGGCACAAATGGAAAGTGGTAAACAACCTCAAGTGGATGTGGATGACTTGCTGTAGGCGGCTGACCTTCTTCAAGCATCCTTGCCACTGGGAAAGAGGCCAGCGACACCTGCATCCCTGCTGAATGGACTAGTGGAGAGTAAGGGTCAATAGGAAAGGATGAAAATCACATCTCCTTACAAAGCTGGCAAATTCTCCATGGTGAGGAGAGCCTGTAAATTGTGGAGAAGAATCTCTGGAGATTCTGGGAGTTAACTGTTTGGGATCTCTGGGGTGGTGGTCCAGTCCCCTCTGCACTGGGACACGGACTCTTGGGATTAGAAACACCCATGTTTTGACAGGCCAGACGCTGTGTTAGTGTCACTACCTAGGCATTACAGCAGTGGGAGGAGCAGGAGCATCAGCCTGCCTGGGCAATCATGTCCGATCTCCTGACTAGGGAACAAGGAATGGGAAACTATGCATTTTCCAATTGAACCTAGTCTTGGAAGCACTAATCCACCTGAGTTCAGTTTGTACCTTCCCTACCTTGAACCAGGCCCAGTCTTCTAAGCACCAAAGCAGGAATTATACAGTAGCCGTGGCAATGCTGCTTCAATAACCTGTAGTGCTGCTAATTAAGAAATGCAAACCAAAGCAAACAAATAAAAAGGAAAAGCCCTGCCTGCTGCCATCATTCATTGTTCTTTTCTTCTTTACACAACCTGAGCTCACCGTATGTGTCGGCTTGTGGTAGGAAACTGGGGTGGAGGAGGTGGTAGCAGTATTCCAGCAGAACGCTACAGGCAGGCAGGCAGGCATGGAAGGAGCTCATAATTTTTGCAGCTGATGCATGCTGAGAGGCCTGTGGATGTCTGGCAGCAGCCAAAGAGGCAAGGTCCATGCTTCACATAGTGTGTCAGAAACAAGACAGTCGTGTAGTTGCACGAGAAACTGTCATGCTTAAGAGGTCATAGATCCAAAAACATATATATTGTTGTAGAGCAGGTGAACAGTGATGGAATAAAAGTTGTCTTTCTAGAAGTTTTAGCTGAAGACAGGGAATTAGACTCAATACATAAGTAATATTAAATTATATGGCCTTTCTTATGCAGACTCGATGGTCTAACTTTTCCCTTCTGGGTATTAGAAGAGATACTAAATTCTCAAATCTTTTTGTGCTTTCTGCCAAAACAAAGAACCCAGGCCCAGGTTCATTGGTGGAAGTAAGCCTATGTGTATCCTGTGACCAAGAAAAGCAGTTTTCTGCTGAGCCACGAGGAAAAATTGGCAGAAAAGGCAGAAAGAGGTCAGCAGGTATTCTGTGTCCATCATAAAAGGACACAGCTACAGTAATGAAAAGAGAGCAGAGGAGAAAAGGAATACAGTGCATTTTATTGAGAGATAAATATTCATATCCAGATAAATGTGATTGACATTGCTCTATATAAAAAACACACAGCTTACTTTATTCTTTTACTAATATATTCACTTTTTGTTTATTTTCTTTAAAGGATGTGTTTATTCTTTACAGGTAAACAACAAAATGTAAAGACTGTAAATCGTATCTATCTCAGTAGTAATGGTATCTGTGTTGGTAAAATCATCTCTGACATAATTTGGAGATCTGTTTGGTGCCAAGAGAAAACATGATATGTTTATTTGACAAGTGACACCAATTTCAAAGTGGTCATGCTTATTCTGAAGATCATGGTATACAGTAGTCTGTGATGCACAGGAGCACAGCGGTGTGGTACTGTACCAGCAAAATAACTCTTACTGGGTTCACATTGTTGCTCTCACTGAATGCATTTCAGATTTCTTACTTAGACATAAATGACTTTGATCTCCCAGATCCACCACACACTTGTAGAGTGCTTGAAATATGAGCTTTACGCAGTAATCCACCCCTTTAGGATGGAGGGCGACCAATCACAGTCCTGCTGCAGTGAAAATGATCCTTTCACTGACACCAGGCATCACTACCACAAGCAAGCCAAAGAATTTCCAGGGCTGCCGAGCCTCTTCCTTCGCTCTCATCCAATAAGCATCCTTCTGTGCCTGTATTTATGAGTGCAATTAGGCAGCTCGCGTGCCGTGCTTCTATAATGTGGCTGTTAACGCACGACAAAAATCCTCAATGGCAAAGTGCAACAAGCAAAAATGCTGCAACTTGTGGATTTTAGTTTGGTCCTGAGAAAGGAAGCATGTTTGGTTCCCTTCAACGTAACACAGGCTCAGCAACACCGAGGCTCCCACCACAAGGAGTTTTAAGCCATCTCCAGCAGTGGCGTTATCTCACAACAGGTGCCGAGGCAGCCGCCGTCCCCATGGAGATAAGGTGACGGAGCGAGGGAGAGGCAGATGAGTTCTGGACCAAAGGTCCAGGTCTCTTCCAGGTCTCGAAGTGACCCAGCTTTTCCGCAAAGGAATTGGGCAATCCCTTTCCCAGGCGGCCAGGACTGACCTGGCGGTGACAACCACCCCCTTTGTACCACAGACCCGTTTGAATGGACCCAGAGGAGAAATCCCGCGGGGCAAAGGCCGAGGGTGCAGCTGCGGAAGGCACGGTCTGTGGGAGGGCCGGTGCCGCTGCCGCCCCGGTGGTACCTCGGCGGCGGGGGCCGGGCCGGTGCAGCCCGCGGCCGCCGGCAGATGGCCCCC
>VXBU01017229.1:53644-130810 GCA_013400315.1 Bombycilla garrulus
CTCCGGAGGGGTCTGTCCGGCTGCCGGCAGGCTGCGAGAGCTGGCAGACGCGCCGGGAAGCTGCCCCGGCCCCCCGCACCGCCGCCCGCCCGGGGCACGTCCTCGGAGCGCCTCAGCCTGGCGGCACGGCTGCGGCTCCGCTCGGTGCTTTTTTATTTGTCCTCCCGCGTTTTGCGTAGTTTAAGACTCGTTTTCCTCTGTACGTAGGAGGGAGTGAGGGTATTTGTAATTAAACTTTTATGGCCCCATGCACATGAGCCCCTATCCTGCAAGGCATTCGCTTAGGAATTCAGTCACAGGTGATGGCGAGGACCCTGGAAATGCTGTCACCGCTTTTGGGGAGCTTCAGTAAATGTATCGTTGACGCGGCGTGTGTGTAACCAGTGTCATTTGGGGATAACAGGTCTGATGCTCCAGGCCCTCAGCTACGTTGTTCAGGCGGAATTTCCTTCGGTTTTGCCTGTTGAATAGCTATCTAGAGATATCACCATCATTAGAATAATTTAAAGTGTTGTCTTAATGAGAGATGGAAACAAATTTGTCAGGAAACAAGGTACATGTTGCCTTGAACAATCCTTCAGACCATATCTAGGTAACTTACATTGTTACATTTCTTTCAGTTTCGTCAGTCAGCAAGTGGTTTTAGCATTTGTCACTTATTGATAAAATCTGGGTGGACACCTGCAGATGCTGATAGCTCTATTTTGCAGTCCTTTAGGTCTCCAAACCACGTGGTTTACAGAGAGACTGTAGTCTAAAGCTTACTGCTAAGAAGTGATGAGCTGGGAAATGTTCTAGGAGTAGCTGTGGTCAAAACCATGGAGTTTTTCTATTTTAAAGTGGCCAGGCATGTTTGAGGTGCTAATACACAGTATTCCTTACTCACCATGGGTCTGAACTCCAGTGTTGTAGGTGAGGTGTGATGCGTATTATGGGGAAGAATAAGGTGGGCATCTTCATACATCCCCTCCTCTGGAGGCTTTGAAAAATCTTAAGAATTACCCCTCCCAGTCCTGGTGCCCTGCACCCACTCAGTTTGATCTGTCAAGGACTATTCTGGAGTGTGGGGATCTGTTCGTGTAGATTGGTTTAATTTCTAGCAGTATTTTGGTGTCTGCATGTTAGTCTTCAAATAGGCTTTTGGTAATAACTGTGTTTTGAGAGCAGGATAAAAGGATGTGCTTTAAGGCGGAGTGATTGGAGTGTGGAGATTAAACTGGGGGTAGGAGTGTTTGAGCTGCAGTTTTTGTTCTGTTACTCACTTCCCGTGTGACCTTTGTCAGGTCTCGCAGGTCATAGTCTTCACAGAAACCCTGTCTAGCTGTTGGCTTTCCTGGATCCACTCCTCCCAGGTGTGGATGTCTGAAGTCTCCGGCATTAGAAATAGATGAGCCCTTTAAAATGTGAACCTTAATATTATGTTTCTCTTGATCTGAAAATTTACTTCATGAGTCCACTTGCCAACCAATGTGGGAGGGAATTGTCTTCAGTCCTGTGGAGAGTATCTATGAACTCTGTATCTTGGCTCTTTGAAGTAGCGTTTCTAGCCCTTTCAGGCAGATAGAGCCTTGTGAAGAGCTGACATCCTGATGATGCTTTGTGAAGCCTGGGGTCCCAGACCCTTTCTCTCCCTATGGCTTGTGGGAGTAAGAGTGCTGGAGCTGAGGGCTCACAGTCATTCCCACTTCTGCTGTGTGGGACCCATGGGACAGCAAAGGGAAGCTTGTCTCTCCATGCAGGTGCGTCAGGAGGAAGTCCCTTGCTGGATGTAGGCACTGTAGCTGTTTGTGGGAGAGGAAGAAACCTAAAGGCAGAGGCTGCAAGTGGAGGGAAAGTAGCAGAGACAGCAGCAATATCTTCTGCGAGGAGACGGGACTTGATGGAAAAGGCTCTGTGGTCAGCATGCTTTTGGGTTCCCAAGCAGGGAAAGAAAGACCCAGAATCGGGCATTACCCATGGGAGAGGAAGCCTTGGGAGAGCAGTTCGCATCGGGCTGGACTTTCCCCCGGGCTGCGCTTACCTGGCTGCTCCGGGATCTCGCAGCCTGGCTCCTGACCAAGCGGTTGCTCTGGGAGCCGGCCGCGCTGGCTGCCTGCCACCGGGGGCTGCCGCGGCTTGGGACAGGCTTCTCGCGGGGCAAGCCGCTGCTGCTACCGAGGAGCTTTTGTTTCCTGATAGGAAAATTAAAAGTCCTGGGGAAAACATGCCGGTTCTGCAGAAAGAGCTCTTTCTGGTGAAGAGTCTTTCCGACCGGCCACGTTTCTGACTTGCACACCCTTTTGCCCTGCAAGCAGAACGCTGTGGCCTGGGTTAAACATCCAGGCTTAATAAATGGTGTGTTGTTTGTGCTAACGTCTTCTGACTACCGGATGAAAATTGCGCAGAAAAGCGCTATACACAGCACTGTAATTAAAAGCCCTAGGAATAGCCTATTATCTTTCATTTTTGCCTTTAAACTTCAGCGTGCCCAAGGGCAAAGAGTATGTGTCTGGAGAGGGTGGAGACTTGCCTTTTACAGATGCCTGTTGTTGGGGTGGAAATAGGTTAATGTGTTTAAAAGAGTTTTCTTTCTCATTCCCTTTCAGTGGGGGCTGGGGAGTGAAACTTACAGAAGGTGCCAAATTGGCTCTTCTAGATGAACTCCTCTGTTTATCTCTCAATTACATCAGTGTCAGTAGTTGTATAAGCTTTCTAGACACAGTTCCCTGTGGGTATGTTCCCTTCAGGCCAGAGTGCCATTGTTCAGGGGAAAAGCTGATTCGTGTCATGCTTGGCGGAGACTGTGTGTACATGTGTGTGCGTGTAGGTATTAAAACATTATGGCAACTGATGTAACTTGGATGCTGGCACCATGGAGTGGCTACGTTGTTGCTGGGATTTGGACCAAGACCAATGTTGCCTCCATAGCATCCTCTGCATAGCTGCCAGGTGTTACTATCTGGAAGTCTGCTTAGTTTCCTTCGCTACTTCAATGCACGGAGTGCAAAATGTGTGAACAGTTGCTCTTCCATTGCCTGACCCATTTAGCCTCCCCGATACTAGCAAGAGGATGAAATTTTTGCAATGCAAGGAGCTAATTTGCTTTAGTAAGCTTTTCAGGTACAAATACTAGCAGTGAAGAATTTGTTGTGTTTTCCCAGAATGGAGCTAAGCAGTGCTGTGGCTTGTCTTGGGAATGCTTTTGATATATAAGTAGTGCTGGGAAAAAAAAAACAAAACAAAACAAAAAACAAAAAAANGAAAAAACAAACAAAAAAAACCCCACAAATTTTTTAGAATTGTTTTGAATCCTGGCACATGACATCAATAATCCTATCATAGTAGATACAAATTATTGTGTAGATGGCATACTTAGAGAATTGTACTTGTGTTAGGTTGTGTTTAGTACCGGTGCATGTGCACGACTTTCATGTGTGCAAGCAGTTGGACAGCACAGCTCCGAGTGCTTCTGAAAACTCAAGTGGCATCTATTTCCTTCTTGTGTTGACACTGAAGGTATTTCATTGAGATATTTTCTTTTGTTTCAGAAAGTGTCAGGGATGTTATTGGGAGGAAAATCAAAATTTCTGTCAAGAAGAAAGTAAAGCTGGAAACCAAGGGAGATAAAGTGGATAACAAAATATTGGTAAGTACGATAGAATTACTCCGATTATATATGCAAAGGAAAAGCCAGTATCTTCTCAGAAGGCATTAATTCTCCTCTGGAAGTATTCTTTGAACTTTGTGTGTGCCATAAGATATCCGTGTAACTTATTTTCTTACTTTTTCTTGCTTTAATGATAGCCTACATAGGAAGTTGGTGTGCAGCTGTGCATGTGCGTACACACTTGTTTATCACTGAGTTATTTTTCAGAGTTTTGGGTATTGTGCTGTGGACTGATGATAAAGCAAGCTACTATCAGAACCTGTTCTAAAATATTTTGCTGCCTTTGCTGGTTATGTTTCCTGTTTACATCCATAAGAGTTTTTAGTGACCAAGAAATGCAAAATGAAGTGTGTAGAATTAATTTTGACAATCTGAAGCTGTTATGCATTGAAGAGCAACAGTAAAACTGTTGGGCTTTTTGAACTCAAATGACTATTTGTGTTTTTTGGTATTCTCTGTTAAGTCATACAAATGCTTAGTGTGTGGGATTCTAAATTGTTCTTAACACTGTAGTGGAGGGAAGTGTCAAAATAATCTCACTTAAGTATGCTTTCCTGTTTTCTCAAGGATAGTTTTGCTGCCCTCTCTTGATAGGAGGAAAGCTGTGGTAGTGAGCCGCTACATTGTGGGGATCTCCTTAACCCCAGGAGACCCCACAATATGTAGAAAAGTCCAGGTTTCTGGCCCGTGCTGACGAAGGAGTAGTCTGGAGTAGTTTGTTCGTGTTCTCAAGGCAGTTTATTAATTCCTTATCAAAAAGTAGATTTCTCTGCCCTGCCAGGGTTGACACAGAACACGTCCAGAGACACACTGTGCCCGCCCCGGGTGAGCTGTAATCTTTTATACTAAAAACTACGTATTAAATGTTTACAATTAAGTACCAATCTGTGCCCCTCACACCACAATGTCCAGATCTGTGTCAAACCAATCCAAAAGTGCCAGCATCACCAAGAAGATGGAGGTTATGAAGAAGAACAAAAGATAATATGCCACGTGTAAAAATTCTCCATCTTGTGCCTCAGACCCCCCTGTACAGATCTTCAACCCCTGTACAGGGCTTTAACCCCCCCTGTACATACCTTCAAATTTTCTTCTTTTTACTTATAACTACTACTATTTTTCTGTCTAAATTTTTGTGACCTGAAATTCCTCATACAAAGTTGACAACTTCTTCCATGGATTAGAATCGGAGCTACAGGTATTTTTAGTATCATTCCAGGGTCCCTGACACCTCTGGCAAGGCTGAAAAGCCTCCTGACCAGGTTTTGGGTCGGCCAAAGGCATCATAGGAACCCCCTGGGTTCCAACAACATTTGCATACTATGTTGAGTATGCAAAAAGACATGGAACTGTATTTCCTTTCTCTTTTGATACATTTCTATCAGAAGAACTCTTAGAGTAACAAACACAAGTAAGAGCAATGCTACCATAATATTTGCAAGATATTTGAGATTTGGTGTTTTGTGTTTGTGCTGTTCCGTATTTGAAAGTTTTGTTGCCAAAGCTGTTGTTACAGATATTAGGTTCATTCTCCAAGCAGATGTGCTATTTTGTATTTCAAAATTGCAACTTTTTAATCACTTCTGAATTATCTTCTTAAAGTACATGTTGCTATCCCAGGCATTAAGACTATAGATAATGGCTCACTTTTCTGTGAGAGCTGCTACTTTAGGAACTTGAAATATTTTCTGCTTAATATCTACCTGTGTTATATCTTGATTTACAGTTTCTGTACTGGAAATAGATTGAATATGTGAATGTTGATTGATTGTCTCTATTTATTTCAAAGCCATGTTTATAGGGAAGCCTGTCAGGTTTCACTGAAGTGGTTACACTTGATTGACTTTTTGACTTATATGGAATCATAACTATTATCAATAGTGAAATCTATTGTGGAAATACTGAAATACTGTTCTGAACTGATGGGACCAAGAGAATGTCAAGCTTTGAATGATCAGTGAGGTTTCTGATGCATGTACTACTTGGCAGTAAAATGCCTAAATGTGATCACTTGGGTGTTTTTTCCTCCCTTTAATCTCCTGAGCTCTCAGGTGGGGGACTTTCACCTTCCGTGACTGAAGAGGTGCTGAAAGGGAGAGAACCTTTCAGAGGTTCATGAGCTAGTGAGCACTACTTGTGTACACATGTGTTGTCTTCCGCGCACAAGATAAGAGTTTCAGGGGAATGATTTGCTGGGTGTTGTCTGGTATAGCCATTTGTTTTTTGTTGCAGAAATACAGAGGATTTATATTGATGGGAAAAAAATTTATTCTTAGAGACATTGATTATTGATTGCTGGAGTTGGATTTTGTGTTTTCCTTTGCTGTAGAAGAAAACTGCCTTTTGTGAAGTTGTACAAATCACTAAAGATGCTTTTTTTTACAATGCTTCTCTGTGTAAATCTTTATGTGGGATTGTTTGATTTGGGTTTTTTTGTTTGTTTGGGGTTTTGGGGTGTTTTTGTCATTTTGGGAAGTTCTTTCTTTTGTCTTTTGCAGAGGTGCTGAATGTTGTGCTGTGGCAAAGGCCTGTAGAGATTGTGGTTCACTTTGGGGATGCAGAGTTCTGTGAAATGCAGAATGCTCTGAAAGAAATTACACCAGAAACACCTTAAGTTTCGTACCTGAAATTAATGGAACTTTTTGGCCTTAGTGTGTCGGCACAGTTTTACTTCTTACCTGCATAGTAGAGGACATATACCCTTCTCTCATCAAAAGAGTGATGCTGAAATAACCTTGCTTCTGAAGTGAGTGCTTAAGACTAAATGCTTCAGGAAATCTGCCTGCAAAATTAAGAATTTCTGTACTCTGAGCTGGAACTTAAGGGTATTCAGTAAATAATGCATATGGCCGCGTTGTGACCGGAGCGGGTAAAACCGAGTGGCTGTGCCTTGGGTGAGCCTGTCAAAAGGAATGCTGAATGAAGCGTGGGCAGCAAAAGCAGTGCAGTAATTAAAGTCTGTATCCTTAAGTGAACGCACCACAGGGCTCAAATGTGATTGCATGGGTAACCTTCATGCCAGCACTCCTCAAGTACTGAGAGCTTAGTTTTGAAACATTAATCTTCTCAGTACTGTCTCTCGAGTGCATGTGTGGCAATGGATTGTTTTGAGATTTTGGGTTGCATTTTATTAGTAGCTGGGTGTTTACAAGCAAATTAGGTGCTGTGTTTTGGGTCCAGCACTTAATAGGGAGAGAATACCAGTTGCTCTCATCTAGCTAACCCCAGAGCCATTGTGAAATGTGCTCATGGCTTTAGAGGAGGTTGATCACAGAGGTTGGCTCTGAGCCCTGACACCCAAATCTGTGCTTTAGTTAAATGATCTCTCATCCTTTCCTCCTAGGGAAATCCGGCAAAATCAGTGCCATTTTGAGCAAGGGAGATTATTTAAAAATGACAGCACTTGGCAGGTAGCTATAAAAGCACTTGACCTCTGGCCCTGTTGTTCACAGTGTATTCAAGGTACAGAGTACTAGAATATGCATGTAACCATCTACTTGAATCACTCTGCTACAGGAAATTCCTCTGATAGATAAGATGGAAATTAGAATCTGGGACTACAAAAAAAAACAGTGAAAAACCCCTGGTGTTGCTTGCAATAGGGTCCCACTATTAAACTGGTGAACTTGGTGGATAAAGCTTTAAGATGCTTTGGCATCCCAGCTTTGAATGCCAAAGTTTGGAAATTATGTCTAGGAATTTTGATATAAACCAGATTTTTTCAGTATGCACAAGGAGTTTGCTGCTTCAGTAGTCTCAATCTACAGTTATTTAGTTTTTCAGTTAGTTATAATGATACAAAACAATAAATACCATGAGCTGCTGAGCTGCCTCTGGTCTGCTGGCACCAAATCTCATGTGTTTGGGCAGTAAACGGGTATCCAACTCTGAAAAGGCAATAACCAGCTCGAACAGGCAGAAAAATCAGTCCTCAAGCAATTAGGGCTAAACCCCTGTCCCATCTGGGTACTCTGGCAGAGACACACAGCAGGATGGGGGTGGCAGCTGGGGGCTGCTGAGCTCCAATGCTCACCAGCGCTGCGGTGACCCCAGGCCAGGCAGCTGGGTCTGTGGGGTAGCCTCAGCTGGAAAGTGACCGAGTGCAGGTGTAGCTGTGCTGCTGCTCAGGCCAGAGCTGAGTGCCAGAGCTCTAAAGCAAGGTGGGGAGCCCTGGTCAAGGCTTGCTCCTCCTCTTGGGGTCACAAACCTGCTCTGTGTTGGCCACAGGCTGCCCTGGCTGTGGCAGAGCCCTTGAGCAGGCTGCCCCAGCTGGCTCTGGGTGGCCCTCAGCCAGAGGCAGGTACTCCTGCAGGAGTGGACCCAGCTGTGTTTGGCTTCACTGTGATGCTCACAACTGTATTCCTGTTGGGTTAAAATAGATAAAGACATCACTGTATTCTAATCAGCGGAGGATTGCTTTGGTTTTGTGTGATTGTTTTGTTTAAACCTGATTTCTTATGAGGACAAGGTTTAAGGCATCATGCTGAGTGCCTGTGGTGTTTTTCTTCACACTGACAACTTCTGACCTTCTCTGCAGTTTCAGCCTAAGCTGATGGGTGTGCAGAAGTCTCACTTGTGATGATAAGAGGGGACTGGGAGGGAGACAGCCAGAAGAAGAAACATTACACACCTACTCCTTCTGAGGCCTCCACCTTTTCCTGCCATAAGGGATCAAGCAGAATGCCCTGTCAGGGTCTGTGAGATACTTCAGTATTTTTCACTTATTTTTTATTTTTTTATTTTTTTATTTTTAAATTCAGAGGCCTCAGCAATTATCAAGTTATCACTGCAGACAAACACTGTTAGAGACTGGGCTTCTTAGCTTTGGTGTTTGTGGTGCTGCTTTCCCCCCCTCCAAATAGCCAAGATACCTGCACATTGCTTCCTACTATCTTTTCTTCCTCTCAAATTTGTTGTAATAAGCAGCAAGCAATAAGAAGTTAAAATGTGAGCTAAAGCTAATACATGAAATAAATGTGACCAACTCCTTAGGAAATACTGATGTTTTTAGCAGTGGTTCATGACAGGCCAGAATTCAGGATTCACCTTATTTTTTATCTTCACTATTAGAAAAAGAGAATATTCCTGCTCTAGCTGCCTTTGAGATTAGTTTTCCTTTCCAAAGTAATACTATTTTAGATATAAAAGATAAGGAAATATGGCAAGTGGCTATGCTATATGTTTGGTCCAATTTCTTTGCTTTCTTTTCTTTGTTGCTGGGTTTATGTTCTTTTTATGTTTGTTTTGTTTTTTTGCTAACCTTAAGGCTACAGAATAGTATAATGTGACGTAGTGACCAAAAGCACTTTATTAGGAAATCCTATTGAGCAGTCTCTGTTACACTTCTGCCCTCAGTCATTTACATTCTCTTTGTTAAAATATCACAGTGCTACTTCTGAAATTGAGACAGTTGCTTTGGCAGGTGGCTCTCCTTAAAATGTACTGTATGCCCAACATAAATTCACTGAGAGCAATTCATATGTCCTTGTCACTTTCTCTGGGACATATGTTTCCACAGGCTTTTAAAACAAAAAACTGAGTTGACTCCTGTCAAAGGAGTTTATATTTTTTCCGTGCACATGGTCTGAGATTTCATTTCTGCTTCAAAAGACTCTATTATAAAGACTGGAATTCTATTTAAAAAATAAAATCTATCTGTGTTTACTTTCAAATGAACAATTATGGCCACTTTGTGTGCTCTCCATGTGGCTTCTGAGTACTGCCTGAACAATGTGGCTGACTCTGGTGAAGCCAGGGAGAAAAGCTCGTATGGGCTCCTGTGCCTGCTTGGCTATCAGGGTGGCAATCTCCAGGTGGAGGCAGTAGCATTTTGCACTGCCAAAACTATTTTGAGATTAAAAGCTCTAGTGCTTGTTTTCCATTGCTCATCTTTTGTCTTGATCCATCCATGATATTCAGTTTGAATAGCGATGAATTTCACATCCTGCCTTAAAAAAATATGCACTTCTTTTAAACCACTAAGAGCATGAAGGGTTATCTAAGGTTGGTTTTACATAAAATGTGTGCAATCTCACACGTTATATCATGACAGCTGGTGTGTGATAATGATGTTAAATAGGGACACTCTTTAAAAATAATGGTGTTTCCTCTTCCCTGCCCAGAACATTGACGGTTATGACATATATCTTAAGTGTGTCTTTATGAAGATGAAAGGAGGTAGGTGTTGGTACATCCCTCATGTCAAGGAATCTAAATGAAGTAAGGTAGAGTAATCAAAAAATACTTAGATGTGAAAATGTATTTTAATACATTTACAAGGTGCCTCTTAGAAACCAACTGAACTGTGGCCTGTAAGATTGCTACAAAAACCTGGAATAAGAAGAGTCGCGCAGCAAATAAAATTTATCAATTCAGTCATACTGTTGCAAATGTTTCCAAACTAGGAAACATTTTAAAAGGAGTACACATGTGCAAATTTCACTGAAATTGACATTTATGTTATACACCGATCCATAAGGTTACTTTTAATTGGTGGAAAGATTTACAAACCTAGCATTCTGGAGTGCTGTGTCCAGCTCTGGGACCCGCAACATAAGAAGGACATAGAACTGAAGTGAGTGCAGAAGAATACCATGAAGATGATCAGAGGACTGGAGCACCTCTCTTATGAAGACAGGCAGAGAGAATTGAGGTTTTTCAGCCTGGAAAGGAAAAGGCTCCAGGGAGACCCCATTGCAGCCTTCCAGTACTTAAAGTGGGCTTATAAGAAAAGCAAGGTCAAATTTTTAACAGAATCTGTTGTGATAGGAAAAGGGGGAGTGGTTTTAAACTTAAAGAGGGTTAGTTTAGACTCAATGTAAGGGAGAAATCTTTTATGATTAGGGTAGTGAGACACTGGAACAGGTTGCCTAGAGAAGTTGTGGCTACTCAGTCCCTGGATGTGTTTAAGGCCAGGCTGGATGGGGCTTTGAGCAACCTGGTCTAGTAGAAAGTGTCCCTGCTCTTTGCAGGGGGTTGGAACAAGATGGTTTTTAAGGTGTCTTCCGACCCAAACCATTCCATGGTTCAACGATTCAGTGGTTCAATGAATTGCTGTGATAGTGCATGCAAGTGTAGATATCCAAGATGATTTCTTGCACCTTGAGTATAGTATGTTCTTTCCATGCTCTGGGAGGGCAGAAATGCACCTTGCTTGCTCTCTCTTTCTTTAGTTTTGGGCAACTGGTGTAGGCAGGGAAAGGAAAGAAAAAGGGACTCCTTTTTCAGTGCCCTAAAAGCACCTGCCATTTTCCTGGCTCATGTACTTTGCATTTGCACACTCACCTGCTGTGTTCTGGAACTAGGAAATGTGAACACGATCTCAGTCTTAGCAGGTTCTGGTTTTCTGTACACAGTTCTAGCAGTTATTGAAGTAAAAAAGTGGTGGGAGGGAGGAATCCACTGTGGCTATGAATTGATCATGGAATCTTTCCTCCTGTCAGTTTTTTTGTAACTCAATTAGATAGTACTTCCTTTTTAAATTGCCATACTCTTTCCACTTCTCTTGCTGAATATATAATGTACCAAAGTGGTTTGCTAATGTGCTTTTGCTTTGAGAGGGCCTGACTCCTTGCTGCCATTATTTATGAAATGGAGCCTTCCTAAGCAAGGATTTTCATTGAAATCTATGCATAAAAGAGGCAGAAGACTAATTATTACATATAATTTCCTTAAAGCTGAAAATAAAAAATGAAAACTTAGCATTAGGGTCAACTTCTTGTCTCATTTACTCTCTGCCATTGGTGGCTTTTTTTCCCCAAGAAAGAGAAGACTTGGAGTGGAACAGAATCTTTTATTTGGTAGCCATATATCTGTGGGGGGTTTCTTTTTTATTTTTTTGTTTGGTTTCTTTTTTTTCTTTTTTTTCTCTTACAGCCTGACTTACTGTAAGAAAGACTTCTCATGCAGAGAATGTGGTTTACTTTGGTGTAAGTAGTGTGAAGGAGGACCCAGTAAACTTGAAAAAGGCTGCAAGGGCTGCTAAGTGAAGTTAGTGCAGTGTACTGTGAAAAATGATTTTTGTTCCTCAGAATCCCTCTCTTCAACCATTGTTGTGGTGGAAAATTAGTGAATGCCACTGATTTGTTTGATTATTAAAATACTTACTTTAGCTCACCCACAATTCTTTTTTTTTTTCTCGTGGTGGTGGTAATTTAATTCTGTGTAAAGTAATTACAGGCCCAGGATATAAAATTCTTCTTTAAATTTAGCTGCTGCTAATGGTGCTCTGTACAGCTACCTGAGTCCCCAGGCTGATTTCTGCCCTTGGTCCTGTCTCATCTCTCCCCGTTTCTGAAACATCTACTCTGTGTCAACTCATGAGTGGTATCTTTGTCTTAGTGATAGCTTCCCTAATTTTATTATTTCAGATGACAAACTGTTAGGATGCAAAATGTAATTATAAGAGCCAGATTCTTATAACCTTACACTCCTGACACACTTAACCAAATTAATTGGTCTGCTGGATGGGGGAAGAGAGACCCTGGCTCAGAGAGCTGGTATTGCAGAGTAAGATCCCAATAGCTGTGGCATGTCAAGTTTAAGGTTAGCACAACAAAACAAGTTTCTGCTGTGAAGCTCAGAGAAGGAGTCACATTGCTGTTGTTGATACAAATTAAAAGGCTTCCTGGGCCCTGGTGAGGCTATCGGAAAGGTGCTTGCAGGGTGGAAACTGTCCTCAAGTGCGGAGCAGCTCTTGATTTGAAGAGGTTACATTCCTGCATCTTCTTTGCAAAGTGACCTTTATAAAAAAAAGTAAGTACAAGAATAGTTGGTGTGGATGTCATGCAGCTTATCCCCTTGGCTGGCAAGTGACGTTTGTATCCCTGCATGCAATAGAAGGTCTGTGTGACAGCAGGACGGAACTCAAAGCGTGCATGTGGAGATGGAAAAGAGAAAAACAGAAGAGGAGATGCTGGGTCTGTATTCCCCTTAAGATTTTCATCCTGCATTGCATTTTCAAGTGGAGCTTGTTTCTATGCTCTTTAGATCAGTCGATAACTAATTTTTTCCCCTTTCCACAGCAGAAGCAGTGGTTAGCAGCGTGCTGCCTGTGAGGTAGACAGTGATCTGTTTGGGATGTCTGGAAGCACTCTCTTAGCCAGGGCTTAGGAAGCTAAGGAGGTCATCTGGAGCAAGGCATTTCCACTTTGTGCCTCAGAGATGCTTGCCAGAGGCATGTCTTTATGGAGCAGCCACTTAAGGTACACATCACTTAAACAGCAATCCTTCCCTTGTACCTAAGGCTTGGTCAAACCACCGCTTTTGTAGAGCTCCATGAAATGTTGATGATTTGAGCCGGTTATAGATGCCTGCTTCTTGGGGCCAGGGAGCAAAACAGGAGGGCGAGATAGCTGCTGCAGAGCAGTTTCTACTCAGATTTGATTAGATGAAGTGAATGGCTGTTGACCCCAACCTGAATTGGGAGACAGGGCACTGCTGTGTTTGTTCAGGGTCAGCCTTTGAATGAAAAGGCTTCTCCCTCGCTGCCTTGAAGGCCATTAGCAAGGCTGAAACTATTCACACAGAACTGTTGATAAAGGGGAAGCCTTTCAGAGGCTCATCTCTTAACAAACACTAGAGGCTGATGCTTAAGAATGATACCTTTTACAGCCATTTATGTGAGCCTCTACTCCAGTGTGGAGCTGAGGAGCCTTAGGAAGGGAGCAGTGAAGGCAGGTCAGAACAGATGTTTGGATTTTTAGTGCAGCTGGCTTTAGATGGCAATCTCTTCTTTTGGTATTTACAACGTTGCAAGTAAATATTTGAGGAAATATTAGCTTTGTTAGGTACTGGTGCTTTGTTGAGTAATAATTTCTGCCACTTTGGTAAGTTTATTCATATCCCAAAAATAATTATGCTAAAACTATAATTTATAATTATAGCATGAAAAATGAATTTTAAATACAACAAGCAGTTTTCTTGACTGCGCTGTTCTTCACATCGGCTCTTTGCAAGTGGCAGAGATGCAACAGGCTTTGGCCTTTCTCTTTTCTCATCTCAAGAAGGTGCTGAGATGCCTGCATTTTTAGTAAATGTGTACAGTTGTTGTGTACACTGTGGCTATCTTTATGCTCTCTTGCTTACCTTGTATCTTCCTTTTTACTGTCCTTCCACATCCTCTGCTTCAAAAAGTCCCTGGAAGCTTTCCCGTGTGCAGACTGCTGTCAGGACTGGGGTTTGCTTTTTAGTCTGCCTCTTCTCACACTAGTATGACTATTTTTCTAACAGCCCATATTCCCCCACTTCTGTTTCCTTTCCTTACAGAGATAAGACAAATATCTCCAAATTCCTCAGTATCCCTGCAAATACAGGAATGATGTACCAAACACAATGCTGCTATGCTAAAAAATATTGTAGGCTGCCATAGACTTGGTGTGTATACATTTTTATCTTGTCTTGCTAGCCAGGTTCTCTGCTTCCTTGTTCTACAATTCAATCAAAATCTCTACTAGGTCTATGTTATTTGTGTCATGGTGGCAGTTTGGTTTGTATTGGACGTTATGGTGTTCTTTGTGTAGTTTGGATTTAAGTTCTTTCCACCCTTCCCAAAGCAACTCTCTTTGGTTTAAAAAACCTCAACATAACAGCACAAAAAAAAGCAATATGAAAACCAGCAAAAACTCACCATTAAACTCCAAACCAACTGCATCTCAACAAAGTGCTGTGCAAATGATGCTTGTCCTGAGGGGAGGCAAGGCAGTGCAATGGACACAACTCACTTGCATTGCTCTCCACGTCTCTAGGTACAGGAACAGTTGGGCTGAGAAAAGGGAGAAAGTGAAAAGAAAATAAGTAAAGAACTGTAGTATAACATGGCAATTTTAAATGTAATTAGCTGATGTGGATGGTGCTAGAGCAGTGTAAAAGATTGTAAAATAGCTTTAAAACGGTTTCATCTGTGAATACATTGCTTTGTTAACCAAGTTTTATAGTTTTATCTTTACTTTGGGAAGACATCCTCTATGAGACTTGACTCTACTGATGGAGTTTAGCTGCATTTATTTTAGCTGCATTTACATTTATTTCATGTAATCTGTACTATTTCCTTCTCATGTGATTTCAAAGGCAGTTTTCTACCATTTACTTGCTTAGCTACACCATGTTGGTAAACTGCAGGAGAAGCTGCATGCTGATTCTCTTGGGGTTCTATGTAGGCATGTCAACTGAAGTTTGGAAAAGGATGTTCAGTCTTTAGCCAAATGCCAAGAGAAGTCTTCAGGAGTGACCTAACACCTCAGGGACCTAGGTGTTTTGGTTGGTTTTGTGTGTGTGGTTATTTTTTTTTTGTTGTTGTTGTTTGTTTTGTTGTCAAAATTAAAGTGTTACTTGTATTTTTTTTTTTGCCTACACTGAGTATTACTAAAAAAAGCTAAGAGATGCAGCTCTCAACTCTTTACAAGTTGTGTACTCAAATTAAAATATTTTAGATGGTTGCAGGTTTAATGATGACACTGAAAATACATTGCCTTTTTGGATTCTTATTGTTAAACTATGACCCTTTCCAGCTGACAAAGATTTCTGAAACTGAGTAAATGGTTATTGTAAGCCTTGGAAATGTATTCCTCTATGTTAAATATTTTAGAAACATTTAGCCGAAAATACTGATTTCATGTAATATTTCCAGTGTGATGCAATCCTTTAAATATATTTCCTGTAACATCATTAGATGCTCCTACTATTGTTTATATGTGCGTGAAATTGTGTGAAATTAAAATTCTGCAGGTTTTTATATGGTATTAGTTTATCACAATGTATCCTTAATGCAATTTTAGTAGGTTTTTGTTCAGCCTGAGGGCTTAAGTCTGCCCCAAATACATTATTCTTCTATTTTATTTTTTCCATCTTTTCTCCGTCTAATTTTTCTATTTTTATCCTCCATTGTTTAGTTTCAAATATTCCTTATGTTGCTTTTCTGTTTGGAGTGTCTGTTTCCTCTCGCCATAAAGACAATTGCAGACAGTTCTTTGATAGCAAGACTGGCCTTGAGGACATAATTATAATTGAAGGAAAGATTGGCAAGTCAGCTTCTTGGCCTCCCCTTTCGCCTCTTAGACTGCCCCAGTCTCCCACTGCTCTCTGGGGTGTGACTGCACGATGTCCATGGTGCCTCTTCCTTCAGCTTGGAAGGGCTCAGGGAACTGTGCTTGACACGGAGCACTAGGAGCCAACTTTCCTCTGCCTTCCGTGGGAGCCAGAGCTGCCTGGTGCTGGTGCTCTGTGCCTCAGAGCCAAGGCAGGGTGGGGCCTGGGAGGAGGAACGCCATCATGCATTTTTTTATTCACACCTTGAGATGTGCTGCAAAGAAAGCTTTGCTGTGCAGGAGCCTCTCTGTTTCAAGTCCATGTGAAACGTGGCTGTTCCTTGCTTGCAGGGGAGCTGGAAGAGGCTGGACTGAACTGGGGAAGGGGGTGTCTCTGCTTGCACAACGCCTTCTGTATTGCTAGACCTCTCTCTTGCCAGATGCAGAAATCTGCCTGGCATTCATTGGCTCCAGAACATGATGGGAGGAAGGGATTCACTGGTTTCACTGCTTTCAGAGCATTGAAGAATTGAGAATAAAGGAGTCTAACAGAGAGACTACTTGCTCTCACCAGCCTTTTTACCGTACGTGTTCTGTGAAGGGCTGGCCTCAGAAATGTTTTCCCATGTCATCTTCACCCTTCACCTCCTTTTTTTCTTTTTTCCTTTATTGATAGTACATCTGAAAAACCTCAGCTTGTGCGAAAGGGAATATATAGTGTGAGAGTATTACCAAGAAGAAGAGGCATTACTTTATCCAACTTTCTCCACCTCCCTGCGTCACTGTTTTGAAGTGGTAATAGCAGCTTTTCCTGGAGCATAAAGAGGAAGAGCTGGCAGGGACATGAGGCTCTGTCAGAAGCCTGGCAGGAATTAAGCAAGCTTCCTTAGTTGCTCTTGTATTTTTCTGTTCTCTTCAAGTGTATTTTCCATGGACCCAGCAAAAATACTGCACCAATCTCCCTGAGCGTTAGTTATTGTTAAAGTAATTTGAGAACCTTTGGGAAAAGATTTTATTTTCATGTGTTTGTTTATTTACTTATGCCATTGTAGCTACCTTTGAAAGAAAAGTTGTTGTGATTTCACAACTTTTGAATAAGTTTCATTTCTGTAGGAATACCCGTGTGGGAAATTTAGCAAATGGACAGAGGATTGCAGAAGTGTTTTAAAATACACAGACATTGCTCCCTTCTCTCCCAAAACAGTTTCAAGCTGTACATTAGCCTTTGGTTCAGTTCTTTGCCTTAATATCTCTCATAATGAAGTAGACTGAAAAAATCCTTGAATGTAGAGGGTCCAATTGCATTTTTGCAAGGTTGAGTTGTTTAGTGCAGTGTGGTTCTTGCCACCTTAGTATCTTGAAAGACACTGAGTAAGTCAGGTAATCAACTTTACATTCATGGATATTGGATGACCCTCCCTTGGGGAGCAGAGAAGTTTTCATAATTGACCTTTGAATAATCTGATAGTATTGTCTTAAGAGAAAAAACAAAAATACATGGTCAGGTGGAATTGGTCTTGCCATGTCATTTAAACTTCGGTGGTGAAAATCCATTAAACACCAATCTGTTATGTTTTTGGCTTTCTGAATAATCCATCTGTTCACTTATGTTGAACTGTATCTACTTAAGATGTGACCAAAATCTGATTCTGGTTTCTTTGCTGGAATCTTCTGTGGTGTAAGAACAGTCTCAGGTGGCTTTTGGACTCCACCCACTTGCAAGCTGAAGAGTGGATTGGGCTGCCCTGTCCAGTATTTCTTGCACAGTCCAAGGATTAGTGGATCTTTCGGTGTGTGATGGAGCCAGGCCAGCTGGACGAGGCATTAGGTTAATGCTTGGGGCATTTTGGATGCACTGACATGAGGAAGTTTAGTATCTGGGTTACAGTAGCCTCTGGCTGTAATATTTAGTTGGTGCTACTGGAAGAAAAAGACTCCTTTTCTAATTTTTCCTTTTTAATTCCCCCTGTGATGGAAAATCTGTCCTGAGCTGATTTTAGCATTACATGGAGGTAAAGATTCATAGTGGTTTGCACTTATCACTGTGCCACAGAGTGATAAGGTTGCTTTCAAGCATCTGTAATGGAAATATTGATGTTTTTCCATTCCTGTAGGTAGAGTTCATGCGTAAAATGAATGTTGAGCTTTTGTGTGTGCATAGTAATCACCCCTCGCAGGAATGTATACCAATGCCTATAATGTTGCACAAGTTTATGCTTTAGATGGGTTTGTGATGTAAAGAGCCACTTTGTTATATATTGCCTGATACATCACACATAGATTATATAAATTTCAAAGACTGTAATGTTATACTCTTATTTTAAGGTTAGTAGAGTAATTGAAACAAGAGGCAATAAAATCAAATCTTCCGAGCCCAGCATGCTGCCTCTTGCATCAAGATGGTGTTCAGTTGCTAAATGTGTTTTTCCCCAGACAGGGAGTGCATCTGCAGATTCTGCAAGGCCCATTTGTTTCAGCCTGAGCACAGTCCTCTGTTGACACTTGCTGTGAAATACCATAGCCTGCTTCACCCTCTGTGCTGCTGAGCTTTTGTAGCTTTATCTTCTTCGTTTATTCATTATTAAACGCATGCTTTCTGCTTGACAAGTGCTATCAAATCCCTTTCACTGTGGCTGAACCCAAGAACTTCTGCTGAGAGTCTAGGAGGGTTATCAACTTTTTTAAAAATGTAAATATATGCATTCTTACTTTCTGCTGAAGTGCTCTTCAGACCAGACTCCTTACCAGGCTGGAGATACTCCCTGTCCATTTCTTTAAACCACGTTGTCATGAAAAGAAAAATGCTAGATTTTTCCAAATTCCCACTGGAAACAGAAACAGGAACATCTCATGTGTTGGAAAAATGTTTCTAGAGGTCTGATAGTATATTAGTTCTACATGAAAATTTATGTTCATACTGTGTAGCTTGTGTGTTGTTATTACATTCTTCTATATTGATGTAGCTGGTATGCAGCCCCCATTGAGAACACAGAGCATAAAACTGAAAAGTATGCTTTTCTAACATGGGCCACAAGAGTTCTTGATTTCTGAAGCTGCATTTTTCAATTAACTGAGTGTAGACATGCAATATTGAAGTATTTTTACGTTATTTGAAGTTTTATGACTATTTGAGAGCAGCAGACAGATCTGGGCTTTGGGTTTCCTTCCTAAGCTGTATCTTATGTAAGCACTGCTTTGTCTTTCAGTTCTTATTAGGCATGTTCTGACTTCTTTTTATTACATTATATTTTATTTGTCCTTTCCTAAATGAGCATTCCAGTATTTGGGAGCTGTAGACATACCTGATAGTAATCCAGGACACCAGGTTTTCCACCAAAGGGAGAACAACATAGATGATCTTGATCATCTTTATCATCCTGATCTTGGTTTGATAAGAAGGTGTCTTTCCAAATACCTGAAGGCCTTTTGCTTCTCATTCTTCTCAGAAAGTATAGCCATAGCAGATTTTTTAGCTCAGTTTTCACCTGTGTGTATTTACTTGTTTGCTTTGAAAATAATCATAAGTTTCCTTTTCTGACTGATTAATCTCTTGAGTCAAGAGAGGTAGCCTCTGGATTTCTCCAGCAGTTGGATGTAACACCAGCAGTGACCTGGGATAGCAGTTCTGCTAACCGAGATAACCAGCAGTGGAAGAGCTGACTCTTCCCCTAGAAAGGAACAAAGAAGCAGACGGGAGACTGTCTGAAGGCTATTTGAAAGCAAGGCCAGGGAGAGTGAGATCAAGGCCAGAGGAATTACTCAGACTGCTGAGTGAGCCTTCTTATTGCTCTCTGTACTTGACAAACCACATCTGTGAACCTTGTCTCCCTCTGTGCAGCAGAAGACCTGTAAGCAAAGGCACAAGTTTTTTTTCCTCAGAGCACAGGTCAATTAGGGTTTATCTAATTGGGTGAAGAGAAGCTGAGAAGAAAGTGAAGGAGGCTTTGGGGAACTCAGTCTACATGCTGAGTGTTTTCTAAGACCGTTATTAGTAAAGAAGTCCAAGAAATGGAACCCTCTCACACCTCAGACTTGAGGGTTTTGTCTAGTCTCAAGGGTGATCATCTCAAAGTCCCACAGCTTTACTCTTACCTGGCCAAGAGACAGCTGTATGTCTGCTCTGAGTCCTACAGCTGCTCTAACAGCTGTCAGGTCGCCACAAGCACGGCAGGTGGTGTGCAAGGCTCCTCAAAATGCTGGCTGCCAGAAACCAGTTCCTCCTGCCTTGTAGGCTCTTGGTCTCCCACTCAGTGTTGAGATGGTAGGACAGTTCTCTCTGGATCATAGCATCTCTTCAGAGGAGAGGTGCTGGATTCCAGGGTCAGTGAGCTGCTCATGGTCATGGCCCTTGATAGACCTGGAGTTAGTACTGGTTTGGTTTAGCTCCAGATGTACCACTGCGTGTTTGTGCTAAGGAGTGCTGGTCCAGTGCCAAAAGTGTGGCTATCAGGTGAATGCTCTTCTTCCTAGTAACACTGGATCTGCTGAAATGCTCAAGTTTCTAAGGTTTTCTTTTTAGAGCCACAAAAAGTGTGGGAGTTATGGGTGCACTAATTGGAACCTACTGTGTCATCTGCAATGAATGAGTAATTGGATAAATTTGTATCCTTACTTCCTCCGTGTGGTCATGTGTTTGCAGAAATGCTATGGTGTTTGTTTTTAGGTGGATTTAGCACCATTCCTTGAAAATCTCAGGCAGATGTGCAGTGCTCTTTCAGCACTTGCTGTTCAGAGGTGTGAGTCTGTCTTAGTGGGTTTTTGTTTGAATGTTTTTTGCACACCCAAACTTGCAGATGCTGGAAAAATTTCTGTTGTGAATATTAATGTTTGTCTTTTGTGAATACTCATGGGGCAAAGCCCCACTATCATTTCTGTGGGTGCTTTTTCAGTAAACTATTTCTCAAACATTTTTGGAAGGAACGAGTTCTTGTCTGAGAACATAAACCTACAGCTGCTGGTGCTTGCTGAGAACAGTGTGTGGTTGTTGGCTTAGCCTTGCCCTCTAAAAAAAGTGCTTTACTGAGGTATCCACTGCTTTTGTTCTTTCTGCCTTTTGTCATTTTTTTGAGAATGATTGTGAACTAATATAAACTTGAAAATAATCCTTCCCCTTCTTTTTCTTGTTGGCACTTCTGGTATCTGAGAAGATAACCTTGTATCAGAGGACACAAGGATGGCATTAACTCTGAATTGCTCTGCATTTTAGCTGCTGTGTTTATTGGTGAAGAGTTAGAAAGTTTGGATTCTGGCAGCTTCTAGTGACAGAAAGCCAGAAGGAAAATCTGTTACCTCAGTCCTATTGACAGTCATGTCTGCTGCTATGCTAATTTCTTTAGATTTACTGGTAATAAAAATCTGAACAGCAGCTCGAAGCAGTCTATTGATAACTGAGTGAATGCTAAGTATGATTATTTAATAGCATTAAATACTGAGGTGCAGATGTATAAAAGGCAGCAGCATCCAGTAATCAAGTGGAGCTGTCACCTATTACAGCCACCACATAAATCATCTTACACCCATTCCTGCTGAGTCTGTACCTTGAGTCTTCCCCCCACGTCCCTAGACCAAGGCAAATCAAATCAATGTTGTTTAATTTTCCACACCAAATTAAAAAGATGATTATTTGCGTGGAGTGAGGGGAATGGTTTAATGACAGGAGAATAAAGTCTTGAATCCTGGACTTAAAAATATCAGGTTTCAGCAACTGTCTGTTTTCATACAAGGCCCTTTTGGAAAGGTGCCCTTTTGGAAAGGCTCCCCTTTGCAGCTGGGAAAACACGCATTGAGCAAAAACACGGCTTGAGCTGGGCTTAAGAAACCAAATCTTTATTAGTTGTCTTCCAACATCTTCTCTGTCTTCTGATTATCTAAGTTATTATGGTGTAGTTTTGATGCTTTCCAGTTTGGGCTATCCAGTGAATTCCATGTGACAAGCTCTCCTGGATGGGTTTCTTTGCAGGGTGTTATTGTCCTTGAACACTAATAAGGCATGGTATTCTGGGAGCTTTGGGGCAGACGTAGCCACTGACTTAGACAAATAACAATATGTACTTAAAAATATATATATATATTGCTTGCACATTTTAGCTAACTACTGCAATATATTATCAAAGGGAAAACCTACCAGAAGGGAATTGTCTCAGAGTCTCTGACTCTCCATAATAACACCTGTAACTAAGATGTAAAGCTCTTCCCTGAAGGAAAACCCTATGCAGGCAGATTCATTGTAAATAGGGAAAAACATACCATGAGGCAGAGAAAGTATTTAACAGGTTTAATAAATTCACAGTATGCAAGGGCATGAGAAAATATTTGCGGTGTTACAGGTCTGCTGATTTTTCAAATGACCTTGAAAATACGCAAGTGTTCTTGTTCATGTGAAAGGATGCTGCTTAGGAAAATGTGGGTGTGGTAGGTGGTGGGTCAGATCCTTGCAACTAAACATCTTGAAGATACTGCCTGCTGACATTAGTATCTGGTTTGATGGAGTTGTGTACAGATTTGAGAAAGAGATGGTTTAGGAAGGCACACCTTCCTAAAGTCCAAGTATTTATCTAGTTTTGATTGAGGAGGCTAAAAAATAGAAAGCCTTGCTAAGAAACCAGCTTGAAAACAATGTTGCAGCTTTTAAAGAAGAACTCTTGCTCTTTAAAGTTAAATGTGTTATGGATATGAGCTACAAATTGCCAGAGAAGCTGGAGGCTTTTTAACTTTTTTAGGCCCAGTTTGATTTTGGGATTGATTCCTGTAATGAAAGAGGTTTACCTCTCTGTAGTTCAGTAGAAAGAAAAGACTGTATTTACATGGTGAGGATGGCCTTTGCTGTGAAGTGAGAATGTTGAATGACCATGTCAAATGATAACAATGAAAGAAAGATCACGCTGAGTGGTCTTCAAGTGATTAATTTCTTTGCACTTCTCGGCTGTCTGTGTGTGTAGTGAATAAACTGTCTGACCTTGATTCTTCTTGATCTTGTAAGAAAAGATTGTCTAGTTAGGACTTGTCAGATGTAAGACAGGATCGAATTTTGACTCACTCTGGAAACTTCCCTTATACAGAGGGATATGTGGTATAATCCTCTAGAAGTTAACTAGTTTCCATTTAGAAGGTCTCTAGTGTTTAAAATGTATTGAAAAATTTTCTAGTAACTTTGAGAAGTCATATACTATCAGAATTCTACTGCTAAGCTAAGTGAGTTAAACCAAATTCCCTGGGCTCTGTGATAGTTTTATTTTTTTCAGTGAAGGAAATGCTTCACTTGGTTTGCTTTCCTTTGTAGTGGAGTCTGCTGGTCCCTTGAAAACTTGATACCACAGTTCTTATGTTGCTTTCTCTGAAGAACTATTCCCTTTCTGCTTTTCATTTTCTGAGTGCTCTGTCCCTTCAAGCAAGGCATTACACTCAGGTTTATGTTCCCTTTGTTAAAGCATCTTTCCTTTGATAAAGCATTTTATGGAAATGTGGATAGTTGTGTGATTGCTAAGGAGAAACCTAATATTGGCATGCTTGGCTTTTGCAGCTTTTCTCTTACCTGTGTTTAAAAAAAAATAATTGCCACAGCTGATTTCTTTGTAATGCCTCACACTTAACAGAAAGATCAGCAACAACCTATGGATGTTTTGAAAGAATAAACCCATAGCAATAACTTTAAACCTTCTCTCTACCCTGGAATTTCTTTTATCATTTATTATGGTAGCCAGAGGCGAGAAACCAAGCTCTTTGTGGTGGGTTTTCATATTTCACTGGAGAAGAGGAAGGGAAAAGGCTTTCCAGGCAGAGATCAACTGTCCATTACTGTGGTCTGCTGTGTTTTCCTGAGCGAGCTGCTGTGATGAGCAGAGTGACAGCCAGTGAGTAAGCTGAGCAGACTCAGGCTGCTGCAGGGCAGTTATACCTGTTAGTGCAGACAGAAGCCAGGTATCAAATCAAAGTGTGGTCTAATAGCTTGTTAGCTATAGCTAGGGGGCTTTGTGGTGCCAAGAAGGAAAAAGCAGATGGAAACGCTCAAATGGATTTCTTCCCTCCCCTTTCCTGTCTCTTGGATCTTTTATTTCAGTCAGTAATGGAAATCTGTGGTCTGAGTTTTGAATGAAGGGGCTTACACTGCACTAGTGTTAAGTACTTAATGAGCCTCATTTCTCAAAGATCTTGCAGTCTGCCTCAGTTAACCCAGCTGCTTTTTTTAGGAGTACTTGTTTTGGCAGAAGCTTTTCTATGTGTATGAAGAATGCACAAATAAACCGTTGTGCAATTTGCAATTAAAAGTGAGGTTATAGGGAATGGAGGATTTTTAAACTAGATCAGAGGCTGCAGAGCCAAGGAAAACAATTGCCCAGCATCACTCTGTAAACCCCAGTCTCAACAAAATCTGTGTGTCTGCCTTGCCTGCTGAAGAGAGTAGAAATGTGAGTCCATGCTGGGGATGTCCTGCGGTGCTTGTGAGGATCAGGCCCCAGCAAAGGGAGAAGTAACCTGAAGAGGCCAGGAACTCATTTGTGGCTTTTTAAATTTTCCCTCTCCAAGGAATAATTGCAGTATGGCAAAATTCTGCAGAACATGTGCAGTGATAGTGGTTAGGATTCTTGAGGTTAAAATGAGTGACACGAGCAACTCGGGAAGTGTGTACCTTCAGAGAGTGTTTGCAAGAATACAAACAGAGCTCATCCACAGCTGTGGAGTTATTTCAATTCATAGACATCAGTGGTTAGCCATAAGAGTAGCTGTGCTGAGGTTTATCTTTATGCTAAACTCAGATTTCTGCATTGTTTATGTTAGATTTAAGCTGGAGTAGTTTGGTGTGATGTAAATTTTATTTAGGATGGAAAGGGAAGGAGGGCTGTTGCCTGGGTAATTGCATCACATCAGCAGTTTCAGTGACAGCTTAGTATTGGTTAAAATTCCAATTATAAGTGTGGTTTCAAAGATGGACTTGTGTTTTCTTCTTTCTTTTGTTATAGGGGTCTTGAACAGCTGTCTCTTGGATGTGATGCTTTAAAAATCCTTTACCTTTTAGAAGTACCCACTACATCAAAGCAGGCATAGCAAAGAGGTTAAAAATGTTACTTGGGGTTACGCAAACAATTGCCTGAATTGCTGGAGTTCCAATATCTGACATATTTGTTAGAGCTGGTGTTTGCCTGCATGCCTGCTCTTAATCTGTGTTGAGTCCTGGGTAACCCACCTGCTCTTGTGTGGTGGTCAGCTTGTCACATGTGCTGCCAAGCTGCTGAGTTGTGATACCAGCTGAGGAGTGAGCTCTGGACCCAGGTTATTCAGATGGTGTTTTAACCTAACATCTCCATCTTAAATAAGAGACCGCAGCTCAGTTCATTCCTAGTCTCCAGGGCAAGACAGAATGTGCTGCAGAAAAGCTAAAAGCCAGCTAAATAAGTTCATTATTTTAGCTAGTTAAGTAACTGAAGAGCAGCTCTGGAACAGGAGGGGTGAACGCCCCTCTGTGAGTAGAGAAGGACCAAAGGGGGTCACCTAGGCTTCAGCTTACGCTAAATGCCTAAGTCTTGTAGTTGGCTCACAAAACACAAAATTATTTTTCACCTTGCTTCTTTGCACTTTGCCTTCATGTTTGTGGAACAGAGGAGTGGCTTGGTGCTGCCTTGGGTAATAACCATCCTTTTTCCTGAATGCTGTATCCTGCTGGCATGCAGGGTGCTCTTACTGTGATGGGTTTCCACAAGTGTGTGGTACTTGGTTGTGCTGTTGATCTCTCCATCTGTGCTGCTGTGGCATGCTGTAATTGTAGCCTCTGGTTGTCTTCCAAAGCCTATAATGGTTTATGGGGTTGCCAGCTGTTGCTGTGGCAGTGCATTTAGCAGATTTTTTGTGGCATCTGCTAGGCACCTTTTCTACCTCTTTATGTCCAGTGCTGCTGTTCCTCTCTCAGGAAAAGAAGCTGTTGAGAAATGTTCAGAGGTGTTGTGGAGCAACCCTGAATGACTGTGAATTTGGTCAAGAGCAGGTTACTTAAGGTACAGGTCTCTTGAGTTGCAAGGCTCTCCTTGACCATTCTGAATGGAGATTTTTGATACTATTCTGTTGCAGTGAATTTGGGAAATGTGACAAGTGCTTTAGCCGTCCACTTCCTGTGGCCAGCATGGCTGCCTTTTCTGTGGTCCAGGCATGGCTGGAGTCCCACAAGTGCTGGAGGAAGGAGGTGTGCTTTTCCATTTGAGATAAATGCTTCTCATCAGCTGTCTCCCAAGGGCTCTGGTCTAACCATGACACCAGAAATTTTCCCTTTGTTTCTGAAAACAGTTCTTCCAAAGACCAAAGATCAGAATTACTTTAAATTAAATCAATTAATTTAAAAGACCAGAGGCAAATGCTCTTAAATCAAAGATGTACAGAATAAAGTGTTGTCTAATCCATCACCAAAACCCAGCTGAACTAGGTGGTAACTGGGGAGTGTATCACAGGAGTAGCAAAGACAGTTCAGGAAATAACATAAGCTTGTCTTCCTCCCCTCACACAGGAATTTCTTGTTACAAGTTAGTGCTGGCAACAGGCCTCCCAAAAAGCAGCCTCTGAACTGGTGACTTGTTTTGCTCTGATTTAATATTATCTTGGCAGTTTTTGAAAGTCCAGCTGTGAGTGTACTTTATTATATTAGCCATGGGATCCTATTTTGTATTCACAGAATGTTTGCTTAAACACAATATCCTGGGAAGTGTAATAATCCATGGTAAATATGATATAGCCACTGAATGCCTTATTTCATGGAGCTCCTAGTCTTTCTCCCTTCCCCCAAGAACTCTTAATTCTTTTTCTAGCCTCTGGATGCAGTTCTCTGTAAACATGTAGATTTATTTCTGTCTTCGCTCCCTTCTTTCCTACTGCTGTTTGCTGCACTGTGATGTCTGGTCTTAGATGTTGAAAGTTTTTTGTGGTGGGGCAATATCTGTATTCAAGCAGGACAGTGGATTCCCACTTCTAAAATGGTTTGTAGGTGCTGCTTGAGTGGAGATAATAAGGAAATGTGAACTTGTGGTGCTGTTTGGCTTGTGATATAAAAACGAGACAAGTTTAATCACTAGTTATTAAAATGGCCAAAGCTGCTCTCGGAAAAACTCGAAATGTCTGGAATCCAGAGCATTTTTCCTTGTATGAACTTTTCTGGCTGATGTCATCAACAACAAGAAGTGTCCCTTGAACCTAAGGTGGGTGGTAGGCATGACACTAATGACCACAGTGTCACAGTTCTCTGGTGAACGGGGGCAGCTGTGGATGTTTCAGATGATCAGCCTGTCTGGCTAACTCATTGTCTCTGCTAAGCCAAGTGAGCCAGGCTGTCAGGAATGTGCATGTTGCCAAGGATGCTTAGGCTGATTGGTGATGGGGAAGAAATGGGGAGAGTGTGTTGGTCCAGGGTTCTGCATACAGAGTATGAGAGGCATCTCAGCAAAGATATTTTTTCCTGTGACTGAATGTGATCTACCAGGGGGCTGCATACAGAGGCCATTTATGTGACTATTGATTGTCCCTTCAAATAGGTGTTTGTTCCCATGGAAGTACTAATAAGCAGTTTCGCAAAAGTTACATGTTATATGTATGTCCCAGACCCAGAAAAAAAAAAATAATTTAGCACTGTATTAATAGGCTGCTAAGACTTTTTGTTTGCTTTTCTTTCGCACCCAAGTGCCAGATGTCATTTTCTTTCTCAGCAATTTTACTTATGTCTCAACTATGACGTCTCAGTAAATGATGTTCCAGGACCTCATCCCACTTACCAGAGGATTTGGGTTAGAATCACCAGATATTGAAAAGCCCTCAAATCCTTCAAAAACCCCTGAGCCCTCAAACCCTTGCTTGAGAAAAGAGCATGCAGCGATTTGCATGCAGGATTCTTGACTACTTTTTCCTGGCCTCTGCCTTAACAGGACTGCAGTCCAATGGAGAAGCTGTTGCTTGTTTGTCTTCCTTTGTTTTGGAGAATGACTTTCTGAGAGTAGATTTGGAATGGCCAGTACATTCCTTCTCTTGAAGTCTCCTAGGGCGATTTGATCTTTAGATGCCATTTTAACTGTAACAAAAAAGCATTTGTTGTCTTACTCAGTGTTTCTATTCTGTCATGCATTGTTTTTAAGAGGTGCAAGCTGTGCTTGATGCAGTTTGATAGAAATTATAGCCAGTTCCAAACTGAAATAATGGCAAACTTTCTTTCATCCTCTGAGTGTAACCACACCTGAGATCGCTCCATAGGAATGATTCCTGAGGGATGTCCCCTCAGTATGACTGCAGGTGTACCTACCTCTTTGTGCTTATGGCAGGACAAGAGACCGTGGCTTTTATTTTAACTGCTTTGATTCTGTGGACGGTGGGGAAGGTAAAAATGAAACCAGGAATCTTGTTCCTTCTGTGCTTGACTGCTGCTGTGTGGCTCCTGTGCCCTGTCCCTGCTCTGCAGTGCTGCTCTCTGAAGGGACATGCTGGAGCTGCAGAGCACCAGGATGCTGCCGGGTCACCGGGGAAAGAGCTGCCAGGTGAGTTGCAGTGCAACAGCAGAACTGGAGGGAGCTTAGCTAAGCCTGCCTTGTGCTGTCACACACCAGGACTGCAGATTAATGGGGGGCAAGAGTCCAGCCTGGAGGTGTGGGGGAAACAGAAGTGTTGCTCCTCACAGCAAACTGGGACAGCAGCTGGGGGCTTGCTAAAAATTCCACCAGAAACATGGAGTGTCCAGCAGCTCTGTTACAGCTAGGCCTAACGTGGCCTGATCAAGTTGGGATTTATTGGCACAGGAGGGGAAATGAGAACATGGATCGAGGCTCTCATGCAATACTAAGTTTAAAAAACCCCCAAACCAACCAAGTAAGAGAGCATGTGTGCAGTGCTCTCTGCACTCATGTCTGTTCTGGTGTCTGGTGCTGTGCAGTTCCACTGACATTACTGACAACATCCTGTTTTCTGCGATGGAAAGGCTCATCTTTTAAAGCTGGTTGAAAAGGTGCAGTTTTTAAACCTGACTTAGAAAGGTAGTACATGTCTCCCATTTAGTTTTAAATCTGGAATATCTCAAAGGAGGAAAACTCTCAGGAAGAAAGTGCATCTATATCCTCAAAAATTTATATTTAGGAATAAATGAATGAATGATGAACAAATGGTTTAATGTTCTATGTTTCATTGATTTATCAATAGTCACCCTGCAGGAAGACCTTAAAGTATTTTTTTGTTTGTCACTCCACCTTTCTGAATGCTGGCTAAGTACTGCTTTTTCTTATTTATTGACATGTTATTTTTAAGACAAAAACAAATTAAATTTACTCTCTTCCCTAGTGGAGCAAACAGAGAGGATCACTTTTTCTGTTAAAGTGTTTCCTGTAGAAAACAAAGAGCTACTGATTAAGCAGCGATATTAACTAGGTGTGGCAATGTGTGTGGATAGAATTTTGATAGCAATTCCACATGTATCTTGCTGCTTTAGGTTTTGGTTTTGGGTTTTTTTTTGAATGTAAGGTTAGAATTTTCTGTGAATGTAAAGGGCATTCTGCAGCTAACCTGTCTAGACCTTTTGAAAATCCAGCTTGTTTCATACCTTCAAAGAACACCTCTGAAAACCTACTTTATAAATGGTAACTGATGAAAAATTAGAGAAGAAATTCCATTAATTTTCATTCTTTGTGAGGATAAACAAAATGAAAGATTCTGTAGGAAAGCAGAATTTTATGAATTATTTTCTCTGTGGAGCATTGTATGGAAGTGGCATGAAAGGTTGTTTATAGGGGTGGTTTTGTAGCCAACACAGTGGAATCAAATCTTGCAAACCAACACTTTTTATTGCCAGCTATTTGTTTATTGTTCCTTTGGCTTCTGAGATATTTTAGAAAACTTGTACGTATTTCTGGCAATGTTCATGTGATTGGGATAATTAAAAACCAGGTAAGAAAATGAATGTGTTTGTGATAGTAGGCTAGAGCAGGATGGGTAAGTGAAGCCACTCAATTTTGATCAGCAAGTCTCCTTCTGTTATCAGTGCATGGATCCAAGGGCTTCCCCAGACAGTAATCAAGAGAATCCAGGTTAAGCTCTTCCTCTGAGTCTCTTTGTGTAGACTGCGGTATCTTTCTGTTGATTGGTTTTTAGCTCTGAATTGAAATAATTAGTTAACTTGTCTACACCTAAGCAATATGAATATCCTCTGCTGCCATGCTCCTGAGGAACATCATTTGGAAAGGGTGAGGCTGGTTGGGGGGGAATAAAAAAAAGAGAATACTACAAAAGTTCAGAATTTCAGTGTACACTAAGTGAGAAGGAAAAAAAGAAGTCTTACAGTGCCAAGTGCAGGGACTTTAAACTTCCCTTGAAAAGTTTTGCCTTGACAGGTCATTAGTTTTATTGCTCCAGTTTTGGCACAATCCCAGACACAGCAGTATAATGTGTGCATGGACAATGAAGACTCCATTTATAATAGTTAGAATAAAAACCTATCAGTGTGATTTAAGTGTGGTGTATTGGTAAGTGCACTTCTCCATATCTAAAACTGCTCAGTGGTTCCATGTTAACCGGCCTATCAAGTCCTCCTGGAAATTGTCTTTTGCATGTCATTCCATGTTGCTTCCAGAAGGTATCACTCTCAATCTGTGCTACTGTGTATGTCCCCTATAGAAAATATTGTGAGGGGATATATGTACTTGATTTTGGCCCTGGCTGCACTGTCAGTTGACAATGGTGACTTGTCAGTATATTGCTGGATGACTACATCAGGCAGGAATGCCACTGCAGGGGTGGGGGGAGGATGTTCACTAACCAGCAGTTGCAGAAGTAGGGGGATTTCAGAACTGAAGAGGACAGGACTAGGCCAATGTCCCCTTTTCGTGTTTCCTGTATCTAGAATTGAAGTAGTAGCTTCCAAATATTGTAGAGTATATGACATTTCTTCCCAATACAATAAATATTGTTTATCCCTCCTCCTTTTTACTTATTTTTTTTTTTAGTGATAAAAAATGCAAATTGCATTGACTGGCTCAGTGGATATATAACGAAAAAAATTAGTAGCTAGATAGGTCCTTATTTAGTATTCATAGTATGGTGTTTTCTAGGAAATAAGATGAAGCTGTTGAAGCATCCAAGAAGGCACTTTTTTTTTTACCTTGGGACTCGTGATTACATTTAATTATGTATTTTTATCCTTACAGCTAAGCATGTCATGCGTCTTCAGCCTCAATCTGTATCACATGAAAGATTAGTTATTATTTCATGGCAGATGAAATCAGCAGAAGCAGATTCTCTTTGGCTGTAGAAAACTGCTAATGCTCCCTGCCTTGTGTAGGCAGGGAAGATGACTTAATGATGACCCATCAGGCAGTATCATGATAAGGTGGTGTGTATCCCAAAATCTGAAGTTTGCAGCTGGACCCGGTGACTCACGGAGTGTGCTGCAGGCTTCCTCTGCTTTCCCAGGCTTTGCCCAGGAAAGCATCATACTGAGTTGCCACAGTGGACATGATGGGGAAACACGCAGCTGAGATGTTTGGGTTTTTTTAGGTGTGGTAGCTGTTGTTTACATCTGATAAGGGCTCACTGGAACTGGAGGGTTTGCAGCTTGTTGAAGCCTGATGTTTTGAGGTATTTTTCATTCCACATTTAGTTATGGGTAGGTTTTGAAAGTGCATGCTTCCAGAGTAGAAAACTTAATAAAGGTGGGGAAGACATAATAAAAGGGAACAACAACTTCATCAACAAAACTCTTTCAGAAGATGGAGGAGGTTTTCTGTAATGTCTGGGAGATAGCAGTGTGTTGTTTCCTTTTAGGCATGGTTGAAAACAGGAAGGATGATTACAGTTATCCAAAGGGATTGTGTGTTGACAGACACTCGTAAATCCTCTCACTGGGTTCCAGAGAGGGACAGGAGGCAACCAGGTGTGCCATGTATAGGAACAGGCAAAACAAAGCTTTCCAGGAGAACACATTGTGTGGTTTATGCCCACAACTGTTTTATCTGCACAGGGAGAAGCAGCACAGTGCTTGTTTAAATAATTTTTTTAACATTGGAATGTGCATTTATCTGACTTGGATAAAGGTTGGATGATGCTCTCTGAAAGGAATATGATGCAGTTGCAACTGTTTCCTAAGGCTTGGCTTTGCCTTTTCAAATTCATATGAATATCTGTTTAACCGGCCACCTTCCTGGCAGACCTTGTGTTCGGTATCTCTTGCTTTTAATAGCATTTTTCTCAGTTTACTGCAGTAATATAGATTTTAAGGCTTTGTGTACCACAGGTTTGCAGAAAAATTGTCATTGTAACAAAATCCATTTTGTATCCTCATGATTATAAGGCCAATTCCAGTGAGGAATTGCATGGGTTTTCACTGGATTTGAAGGCCAGTGCTGATGCCGAGTACCAGACGCTTGCACATGACAGCCATCCCATGAAATGGGGATGTTCCATGTGGCATTTCTCTTACAGGATTGCATTCTGTAGAGTTACTGCTTTTTATTTATGGTGTGTGTGTGTGTGTGTGTGTGTGTGTGCACGTGGTGTTTTTGCACTGCATTGGTTTGACTGGATGAAGATGTTTATTCAAAAGTTTGTGTGGGCTGTGTTAGTTCTGTGAGTCTGGGTCCCAGAGACCATCCAACCTCGGCTATTGCACGGTTACACATAAGAGTAGGGTGAAACAATCCCCCAAATCCTGTCTGCTCCCATCTCTCCTGGCAGCAGGGTGCAGAAACTTTGCCCATGTCACAGCAGTGGGTGGACGGCAAGGAAGTGACGTGTGCCGGTGATTAGCACCAGGCAGCAAGAACAGGACGTTCAGATCACTAAGGAACATGAACTTTCCTACTTTTTTTCCCCTTTTTTTTAATCTGCTATTGTTTAAAACTGACCTGCTGCTTTCTTAGCTGGTGTCATTTTCCTAGAAGAATGTGAATTCTGTGATTGTAACTGCCAAACAAATAAACAAGTAATAATTTCGTAATGATGAGGAATCCAAACATGCTGTTCATGTGAGAGTTTTTTCCCAAGCAAGGGGGCAAAATGTGTCAGTAAGGTGGACAGTGATAATGTACTCATGGTCAGGGAACTGAGCTGAAAGCACGTCTCCGTTTATGCTTTGTTTTCATATTGCTGACTTGGCTCCTGATTTCCTACCTTTCTCTCGTTGGCATGTTAAGCCAAGTGAATATACCCTTTGTTTTGGCAATTAACTCCCTCTTTTCTATCACTTTGGAACTTGGATGTTGGTAGTACTCTTAGAAAAACCCTATTTCAAGGAAGGATTTCTCAATTCTTAGCTTTGTAGTGAAAATCGCTACTTATTTATTTGCAGCTCCTGTTCATCAGTGGATACTGGGGGCTGTTTTTAGGAAAAAAAAAAAGTGTATTTGTACAGCTTTTCACTTGGTATCTTTGCAGATGCCTTGCTGTTAAATGTTTCTTCTGGAATGCATGTAAAACTCAGCAAATGAAAATAAACTTGTATTTGCTTTATAATGATCTCTGTCTTCACATTTAAAATGTGGCTCACACTGAGCAGTTCATTTGCACTTCATTTTGTCAGTAATATGACAATTTTTACATAACATTAAAACAGCAGGACTGAAAGTGATAGCATTGCTCTAGTTCCAAGATGCTTTAGTCATTGGACAATAAATTTGTGAAAGTAAAGCGTTTATGAATTTTGTAGTGTCAGCTCTAAGTTGTGATAAAATGGCATTATTCAAAGTAGTGTGACCTACCTCTTTTAACCTTTGCATGATAGGTGATTTCCCAGCCCCACTATGTGTGATATGGTTCTGTTACTTCCTTATCAAAGCAGTCGGTACAGGGTATTGTTGGGAGGTCAACAAAGACACAAAGGTTGAATGACTTGCTCAGGAATGTGCTGGCAGGGGGAAATTCAGGCATCAGGGCCTGGCTGACAGTAGAAGATGGGACTAGAAAACATCAGTTGTGCCTTGGGACTGCATAAAGCATTGTGAGATGAAGAAACGTGAGCGCCTATGCCATAGGTGAGACTGGTGGCACAGACATAAATGACTTGTGTGCACTTCCAAAGCAGGATGTCTGAGGCAGTTCCATATTTTGATGTCATAATCCCTGGTGTCTGGAGCTTCTTATCTGGTTCCATAAAGTAGTCAAGGTTTTACTTGATTTTTTTTTCTTTTTGTAAGATATTTTCCCTATTTCCAGCTGTTGGGATCCTATTACTGGCAAGTGTTGCAGGCACAGAAACCAATACCATAACTGCTTGGTAATGCTGGCTGTTGCTGCAGGAAGAGAGTCCTGTTAGTTACTGGAGCAAAGAAACTGTGTGTGATAGCAACCAGGGTCTGAGATGGGCTGACTGAGGACTCTCCTGTTTCCATGGATCTGAAGAGTGGCAAGCCTCTCTCTAAGGTGTCAACAGCCAGCCTTTCCTCTGGGAGCTCTGTTAGCTGTGCTGGTGAGGAGATGGCCATTCTCAGAAGGAGGCTCAGCCTGTCTCTGCTGCCAGAGTTTGGGTTGCTGCTCCCCAACTGCTCCGAGTGCCTGGGCTGGGCTGCAGCCACCTTCCTGCAGGACCCCTGCCTCCTCCTAGCCATGCCTTCTCCAGCACTCTGCGCTTAGCCAAAACTCACCTTTAACCTTGCATGAACTCTTTACGGAAAAGCTTCCCAAGGAGGACACTCTCAGGAGCACTTTCTCATTATTAACATAATCAAGTTGTATTTATTCAGTTAAGAGGCTGGATTGTAACAACTGCTTAGAATACCTCAGTAGAAATGCTGTCAACTCCAAAGCAATAGGAAGAGCTGATTCCTTATTGGCAACAACTATCTATGGCATAAATTATTTGCAGTGTGCCTAAATTGTCAGAGCTCTTGAGAGAATGGGAGGTTAGTTGTGCCCTGTGGCAGGGCTGGCTTGTTCAGCCCTGCAGGGAGAGAGGTCAAGATGAATGCAGAAAACACGATGTGTTTGAACAAAATGAGTGTGGGTGCCCGCTCCTAACACAAAGAGTTTCTGCTCTGCCACTGTGGCTGTTCCTGGCCATCCCAGCTTCACAGGTAGTTTTTTTTTTGGTCCATAGTTTTTGCTGGAGCAGCAGTGCTCACTTCCCATCCTTGGCTCTGGTGATGAGCTGCTGTGAGAAGTGCTGTGTTGTCACAGAAGACTGCGTGTCCATGGAAAAGCACACTTTTACATGTTTGAGTCCCAAATGTGTGCACAGCCTGGACGAAGAATACATTGAGCTTGGAGTTGTGTGTGTATTTATGTGTATGTGTTACATGTAAAATAAAACCTGCAATGCAATGTCTTCTAGGATTTGATCCATCAGTAGTTCATCGATTTGTAAAGCACTTGGTGAAAGTACAAAATGTTGTGGTTTTGCAGAACACAAAATCAAGGTGCTTAGCATCCTGCCCATGTGCTGTGTGACCGATTGCAGTGGACATCTTAGAACTTTGGTCATAGGTCTGTGAGGAGGTTTGAAAAACTGCGGCATTAAGGAGAGATTTAAATCTTCACAGAAGAAACATGTCTCTTATAAACTAGCTGTAAATGGTTCCAAGGTATTTGGGTAAAATAGTGATTTTTTTGTTTTTTACCCCTTTCCCCGCCTCCATTCAACAAGTGGTAGTTATAGAGCAATGTTGTAGACTGATATTTTCAAGTTGATTTTTAGATGCTGGTATACTGTACTTTAGTATCTGGAAAGCATAACTTAACAGTTACATCATATTTTCTGACATGAGTGGTACTGTAGTCGTAACCAAAACATCCTGTTAATTGTTTATCTAACCTAGCGTTATTTCCTCCAGAGGAAAGCATTACATGCGTAAATACTTTCCTTAAGACACAGAGGTGTTTATGAAAAAAAAAGTGGGTGCATAGCCAAAAGTTGAAAGTGTCTGCAAGTTACTTCAGGGCTAAGGCAGCCAAGTGCTCTCTAGGAATAGGGTTTATGTGAGAATTCTACAAAGCACCTCCTGCTCCAAGTACTTTGGCTCTCAGAGGGTGCTGCTGCTTCTCTCTGGAGGGGTCTAGAATTCTGTTACCTCTTCCCTCCTTTTTGAGAACATAACATCTTGTGGATTTAGGCAAGCACACTCTTTGGATGCTTGTTCAGTAAAGAGTTTGAAGGTTTGATCCAGAGCACAGAAGGCTCAGTATTCCATAGGAATAGGAGCAACAGCAGCAGATCCAGGCCTTTGGAGGATTATGTGACTGGTTGTGTGGCTCACCAAAACTTTAATCTCCTGTTTTGAAGTCGGAATAAAGCAACAGAATGAAAAGCTTACACTAATGACATAATTACATATTTTTGGGTTTTTTTTGGCATTGACAACGTGCAAAATTATATGCAGCACTACAGTTGGGTGTTTTTGAGCAAAAGGAAACATACATCAAGGTTAAACAAAGCTTGCTATTGAAGTGAGGCATTAGTAATATTACGACTTTACAGAAGAATTTGTGCTATGATGAGTTACAATATAAATGTTTTTTCCCCTTAGGTTAATCTTTAACTAGTGTGACAAAACAGAACATTCTTCTTAGAATAATTAAGTTGCTTCTGCAGCAGTAATGCCTCAGTCAAGGCAAATGACAGTGAAGTATTGCCAGAGAAGTCAAGGATGTGAGAGGGAGCAATCCAAAAGTGAGGAAGAGTAGTTATAGGACATAAAAGCTGCACAGACTTAGCACAAGCTAAAACATAGGTTGGAGGAGTCCTCATGATTCCATTCATATGCTAGCAGGCCTGATGCCTCAATCTTGCTGCCTCTTTATTCACTGAGTCTAAAGATTGGCTGGAAGAAATGAGCACAGCCCAGGAATCCAGCTCCAGGAGCCTGGGCTAAGAAGGACGAAAGAGAAAAATTGAGGCCTGTGCTCCCCCTGACACGGAGAAATTGGCTCAGGAGTTTATACCAAGTTCACTGTTTGAGCTCCAGCTCTGTGTGTACGGTGACACCGGGACAGCATGTTGGGTGCCTGCCTGTGAAAGCCCCTGAACCACAGGAGTGCGTTGGGCTGGCTGAGGAGCGGGGCAGGCACTGGCTCTTGCTGACCCTCTGGATCAGAGGAGACTGGGCAGCAAGGACTGTGCCCTGCAGGCAGCCTGTTCAGGCCTGATGGACTCGCTGCTGCTTTGTGCTTTGTCCCTTCCCTGCTACCTGGGGCTTGGAGATTTCCTCTGAGCTGGGCTAAATGCATTCTCTGCTCTGTTCAGCTCAGCTCTCCTGCCTCATCCCAACAAACACCCTTACTCAGTTCAGTGGGGAAAGGCTGGCCTCTGAGGTGGCCATCAGGCGTTTTACCAGCTTCAGCAAAGCCTTTGAATACCTCTTAGAAAACACACAAGATGGGCATTCCATAATGAGCTGAAATTCACTTAGTAACTCCTCCACTCATGTTTTATGCAAGAGCAAAATAAACCTTGTAAAGATGTGCAGTGTAAAACCCCGAACCCATAATGCCTGTTATCTCTCCAGCAAACTCTCTGGTGCCTCTGATATTTGCTGGTACAAGCTGAAGGCTGTCAATGGCACAGAAATGAGCTTTGAATGGTTTGCTGTGAATGTTCCTCATCATGAGGTTTACTACTTAGAGTGCTGCCATTCATCATCTACTTTTTCTTGTCTTTAACAGTTCATTCACAAATGTGACATCAAGTTGTTAGTTTTGAGAACCAGCCTCTCCTCATTCATACATAATAAATCCAGAGACTCTTAGCATTCCTTAAAAAGCCAAACTTAAATTCAGTAAAGTATTTCTGAGCTATGTTATGTGTTCTACTGTCTTTTTCATAATTATTGCTACATTATTAGTCATTACTTTAAGTCTTTTAAATATCACATTAATATCTTTTTGATAATAGAAATATTTTCTCAAAGTTTCAATGAATTTATGCCTTACAGAAGACACAATGATAGTAGTGACTTTAAGTGTTAATGTACCATAAAAATGTAAAATTTTAATTGGAGTAAAGTGTTTCTATAAGTAACAATTAAAGAATTTATTGGAATTCAAAGTAGGATTCACATTAATTTGACAAAATTCAAGTAAAATAGGCAGCCAGCAATAAAAGATAAGAGAGGATATAATAAAATTATTTATAAGATAAAAAGAGAAGATATTGTGTGGAAAATTCACAATTCCTGAGGTTTATGTCTAGAAAGGAGACAAAGGAGTCCAGTGACTTTATTAGAATAAAAGGAGAGGCCATGGATCATTCTTCTGATATCTCTCAAGTTGTTGGAGGAATGCAGCCCCCTTTCTGTCCTAAGTTCCTTTACCTATTGGCTGAGCCACTCAGCAGATACAAACTTCCCCAATTGCCTGCTCTATGTCCCCCTCGAATATGTACCTGCCTTTTGTTATATAAGAGAAAGAAAAAAACCTATTCATAATTCTATTAAGGCATTGTTATTTTTCTCCAAGTTCAGGGATTTTACATGTCCTTGGCTGAGCAGCAGTCTGTGTCAGTTAGTAACCTTTTCTAGAACTGATGGTTTCTTCAGTTACTTCCCTATCTATAAGTTCCTGGCCTTATCTACAAGCAGATTTTCATGGTCTGTTTGTAAAGACACATTCATTATCGCTTTCAGTAAGATTCCATGTTTCACCAACCTATCATTGGCTTTTAAAATTGTTCTGTAAAATGGTGATTGTTATATTATGGGGTCAACAAGTGATGCTATATTAAATACTAGTGGCTTTTTGGTTCAAGGTTTGTGGTTGGGGGGATGTTTGATTTGGGTTTTTTATTCTTTCTGAAAATATGTGCCATTTGCTGAGAAAATGAAGTGATTTTGTTGCTTAAGTTTTCAGAGCCAATCTTTGGCTTTTCTTGACAGACAAGTTTTCTCGGAAGTGTCAGGCTCGTGCAGTGGTTGATGTCCATCTGTGTTAGATAATTCCTTTTCCTTGGCTCTGAAATAGCATTCATTCCAAATCCGTGGTTACCCTGGAGTACTTTTTTTTCCTTTTGTAATTAACTGTGCTGGTGATTTTTCTCCAACCCTTTGGGTAAAGATATAAACCTTTCTATTAATTTATATTCTGTTTATGAAGGAAGTTCCTCATAAACATTATTGGATCATTTTGACTTCACTGTGGCTATTTTACTGAAGATCTGATTTACATGTTTTAATTCGGTTTAAAAACTTCAATACTGACAAAAAGTTTTTTTCTTTCTATCTTGCTTCCTGTTATTGTTATTTTTCATACTCTTCACAGTAGCACACAGTGTCTGCTATTTGAAAGCTGCAAGAACGAAGTGAAACAAGTAGGGCTGAGAACATTTTCAGCTTGGCAGGCTTTGGGGTGTCAGGGGGAGATTGAGAGGTGGCAGGGGAAGGACTGGCTGTTGGGACAGCAGGCTTCTCCTTTCTGCAGCTCCTGGATGTTGCACTGGGCATGGGTGTTGTATTCTTCTGCTCTGGACGCCTGTTTTCATGTTGTTTTGAAGGGAGAGACGAGTGCAAAGGTAGGGTAACAAATAGCAAAATCCTGCTGCATATGCCTGTACAGAATGCATAGTACAAAGCTAAGTAGGGAGCTGCTGTGAAGAACTTCAGTGAACGATTTTTACAGTTTATTTTGGAAAGTATGTGTTTCTTACAGGTTCCTGTATAGCCATTCAAGACTCCTAGAGGAAGGTTTTCTTATATGCGCCATATTGTTTAAATCTTTAGTTTGCACAACTAAGTAGCCAAAGTGATAAAAGAAGCACACCAAGTAGAATTTCAGTCAAGGTGATTTTCTTATAAACGTCTCCAGTGCTTCTAGTTCCTAGCTCGCCTTTGAATCCCTGAGAGTAAAATCAGCCCTTTTAAATACATCTAAGTGACAGCTGCATTTGCTGAGGATGGCTGTACCTCCAGACAAGCTTCATGTTGAATCCTGAAGAAGAAATGATGATTGACTTTTGTTTGTTCAAGTTTGGATAGTGTATCTTCTCTCCTGCCACTCATCTGACCCGGGGTGAACTGCCTGACTTTGTGTGGACACATTTTGTGGAGGGGCCATAGGCTTCTGGATTAGACCTTTATTAGAGAGGTCTTACGGGGGGAGTTAAACCAGGAGGAAGCCTTTGGTAATGCAGTGGAAAAAAGAGATAATCAAGAAGGATACTTCTTTTTAACACAGGTGGCGAGTTGCAAGGACTACAAAATCTCCCTGGCTGCACGGGGCTAGGTGGAAATTACCTTGCTTGCCTCCCCGTATTACAGTTTTGTATACTTGGTGGAAATCTGTTAGAGCTCAGGAAGTAACCATGCTGGTAGGTTAAAAATAACCAGGAAATATGTTGCTAAGTACATTGGGAGTTTATTGAAATAGTAGTTTATTGAAATAGAAATTATTCATTAAATCAGTAATTCTTCAACTTATTTTTCTGCTCTTTAAGTTCCTTTTTGAGACAAGATTCCTGCTTTTTCATGCATTTGAAGCATAAGTCTAACATTGCAGTTCTGCCAAGCGTTGCAGGTTTTTCTCGGGAATGGTGGCATTGGATCAAAGTGTTTTTTCACTGACTGATGGTACACTTTCCCACATGGCCTAGGTTAACTTTTAGTTTCTGGGGTTTTTTAAGCAAGCAGTAATGTTGAGGAATGATTTATGGGAGCTTGAAAACCAGGTGAACTGGCTGAATAGAAAACTGCACAGGACTTTTAAGATATTTCTTTGGTTTTCAGGCTTGCTGCCTGTTATTCCTGCCAAAGGTAAAATGGCCTTTAGTTGACCTCTTCCATTTCATTGAAGGTTGTTTTTGAATGCTTTCTGTACTGATATAAGAGAAAGTTCCTGAACAAGTTTGCATTGTGCTACATGTCCCTCCTTGTTTCTTTTCCTTAAATCTCAGACTCAAAGTATGCGACCACATGGGGTACAAATAACTTGCAGACTTTGTAAATCACTGGCAAGTTCAATGTATGTTAATGTTTCTTAAACACATGCAGGTAACTCTTTTAGGTCTAAACATAGGAGACCTGGGTGTCTAGTGAAGTGTACATAACTTTTATGTTAGACAGTTGTTTATATAATACAGTATAAAATTTTTATAAGTTATCTGGGCACTGTTTCAGCAAAGTAGGTTAACACATGCTGAAATCCAGCTATTCAAGCAGTTCCGTATTTCAGCACAGGGTTATGTGTTCAAGGGGTTTCTCAGACAAGAGTTAAACAATTTACAGGTTTTTTTTTTTGATTGAAAAAAATCTGTATGGCCAGAGACATAGTTGTGCTATATGAATTGCTTCAGATTTATTCTTGATGTCTTTGCAAGTAATGTTTGCTTGGGGTAATTTTTTTCTTCCTAGGCAGTTATTATCTGAACATTATCAGTCTTAAGTCTTAGTTAATAATTGATGATCTGTCATTGAGCAAACTTTTTCCAGGGCAAGGAAGAAGGTTGGAAAGAAACCATTTGTTCTCTGAACTGATAGAAACGTTTGGACATGTCTGTTTAGTTACTTTTGAACGGCTAATAAAGGTGTGTCAGGTGATCTGGCAGTGGGGTTCCTCCATGGATTGCCTGATGCTAGGAAGCATCAAACATTGCCTAAATTTTGCTTAAATGTGTTCTCCTCTATTCTGGGCTATTGATGGTGATAAAAAGCAGTATATAGTAAGGGAGGGGCAGTTTCTGACTGTTTCAGAAGATTTTGGTAATTTTCAAAGCTGTGAATTTGCACAAAACTGCTTTGTCTCAGCAAAGCTGTTCCTGAGGCATGACATAAACCCAGAGAAAAGTGGATGTCCTGGGGTTTCCCCAGGTGACTTCTAAAGAGACAAACTCCAGAGGACTTTGCCTGTTAGCTTTGCACTCTGGCAGGGGTCAGACAGCTTGAGGTGCCTTTTGACAAGCCTGGAAAAGAAACTCTCAGGAAAGAAAGAACTGTCCCAGCCCAGGGCATACTGATGGATATTCTGTAGTTTCTTTTGAACATTTGTGTCTGGAGTAGTTTCACAGGACCGCTGAAGCTGCTGACAAACTTAGAGCTTCTGTGATATCTGTCCTTATCCCCTTTGCTGGATGTCTGAGCAATAGCTCTAATGGAGCTGTGTTGCACCCACATGCCTGGGTGTCACAGCTGCTTCAGCAGCATGAAGTTTTTGTTTGCTTCCTGTGTGTAGCCATTGGCTTTGCGCTGTTTTTTCCTGACATGTTAGTATCTCGTTGTGTAAACAAGCTGCATGAAGAAGGGAAGCTGTCACAAACCTTGGTGAGAGCTGCTGTCTTAGGGAGATGAGTGCAGCAGGAATAACAGTCTGATAGGGAAGTGCTGCAGGGTGGGAAAGGAGACTGTGGCTCCTAATGCCTTTGTCCTGGCCATGGCACGTGCTGTGAGGCATTGGATCTCACATCTTTCTGTGGAGCAGCAGCTCATGATGTACACACCCATATTCACTCATTTCGTGGCTGCCCAAGCATGAAGACTGTCAGCAGCTGTTTAGTATTAACCTCTTCAATTTCAAAACCAGTTGCTTTTACCCTCCGTGAGTTGGTTAGGATCTCGTGCACAGATAAATCTCCTGCATGTCTTTTTTGGTGGCCAAGCTTTTAGAAGTGCTGTGTGAATCCTAACATAAAGAGCTGCAGGACTGTATGTTAGCAAATATGCAAGGTACTCCAGTTTCTTAGCCAGGGAATTCTTTGCTTCTTGCTTTTCAGCAAATGCAAAAACTCCAGGATTTATTAAACAATTCCTAATAATTATTGTTTGCAATTGTATTTTGAGTATTTCAGCTTGACTTATCTCTGAGTGGAAGAGTAAGAGAGTACACAGTAAGAGAGAATCTGGTCTCACAAACTGCTTGTTTGCAATTTCTCATAGAAACATTGTAATAAAATATGAAGTAAATGCTTCATAGAAGAATACAACACAGTATCTGAATGAAGATCCATATCAAGAACTTATTGAGAAATAATTTTGTCTGTGGGAGAAGTTTCTTTAAAACACCTTAGGAAAATCCCTCCCTTTTAAAAAGAAATTTAAATGGTAAATGTTTGGAGGAAGCCACATTGTCACACCCCAAACATATCTCAAAATTATATAATAACACATGAAGAGCTTTTTGTTCTATCTCTGTCTTATCAATGCTGAACTTTATAGGAGTATGGGAAAAAGTCATCAGAGGATAAAATGATTAATACCTATCATGGGTAATAATGAGTTATCATTTTCATTTTGCTTCAAACAGGCCACTAATTACATTCTAAAAATGTTGTGATTCTCTTTTTCTCATGATAGGTTTTTGTTTCTTGTTGCACCAATTATGTACTTGAGTTGATTACAGTAGAGCAAGAACAAATAGAATAATTTCAATCATATCTTATTACTTTTAAACCTGGCGCTACTCATGCAACAGAACCCCTGCATTTTTTCAGTCTCCTTCATGAAGACTTAATTTGTTCTATGTTTACCCAGTGAAGTATTACAATGTGAAATATACAGTTCCAAAATAAAATTATATCCCCAGAATCTCATTATTCTGTGCCTTTTGCCTTTTGCTGAATACAGAATTCAGTAGGAAATAAATTACTTCAAACAGATATCTTGCAAAATCTCATTGAATGGAGAAGTGGGCTCCCTATAGGTTATGTAAAATTAATGACATTTGTAGTCTTTGGGTTTAAAAATATGTAGGTTCAAGACATTGTGATAATGTAAGATGGAAGAAAATAATGTACAAAAACAAAAAATGAAAAAGGAATTTTTTTTTTTTTAATTAAAGAACTTGAGTAGAAATTACTCTTAGCTTTACTTCTGGTTTCCACTGCAGGAATACTTGGCTGACATGTCCACAGAAAATTAGTGACTGCCTTGCCCTAAACAGAACAATTTTTTGTCTACTATTTTGTCTTTGCATTAAGTAAACAATAGTCTTAAAATTAAGTCATTACTTCAGTGGGTAAAAGGGAAGATTAAGACACACCATTTGAAAATACAATAAAAGATGGAGATTTTGAAAAGTGTGGGTTGACAGTTTTGAACTTTATTGAATCCTTTGATTGGGAGTTACTTTGATGTTTGAAGTTAGCAATAGTGTCTCCAGGATGAGCAGGCTGGTTTTAAAGGGATTATCTTAAGTGACAAGTACCAATATTGAAGATTGACTCTATGCTGGATTTACACATTTGTTGACCTACTAATTCTGAAAACTCTTAAAACAAACACTAAGGAATTAGTAGGAGTTTCATTTAAACTCATAAAGATTTTTATGAAGTGGCTTTCTTAGTGAGTAGCTACTACACAATGTGTGTTTAAAAAAAGACTACCACTGACAGTGGGCTAAGAAATGAGGTATTTTTAATGCTAGCAGGAGAACCAAATGTTAAAAAACCCAAACCAAAACTGCACGCCACTATTAAATTGTTCAAATGTAGGTCTGGCCACCCACAGCCAAGTTTTAAATTCCTCAACTTAAAAAATTATTTATGATGAGCATGTTAATGTACAAAAAACTCAACAGCCTTTCTCTAGTGAGTGATAAATGGTAAATGCTGTAGGATTTTCATTGAGAAGGAGCTGACTTAGCTAAAAAAATACTTCTTCCTTCTTGTACAAGATAGGTCTGCACAGATCCTGCCCTCTTACTTTTTCAAACTGGGCAATTTTAATTTCAGCATGCATGCTGATGTTCAGCTGGTTACAAGTGTCTAATTATTGTGATTATATGCATGCAGACTTCATCACTTTTTTTTTTCCCCCCCAAATGGAGCTGGCAGTGCAAGATGAGCTTGGCATTTTCTCTACTGTATAATTTGCTTGTTTTTATGCTTAGTGTAACAGCTTGCTGAATGAGTTGCCGTAGTGAGATGTAGATAAACAACAAGGGGAGGGTGGGCACCCAGGCTGGCAGGTTCCAAGTGGTCACTGAACGTATCTAAAAGACCTGTCAAACAGGCAAGGGAAGGCCAAAAAAGTGAGAGCAAATTCAGAAGTAACTTTTTATGTTTGGTCGCCTGAGTCTTCTTTTTTTGTCTCATGGAAGTGATTCCTCTGTAGGTGAATGACATCTGTTGATGAAGATGTCCCCACGGTGGCCAGCTGTGCATTCAGCTGGTGTTTCCCTGTGGGTGGTGGCTCCTCATCTGGCAGTGGCTGCTTGGAATACATCAGGGTGTGTGGGGAGGACACCCATTACCTGACGTCAGTGTGCCCCACTATTTTTGGGGTGGATACCGCCAAGGATGCTGGCATTATTCTTGGAGCAGGCCTGGCTGCTACCCTGCCACCAGGGACACTGCAGGCTTGTATTATAATCAACCCTCTGAAAATCCAGGATGACTTCAGTCAAAAAGAACTATGTAAATAAAGTGCTGTCTGCCCCTCTGGGACAGAGTGGGAGGCAGAAGCACCTCAAGGGTCATCTGCTGGCAGGAATGGTGGTGCTCCTTGCTCTTCCTGTTGTTGCAGTTGATGAGGGGGCTGCCCATATGCCTGGCCTGGCCCTCGCTGCTGCTCTCTGCAGTTGCACAGCAGCCCCCTCACCTTTACAGCCTGGCTGTGTGTCACACACTGTTTGCTTGGCTTCAGTTCTGTGGTGACTTCCTTGGCAGCTGGATATGGTTTGCAGTTTATGTGGAGAAATTTATTGGAGGCCACTACCACATTGATTTTAACAGCTTCCTTCGCCACAGATACCAGATGACAGGCGGTGACTAGATGCCAAAGGCTGATGATTTTGATTTCTAGCTTCACAGAGAGCTTGTGTGCAGTTCACATTTCAAAGATGGGGCAACTGGAGTCAGACCAGGTGTTAATCCTGGCCAGTGTCCCAAATAGGGGTGAAGGCTCTCCAAAGCCACACTTACTGCAGCTGTGCTGCCAGGGAGCCTCCTTGCTGCTTCTCCACTGTTGGACTCCTCATCCACCTTCCCCCAGCTTTGCATGCACCAAGGCTGGGGGGTGATGCAGTGAGGTAACACAGTCTCAAGACTTGGCCAAGTTGTTTCCAGCATGAATCACTGATGGTGATGAACAAAGAGATGGGGTCTCCAGCTTGATGCAAGCACGGGGCTGAAGCAGTTTATTGATACAGCTGAGTTTATATACCTTTTCATCTATAGCTAAAAATAGCACTACCATACATTCATGTAGCTAAGTGACAGTGCTTAATCAGAGCTTTGTATAGACTCATCCAGGCACGTTCAGTCTTGCTTGATTTCTCTCAAGCACATTTTACCAAGCACCCCGTTATCTTTTGCTTTCCTTCTTCGGGGTTCTGCTTTCTTTTGCTAAGGCTTATGGCCTACTATGGCTAACACATCCATGTTGGTTGTTACAAGCTGAACAGGGCTTTCAATCTTGCTCCCTAGCTGTATTCTCACAAATCACAGGACATAAGAATTCTGTAGGGATCATCTTACTCCTTGGGAAGCTGACTTAGTCACCTGGCATGGGGTCTGTGGCAGGGCAGGAGGCAATGTCCATGACCTGCACTAAATGCTTTTGTGTGCTGCCTGGGTGGCTCAGCATTGCTTGAGTTTCTGACCAGGCCTGCCAAGGGCTGTTACAATCAAGTGACAGGGCAGCACGGTACAAAACCAATGGATTTTGCCTGCTTTTTTTGGGCATGTCCCTGGACAGGGTACAGGAAACTGGGCTAGGAGCCTTCTTTCTCTCACCAAAGAGAAGATTTCAAACCTGTGCAGCAGCACCCCCTGAAACCTGTTTTTCCACTTGACCTTTTTCTGGGTTAGGAGACGAAAAGTTTCTGATGTTTGTAGTTGTTCCTAAAGCAGTGGCTTGGTTTTGTTTGTGTTCTGATTTCATAGCTTTTAGAGCAAACTGTGGTAAAATATCCAAGGTTTTCTTGCAAGACTGAAGTCTGTGTTCAGGTGGTTTTGGAGAGTAAAATGGTTTCTTATATAACTCTGATACTAACATCAGGATGTGGGATTTATGAAAACCACTCATATTATGAGACTTGGCAGTAAAGTGGTGAAAGGTAGATTAACATCCCTTCACAATTCAGCCTGAAGCGAGCTCATGGAAATTCTCAGTTACCTCTAAAAGGTCACTAGCTTCCAGTAGGAATCCTTGGCTTGTGGTAATACTGCAATTTGTTCATATTTTGTGTTTTTGAAATTTCTAGCACTGCAACAGGAAATCAGTGTTTTCTTATCTGAAATAATAATAAAAAAAATCCCTAACAAACCAAAATGGTCTTTTGGGAAATATTCACAAAAGGAGAATTCTGAAATACCACTGGGGGAGTGTATTTATTGAAATGTTGAATTTCAGTAATGGTGTTGAATTTTAAGAAAATAATTAATAGTTTAAGGTACTAAATAGAACTGAGACGTGTCTACCCTTGTGAATACAAAGGTAGAGGGTAAAGCAATAGAAATGTCAATGTCATTTTAGTCTAAAATGCCTACATATATCTACATCTTTCTATGAAAGGCTGAGCTCTTGACAAAGTGTTTTGGTGGTGTTTGTTTGTGGTTTTTCCCATTTTTAAACATTTTTTTTTTCACTAAAGTGTTCATTTGAAGTATTTTTAGCAGTCAGTCTCTTTCTCTCTTCTGCCCCCTCCCCTTTTCTGATTTCTCATGTGCCATATGCTACGTGTCTTCCTGCAAGATTACTGGGGATAGATGATATCTAAATATACTTTTTCTCAGTTTTAGCAGAGTGTAGCTCTGTTCCTAATTAGGACTTGAATGATCTTCAGGATAAACATGTTAAGGAATAAGATGCCATTTGTGAAATGGCTCCTTTATGAATACGGGAGGTGTTTTGAGCCTTCATCAGAATCAGCATTTCTCCAAACTGTCTCAGTATTTCAGCTGAATAATATATCAGCCAAAACCATGGGACATTAAGTAATACGGTTATAAAACAAATGTTTCTGCTTTTAAATCAGTTTCCATATGCATGGTATACTCATATTCTTCTATGAGTTGTAAATCTCCTGAATAAGGATTTTTCAAGACAGATACATGTTTGGGCTGCCTTTAAAAACCTAAAGTTGAATTAAGGAAAAAGAATTTCAAACAAATACACTAAACACATCCAAACTGCCTGTTAAACTTTCTCTGATACCGATAAAAGCAGTTCTTCCCGTTGTGTGCGACCTCTAACGTGTGTCAGTGCTGACGCAGTGAAGGAGCCTTGTCTGTGGGAAGTGTCTGGTTTAATGGAGACCGCCCCATGGGTTTGTGCTGCGTTGTCCTTTGATCTTCAGTAGGATCTGCTGCTGGTCCCTCAAAGCAGGTGGGCCAGAGCCATAAACTGAGGCAGCTGCTGGAATTGCTGGGTGGAATTGGTAAAGCACATGTGCACTGCCTGAGCGTTTCCTGGGTAGATAAGAGCAGGACATTTGAGTAAGCTGTGTTCTGTCCTGGTCTGAAAAAACATGAGTTTTCTGTTTTTCTGTTATTTTTAATTATAATGGGGTCTAGAAATCCAAAAGCCATTTTCCACAGTTTTAAGTGTAATGGCTAGGGTTCCTTGGGTAAGCCTTAATCTTGCTAGCTTGGATACTTGAAACTGTGTAGTACAGCAGGGAGGAGGTGAAGCTATGAACAGGAGCTTCATGGTAGTGTAGCTGGGCTGCTTTATCAGCTAGTTCATGTTTTTCTGTGTGCTGCAGTTCATGCCATCTGGGCACACACATCCACACTGCCCAAGGCACTGTCCCTTCCCAAAGCTGTAAAATAGACAAAGTAAGGAGGGATTATCAGGATTCTCTGAAGTATAGGGGTTTGTTTGGATTGACTGGCAAGGTCCTGAACAAATTGAGGTTTTGTACGACTCCACCAGGCTGTGATCTGTTAGATGATACAGCTCGTTTGTAGCTTGTTCCCTAATCATCCTGTAGATGAAGAATATGGGAGTAAGTAAAGGAATGCCAAAAACTATAAGCCTCTTGACAGAGTGGTGTGTGTATAGTGAATTCAGGGAATCGCAAGCAAGTTTCCTTTGCTCTCTCGGTTTTTGGGGTGAGCTGCAAGTCACAGACTTTGGAAAGATCAGATTTCTCTGTGAGATTCCAAATGCAGCAAAATATGGTTTAAACTCTAGATTACAGTTATTGCAGCAGGCTGTAGGGAAGTGCAGTGTGTATCTGTATGGCTAAATTTGTAGTATTTCTATGAATGCTGAAGCGTTTATGTCTGGCATTTTCATGCTGCTTGAAACTCCAGGGTAATCCTTCTTTAGCAGAACTAATGAGAGATGGACTGATAAGAAATAGAAATCTGCTTTCACTTGCTACATGAACTTGATTTTCTGCTTCTTTACCATCTTGCCATTTTACTTCCTCTGTTAGTGAATGTGAACTATTTTTAGGGGATGTGAACTATTATGGATTTGTAGGTATTCATTTCATTATATTGCACTTTATGGCAGTATGTTTTTTCTGCAACAGGGAGACCTAGAAGTGTAGTGGGTTTTTGTTTTAAATAGTGGTAATGAATAAATAAATAAAAATTGCTACTTTAAGTGCATGTTATTTCAATGTAGATTTCTGGGCTTAGTGTTTATATAAAGTAAACAATAACTTCCAGTTTGGGAATGTTATTGTTTCTGTTACTGCAATTTACTGGAATAAATAAGATCAGATTTACTGACTCATTTTAAGGATATTTCGATTCTTTTTTTAAGAAGTTGAGCAACCGTTCTGGGTTTTTTGTTGTTGTTGATGCTATTCTATTACTGCTCACATCATCCTTGGCAGCTATTTCTGTCCACCTTACATACCATACTGTTCTGGATTCGTGCATGTGGGAGGGTGTTTTTTGCTAGCCATTCTTTCAAGACTCACGTTAAATCTTTTTCCTATCATTACATCTACAATTCCCCAGCTTCCTAATGAGATGCATTAGTGGGAATGTTCATCTATAACTGAATTGGGAATATAACATTTTGCTTTATATGTGTACCCTGACATGAATTCTGTAGACCCAGGAGGTAGTCTGTGAGAACTAAATGTGCTGCTGGACCTACCTGCATAGAGCTGGGTCTAGCTACACCTACAGACCTTCAGAGTCCCAGGTGTCTAGTAGGACTGCACAAGAATTTGATAAAAATTCCAACAGACTTCCACCAAAGACAGACAAATACTAATAGGAAGAGCTAGTCTGTGGGGAGTAAAAAATCTGGGTATTGAAGTAGAATTTAGATGTGTAGGGTATATCTTCCATAAAAGTCAAGATCTTACAGTGCCATTATTAAAATTCACTTTTCCTGATTCTTATTAGATCTCTCTTTTACTCAGTGAGGAAATTTCAGCTGTGTAATGACTTAACTAGAGTAGTGCTACAGCCCCTTTATCCTCTGCCACTTTGAGGTGTGCTGGATGTTGCTGTCCTGAACCCAGCCCGAGAACTTGTTCCTGCAGAGATTCTTGCTGTCTTCAAGACTTGATCTGAGCAAGAAAGCATAAGATAATTTAAAACAAACAGACAAGCATAGCAACTCTCTTTCCCCCCCCAAAAAATGAAAAACTCTTCTGGTATTGTCACACTGTAGGCATATTTTACTGGAAAGTTAGTGAAGGCTGAAGTCTTCTGACAAGTTTTACTATATGACCACGTGTTTGAATAAGCTCTTGTGGAAGAGGAAAGAGGCGCCTGCATCAAAATCTGTTAAAATATTAATCAATGAAACAAACCTTTGCAAGAGAGGACTGGTTCATTGACTCTGGCTCCTGCTGTTACAGGCATATCACATCATAATACAGTGCTCATCTGTTAACCAAACTCTACCTGTAAGGTTCTTGCTCTACTGTACCCTATGTCTTTCTCTTTCATCCTATGTCTTTTTTTGATGGCGGTAAGAAGCATTCCAACACGTGTTGTCCGTAGTTTAACCATACTTGTCTCTAGTCCCAGTTAAAATAATCAAAAATTTAAGTAGTTCTTGTCTTTTTCAAGATTTCCTGAATCAGTAAGAGAGACATTTACCGTCCCCTCAGATTGCAGATTCACAGAGCTTTTTCTGGTGTCCTGTCACAGAGGAGTTGCCTCTCCCCTCAGCCATTTGCCGGTGATGCCTTTAGACTTAATGCTCAGGATTTTTTGTATTGGTGTCTTAGGTGAAATACTGACTCATGTAATAGTCTGGTCTAACCCTCACTTTGACTCTCATAACAAGTTTCCTACCCACATTAAAATTATTCATTTCCACCTTCAGCATCCTCAACAGCACTGGTGCATGTTTTACCGTACTCAACTGTGTTAAAGCTTCACCTGAAGTTAATATTTCCCTCATCTAGAAAATGAGCTACAACTTTGATGTTGTCATGTTGTTCTGATGTGATTTTTCTCGTTGGTAATGGCAAGCCGATGTTGTGTCTTATTCTGCTTTCCTTTAGATTTTCTTTAATGATGCCTGCCTTTACAATGTGTTCCAATGCTCTGTGTTTCTACTGAGGTGTTTTTTGTGAGCAGTAGTTGCCTGGATGACTTGGCTTTACTTTCTCTGCAATGTATTTTTTTCAAATCTAGTTACTGTGTTTATTTGATATTTTCAGATCATATACCACCCTACACTTAATAGTTTTATTAAAGCCCTTGCACCTAGTCCTGCAATTTCGTTTGTCAGTTCTTTAAGAATCCACTGATGATGATTACTGAGGTTTTTCTAGTTTTGGATGGATTAAGCTCTTTGAGTTTAGCTGCTGTTTTCATGTTCTTTGCCTTACAGGCATCTTGAATTTCCCAGGCTGTAAAATAAGAAAGTTAATTCCATTTTGAGACTATTGAAAGTGGCCTGTAGGGCATGTGATGTTTGATGTGCTGCACAAGTGTTGCGGGATGCTTAAGCGAAATTTTCATTTCATTGTTTAAAAGTAAGCATAGCAATGCCATGGGAAATAAAAAAAAAAAACCCCATTCCCTTTTTCATCCCAATGGAACATTTCTCATGCTCCTCTTCTACATGACTCTGTGTGATCATTCATGCTAAGCAGGAGTGGCAATAATTCCTCTTCCCAGTGCTCACTCCGCCATTCAGTGATGTACCATCCACCAGGCAACACTGCCAGGCTCCTTGTCCATTTGCCCAGAAGGGAAGTTATGTTGTGCTACTGCTGTGCTGAGCTCTTTCAATAAAAAAAACCAAACCAAACCAAAAAAAAACCCCAACCAAACAAAAAAACCCCAACAAAACCACAAACAAAAAAACAAAACACAAAAAAACCAAACCAAAACAACAACCAAAAAAAAAAATCCCCAAAAAACCAAACAGGCATCAATTTATCTGCTATGTCTCAGGATTTTGCCAGGACAAAAGAGGCAAAGCCACAAGTCTGGGTATTGAAATGTGGCATTTCTCAAGAGATGATAAACTGCAAAAGATGTTCTCTGAATGTGTGTAGTAAGGCTAGGAATGGGTTAGATGTGAATGATGAAGAAAGCCAGGCTGACTCACTCAGACAAATTTAAAATACTTGTGTAGTTTCTAGTTCACAGTGTGTTAAAGTCCATTCAGATTCATAAACACCATTTTCCCAGCCAGTGAGCTGAGTGAAACCTGTTCGTTTCTGGTTTCCCTGGGGAATTACAGAGTGAGTAAGAATAGATAAGATAAAAAGATCAAGCCACCACAGAAAAGTGTATTTGAGGAAGAGTTGTGACTTTGCGTGGTGACAAGTTCTCTTAAAATAAAAACATTTTTAAAAGCTGAAGCTCAGCAGATGGCTACATAATCTGTTGTTGAGACTGTAAAGATGGAGGCTGAGGGGACTTCTGGAAGAACCTGACACACCGTGACAGAGGAGCAGTACAGTGTTTCTGCTTTCCTCAGGTCCTTCCTTGCCTTCCATCTGGCCTTCCCAAACCCTAGGAAGCAGACACAAACCCTGTTAAATTCAGGCTGCTGTTAACAGAGGGAAGCTGGAGGGGGCTGCAAGCAAGTACACTTTTTGGAGTTCAGGAAGTCTCAATGCCCTAGAAGTTACATTTTTCAATTCTTTTTTTCCCCTGAATTCCTCTGGGGGCTAGGACTAAATCTTAAAAACTTTACCAAAAAAAAAAAAATCATAAACTTTTAAAAATCTAAAATTATTTCATGGTTTTAGAACATTAAGTTTTAGAATCAGAAGAAAAGAGGAGGCAAAGATTGTCCTGAACAGGAGAATTTATGAAGTGAGGACAATGCTATTGCTTAAACAACTGCCTGCTTGGATTGCTGCTGGAGAGCCTTGTTGGACTCTAATGTTTTTTGTCATTGCCAAGCCAACTTCTTTTAGCCTTTCACAGAGCAGAAAAGGAAAGCCTCGCTCCCATTTTGAGGAGTATTTGAAACCTACTGTTGCCTGAAGCTTTAGCTTCCTGTGCTGTGCGGTAGAGTGTCTGATAATGAAAGATGAAAGCTTTCTATTTTTGCCTTGTGAATGTAGCTCATGTTTCATGGGCCAGATTGGTTGGGTTTTGTGTGTTCCTTTTTGGTGCTGCCTTTATCGTGGGGAAGGGGGAAGGAGGGAAGAGCAACTTCACTGAGGTGCTAAATTTAGAGTGGTTAGAAGTGAGGATGTGTATCTGGGGTCTTTCCAGCTTTTCAGACTCAAGGCACCTGAAGAGGCTGAATTGTGACCAAGCATGGTTGAGTGGAAAGGACAGTTGCTGGGCACCAGAAACCCTCTTGTCCTTTGCCCCAGTGAATATTACAAATCTGCTCACTTTGTGAAAGCAAAACCAATTTTTCTCTCTTTGTCATTTGAAGTGTACACTGAAAACGTAGCTGTCAGTGGTGTGGTCTGATCTAGTCAAACTTAAAATATGAATTAAAAAAATCATAATTGATTCTGAATGTTTTACTTCTGTATGCCTGGTACACTAAAGAATTCGATATAAAATTTTTTGTTTACGTAGAAGTATTGTCAGAGATGGACAGTGGATTTGTGGGTTTCTTTGCTAGCTGTGCATAGTAGATGATGTTCTCTGTGCACAGAGAAGATGTTAAATAGGATAGGTGCAAAAAGAGGACGTAGAGGAGAGGCCATGATGTTCTGTGCCTTGCATTTTCTTCACACATTTTCTGCCTACATTTATTTTAGAAACTTGCTTATCTCAACTGTAGTTATCCGAGTGTTTTTAGTGTATAAGTATAAAAGCAAAATATGATTTGTACTTTCTTTAAGACCGATAGCCTAGCTGCACAATGAATATATTTTTCATTATGGTTGCTTATACTTGATTGTTCTCCTACCTCACTTTGCTCTCAGATTTTGGTATTTCCACTTTCTTTTTTAGGATTATGGAGACCTTCATTAAAAACATTTCTGCACATGTGTTACAGAACGAAATGCCATGTCTGTTCACAGTATGTTCCTGCTGTAGGAATTTTTCTGTGGAGACAGAAGCTTGCATACTTGTGTGTGCAGTGTGAAGTGCTTCAGAGAAGCTCTGTGCTTCAGCACCCATGCCATAGTCCAGCTTGCAATTCTTGACTACAAGCCACACCCTACAAGTTCTATTGCTCAGCCTTCCCTCTCTTTCTCCCTGAGCTGCTGGCTTCCCAACCTGCCAGCACAACTCCTCTGCAAGCGTGATCTGTGGGAGGGAGTAACAGCTTCAGCTGTTCTGGGGCAACTCAGGTTAAGTGAATGCTACTGGATTTCACCTCCTCCTGAGCACTGGCACACCTGGACAGCATTCCACACCAAGGATGGCTCAGATCCTCTGCAAAATAGTACTGTTTTACCTACAAAATAGTCGAGGTTGTTAACACTGATAGTAGATGCTGCTTTTTTGATGGTGTGCCCAACCTACATCTTCAGAGTGCCAATGACTAAGATGTTCAGCGCCAGGCTGCCCTGTTCAAAATGAACCAGCCAACAGTCTTAGCATATTGACAGTAGGTCCTACTTTTTGTGATGAGATTATCCAAACCACCATCTTGTGGATCCAGGTGTCAAGTTATCTTCTGAAAAAAAAAAAAAAAAAAATCACGCTAGGCCTGCTGACAGCAGGCAGCAGCTTCCAGGTAAATCTGCTGGGCTGCAGGCGAGTGTGAGGAGAGTTCAGCTTCTGAATGCTTTCCTAGAGCATCCACAGCTCCTTGTCAGGCCCTGCATGTGTGCAGTCCAGAGAGAAGCACTCAGCTGCTCTGGCAGCCCTTCCTGCTGCGAGAGGTGGTGTTCTGTGGAAAAAGACATGGCTCACATGAAAGCCTCTGGAAGACTTCATTTGCCTTCTTGAGTGTACCTCGTTTTCTGGAAAGCTAGAGCTGCTCTAGGGCACAGCCATCCAAAGTTTCATTGCTTTGAGTAAGTAAAAGATTCCTGCAAGACTAGAGATGAGAACAGAGCACAAACAGTGGAAGGTGAGGCTTTGTACAAGAGCTAACTTCATGTTTGTTCTGCAATATGAGCTCAGTGCTTGTTTTTACCTGGTTATGAGAATATGAAGCTTCTTAGGTTTAGCTGTTTCATACTTATGAGACAGCACAAAGGGTGTCTTACAGTGTATCTTTTTGATCCTGTTTGCTATAATTCAAAGCACTGTATTCATATGTATATGTCCAGAAGACATAAAAGTACATCTTAATCGCATCAAAATGACAAAAGGAGTATATTTTGGATATCTGCATTTGGAGTGTGCTTGAAGTGAGTTGCTTTGCTCTCTGTGTGCTCTGAGACAGAACAGGTTGTTACACAGGACCTTTGTACACTGACTCCCCACCTCTCCTAGCAGTTGAGGAAGCTTGTGCAGCCTGGTCTGATACACGCTGGAAGTTGCATCTTGGTAAACAGGGCTAGTTAAGTGCAGTCACTGGAGGCCAGAGAGGGAGAATCAGGTGTGGTTTGTGTGGAGGACGCAGTTAAGGGGGCTCTGTGACCTGCTATAGAGGGACAGCATTTGTGAGGGTAACGGTGTGTGTGCAAGCGCGTGTGTGTGCACATTCCCGAGTAATCGTCTCAAGGAAAGGAATGGCAGAAAGCTTGCCAGATTTCTGGCTAAACAGTTACCGGATCTGGTTAGCTATTGCAGGTGTATCATTCACAAAAATTATGGTTTGTTCTCTCAGCATCAGTTATGGCTGCCCTGCTTGCTTAGCATGAGACAGGGAGCTGTTTTAAAGAGCATTGCAGGCTGGTTTTGTTCAGCTTCATATCTGCAGCTGTTGCTTTTCCACATGCATCAGATTTTTCAACATGGATGGAACCAAATGTTTTTCTTCTTAAATTGTATTCACAGTTTAAAAAAAAAAACTTCAATAAGCCAGGTTCCTGGTGGTTACAGATTTGCTGGAGGAAGGCCAGTGGGGCTCTCTGACTGAACATAAGAATCGGAAAGCATGAACACGTAAATCTAGAATAGGAAATGCTGCTACTTGGCTACACACAGCTAGAACTGCTTTGTGAGCAGGGTCTGAGCACATTAAACAGCTGGTGACAGGTCTCTGTATGAAAAATGGTTTGGGTTTATAATCCACAACCACTTTCTCTGAGTTACAGTGCAAACTTCAATTAGTGTTTGCATTTAGTTTGGTTTGCGGTGCTTTTTTTGATGTTGCTTGGGTTAATTTGTACTCTTCCCTTTTTCCTGTCTTTCTTCCATGTACAGCTATTTCTCTGAAAGCCCTACAAGCTAAAGTGTTTGCTTTCTTGTTGTCCTACTTGCTGCTCAGCCCCATAGGGAGGGGCGTCAGCTCCTCCCCCTGTACGCTGTGTTGGTAACCAAAGCCACTTCTCTGGAGCGTGGCAAGGAAGGGACATCAGTGGGGTATCAGTAATGGTATCTATAAACTCAGAAGTCAGAAAGGTCTCATGCTGCACCAGTGTGACCTTTCTGTTGCTAAAAAGGGTTTCCCAGAGTGGACAAGAGCCCTTTTGGACTTAGAGGAAAAGAGGTCTGTGTAAAATCACAAGCTAGTTCTCATCAGTCAACACCTGATTGTTAATGGTTCTATCTTTATGACAAGTTAGCTTTGTGGAGAGAGAAATGACTGTAGGAATCAGCACAGAATTACTTATAAGTGGTGTTACTGAAAGTACCTACAATCATTAATGAGTTTAATGAGTTTTCAGTGTAATGTGTTTATTTTAAAAAGCATGACTTTTTTTCTTTGCTAAGAGACAATAAGAATGAACAGCAGTACCTCTAATGTTGGATAGACTCTAATCAAAGGCAGAAAACATGTCAAGTAGAAAATAGCTGCTTTGTTATTTGTTTTTTTTGTTTGTTTGGTTGTTGTTTGTTGGTTTTTTGTGATACCCCGATCACGTTTGCCATCACAAATCCCAACTGCTGTTTAAAAGTTTCCCCACAGAACTGAGAGAGACAGTTCAGCAAAAATGAATGTATGAAAATGTTGAAATGTGTATTTGATGTAAGAATACCAGAAGCATATCCAGAAAGGAGAGAGATGGTGCTGCCTGGATTACTTGTCTTTGTAGAAAGGAGATTTTATTGCTCCCTATTTTTCTGAATGTTCTCAAGATTTTGAGATAAGTTTTGTGTTCTGTAATGCACAGTGGCAAAAAGCAGAGATGAACTATTCTGATGATAACATTTGACAGTTTGTAGAGGCACATTTTTCATATCTTTGCTCAGCAAATTTTATTGCGGCTGATGAAAATTGGGAAGTTAATACTTACATGACTCAAGGCAAACAACTTTGAACAAGCCCATTCCTGAAGTTTTCAGTTTTAGCTGATACCTCAAGCCAGACAAAACTTAAAATGCATGACTGCAGGCCGCCAGCTAGAAGTGTTTTGTTGTTCCTAAGGGTGCAAAGCAATTTCTTTTATGTTTTGGGCAGTGAGTCATGGCTGAAAAGCAGTAGTGCTTCTAAACAGCAACCAGTAGTGCTTCTAAAGGTAATTTGTGTTACAGTGGTTTTGTGGACAGTGGATGGAGTTCATGTACCCTTAGCTATCTGTGGGGATGGACTCTGCTTTGATGTTCTGGATTTACTCAAAAAAGATGACTAAGGCTCATGACGTTTATTTTGCTGGTGTGTTTGACCTCCCCCGGAGTCATTGGTGCCAAAGAGCTGTGAGTTGCCACAGTTTGATGCTGGTTACAGACAGATAAGACTGTTGATGGATTTGATCTCATTGTAGGTAAGTCATGGGATTGTGCAATGAGCTGATGAGGCCTGGCCTGGTTCAGCATGCTCTTCTGTTCCTCACGCACCTACCAGGACTTGCAAAATGTGCAGGCCACTGTTACTTCCACCTGCCTGTCAGCCAGGTCACCAGTCCTGTGTCCTACAGTCATGTGGGGTGTCCAGCCTCTCCATCAGACTTGTTCAGCATCTGTGCCATCAAGTTTGTGTCTGTGTGGTTTCTGACTTTTCATTGCACTTAAGGTAAAATAAAAGCATCTTGCCATCACTGCAAGCTCACCTGAACTCAGCCTCGTGAAATTACAGGTGTTTTGCAAAACCCCTGGTAGGAAGGAGGGGGTGTCAGCACTCCCTGTAGTACAGTAGCTGTGGATCTGGAAGAGAAATCTAGATCTCACCTGCTCTTTCAGGTGAAACACTTGTGCCTGCACATAGTTGGCAGCAGCAGCCATCAATTCAAGCTGCCTGTCTGCAGGTCTGAAGTTGTTTCTTCCTGTGTGGGAAGGAATTTTATGCTCTGGGATAAGTATTGTGGCTGCACATGTATGACTGCCTCTCTGTGGCACCCTCGAGACCAGAGGTAAGTGGGGCATTTCAGCTTCCTAAGCTTCCATGTGTGGGGTTTCTCCGGTTGTGGTAACATCGAGATGCAGAGGTGTGGGGATTTGCACAGCTGATTCCAAGTCAGGGGTGGAGGAGCGTAGCGGGTGGTTGGCATGTCTTTGGAACTGCTCCCTCAGGGGGCACCTCTTCTTGGCTCAGGCAGCCGGCACCAGACAAGGAAAGGCAGGGAAGTGCAAGCATTTCACAGTTCATGGGGCAGCTGGGCAAATGACTGAGTTCCCTGGTGTCTCCTTCTTCAGAGGCATGGATTTAACATCGAGAAGGGTGTGGACTGCAGCTGGCTTCCCCAGTGACTCTGCTTGTCTGCTGATAGTGCTGTAGATGGAAGATAAATTGCTCATCATTGCAGTCTGACAGCTGCCTGGAGAGCAGAGTAGAATTAATTCCTGAACTTCTTCCTTAACTATTTCATTTACCTGGGTGGATGTTCACTACTGAGTGTCTAATTCCTTTACAGGAATGAATAGTAATGGAATTATCTGCCATGTTTGGTTCATGTATGCTTAGCATTCTAGACAACACAGCAAGTATGCTGTTTATCTCTCTCAAGAAAAAAATGTAGGTAGTTAAAATGAGCTGGAAATGCAGCCTTACTCTATTTGGTAGAGACTGTTGCCTTGGGCTGTGGCTTATCTCATTAACCAACCATGAAAACTCTGCAATTTTCCATCTTTGCTCTTCATCAGGTAGTTAACCATTCATATAACTTATCTACAGTTGTTCAGGGCAACAGTGGGTAGGGTATTTGTGTATTTCTGGTGCATTTACACAAGGCTGCTCTCTGATGATTGCAGACTCTGGAGTTGGGTCTTTAAATGCATGTCTTGATGGACAGCCACTCTGTAATTAAATAAGAAAATGTCCTTTTCATTCAGCAGGGGGATTTGCTTACCTTGTATTGTTCCAGTCAGTTACCTATTGAGGTGTTTACGATGTGAATGTGCTGTGGTAACAACAGGCTGTTGGAAAGGCTGGTAGCATAACAATAGGCTGAAATAAAATACTTTCTGGAGGCCTCTCAAGGGTGGTTAAGAGACATAGCTTTTTCTTGAGCTTTTAGCTGTTAAAAGTCTGCTCAGAGCTCCAGTCAAGTTACAAAACATGTTTTGTCTGGCAGTTGCGTGAATCAGTGAGCCAAAGGGTTATGAACAGTTAAAAACATCCTTTCTGACAGAGTTTGGGCCCTTGTTTTGGAAAAGCTGTTGAGAGAATATGAAGAAGGGAGGGTTTCTCCCAGGTCTCCATGACAGGACTTTGAGTCACTTAGGTAAGTGAGGTTTGGGATATGTATTTGTTGTTTCAAACTCATACTCCTCTCTTTTGTTTTTCTACTGATAAAGGCGGCTTGGCTACTAGTTTAGCATGGCCCTAACTTTTGAGGAGGGAGAAGACTCAGGGTACAGAGTGCTGGGAGGGAGCCAGGGAGCTGCAGGCATGCCAGGCTGGGACCACGTCTGAGCAGGAGCAGGCAAGGACCCACTGATAAGCTTGGGATCTCAGAGAGGTGCTCTGGCAAGGGCTGGAGTGCAGCCCAAACGTGCAGACTGCAAACAATGACTCTGTGGCCACCTTGGCTATTTTTGATAAAGTCGTGGTGCTCTGTGAATGTATATAAAGGAGACCCTGGCAAATGTTGTCATTTGAAATATGTAATTTTAGGCTGTAATTCGTTTGAGCATTTTTCTGAAGATGAGACTTTTTTTTTCAGGTGTATTTTGTTTATTTACTAACTTGAAAGAAATTCTTTTATAAAATGGAACGTCATTGCTCTGTACAATTCTGGGACAGATGCTGTATGTTGTCATGTTGTTCTCATTGGAAAGCAAACATAGATATAGTTACAACAGTGTTAAATGCTGTGACTAACCTAACATACTCTATTTCATGCTGTTTAAGATTTTATGCAGTCAAGCATGATATCTTTCATTGAAAGAACGTTTACTACAATTTCATATTAGTAATCTGTAAGAGGTTGCTAAGTGTACATGACAAATGGATTGCTTCTTGCAGTAATGTGAAGAAAATTTTAAGAAATTCTTGACGAAGTCTTGTGCTCCTTTAGTACCAAAGAAGTCCTGTGAAAATAAATCTGTGTGTCTTTCTTGTTTATTTTCTCCCTCCACTGTATACATGTATGGGGAGGGGGACCTATGGAGACAATTTGAAAATCATGTTTATTTTGTTTTCCTCTGTTTAATTGCTGGTGGCTTGAAAAGTAAGAGAGCTGTAGATCTTATGTTTTAATGTTTTCCCCTTTTTATTTAACCAGCTGCATAGCTGATCTGTATTTTCCTTTGCATTAGATAGAGACTTTTTACTCTTCTACTCCAAATAGACACAATGTCTTCTTCCATGGTGCTGTGAAGTTGACCATGTAGGTGACCTCTGCTTTTTAATTTGCTAGCAAAGCGAACTTTGTGTGAGCATATTCAAGCATACACTTGTTTTATAATTATGGTTTCCTTTTTTAAAAAAGCAGCATGAACCTTTCAGAAAACTGTCTTACGTATAAATGTACTTGTCTTGGCTGATGCAATAACTAAAGGGGAGCTGAAAGAGCTGTTTGGAAACCACCTGTGTATCTGGGAATAGCAGGATTGCCAGATTTACAGACCACTTGACCAAAATGACTTCTTTTGTGTATGTTAGGGCATATGAACGAAGCATGCTACCAGGTTAATTTGCCCAAAGTGGAAGGTGTTTTTACAGTGAACTCATTTCTTTGCTTCAGCGTTCTTAGGTTTGCTTTTGAATTCTGTGAATTAGCATCAATACACGTGGGAGGACATTTTTTTTTGGATCCTGCATTAAATTATTGTGAAGAGGCCCTGACAGTGAGATGAGTTGAATGTCTGTCTCCTCATCTATCCTCTTAATGGGCCTTGCAGTGTGTATTTTTGCACCTATTTGAAGCAGGGATATTAGTTTTCCAATTACTGCTTGAGCTCTTTTGACGGGGCTGATGAGCAGTTATGCAACATGTCTGAGTTGTTTCCTTTTTCCCCAAGAGTGGGCAAGGACTGATAGAACAAGTATTGGCTTCTTTGTGCAAATTAATTCTTAAACTGAAGTTTGGAGCTCATGGTGTGGATAGTTTGAACAGGTCCCTGATTAATAAAGATGAGAGGTTACAGCTATTAAAGAAAGGATGGGTGCTAGCCAAGTGTCAGGAGAGCTGGAGTTTGTTCTGGTTGTTCTGAAAAGTGGAATACAAGTTCATGTAGCATGTTTGTTTTTCATCCATTGTAGGAACCAGTAACATTTTATTTATTTCAGGTTAAAATGAAAAATCAGCCCAAATGGCGCTGATTGTTACTCTGCTACTTAAATGCCCCAGTGATTTGTCTTTCTGGCCTCCAGAGTTTGTTTTTCCTTCAGGTACATTCACCATGCCTGTGCTGCTCTTTCAACAAGGAGCAGCTTTGCCAGATTTATCAGCAGATGCATCTCCAAATGAGTTGTCTGTGTCTGGTAGGATGCTGAGAGTGAACTGCCCACAAAGGGCTGCCAGGGCTGGGTCTGTATATCTGGATCACAGGATGACTCAAAGTTATACAGCTGTGGTGCATCATTAGGTGCTTAATTGCATTGCCCTTCCTCTTGTGCTCTTTCTTGCAATAATGATACCCATCTCATAGCTGCTCCTTTCTAAAGAAAAGTTAGGCTAGGGTCTCTCCTCTCCCCTCCCCTCCCCTCCGAAGAGTGGTAATTAAAATCATGTAACTTGTCTATCTCTCGAGGAAGGCCCTCCTTCCAACACAAGATCGCTAACAAGCTCTAGCTGAGCCAGCTGTGCCCATTCTAGAAGGTTTCCATTTCTGTTTGCCACCTGCCCCTTTGGCAGAGGTTATGGCTCCCCTGTCAGAGTTGGTGGCATAGACATGGCAATAGACACCTATGCCAGGTGCACCTGTGTCACGATTTGGTGTGTGTGCCCATGGAGGGAGCCCCTCAGCCTGCCTGAGCCACCTGAGCAGCTGGGTGGCTTTGGAAACGCCCTGCAGCGTGACGGAGGTGGGGGGAGTGGGCTCAGCCTCTCTGGGCTAGCTGTGTAATGCTGGATTAGATGGGTTGCACAGCTGCATCCTGAGACTGTGTTTTGGCACGTGCGTGGAGGCTTTTCACTTCTAATTGATTTCCCTCACTTTCTTGCCTGCTTCGTGCAAGTGTGACCTAGAATGTGGAGTGCCAAGTCTGATGCAGTCTTCCTTGCTTTGCAAGCAGTTTTATGTATGATTTCAGGGTATTAATTTAGTTCCCTTTTTTTTAAAACTAGAGGATTTTTCATCTTGGATTGAATGATTTAAATTTCCTGTTAGTTACCAATGATCTAGTGGATGAAGTTGGGTCCTGGAAGAGAGCAGCTTTTATGAGGTAGATTCTGTTTCTAATGCTGGATCATCCTCAAATATTTCAGTGTGAGTATGTGGTTAGAAAAAAAGGCACCAGTGTGACTGTTATAAAGCTTGATGTCTTCCTCTTTTAGTGTCCCAAATTGTGTGTAGCTGTTACAACCCCCACTGCCAGCTGTTTTAATTAATAACAAGGGTAAGACAGAGATGATTGTTGAACTCTAGACTTCCTTTTGTGTGTGTTATATAGATTTGCTGACTGAATTTTGATAACAAAATTGATCTCTGAAGCTGTACCAGAAAGGTACCAGTTTTATGGGTTGTGGAGATTAGTTTGGGTCTTTTAAGTACATTAGCCTTTAAGTCTTGTCCTTTCCTTCATACTTTTCAGATGGCCTCATTTGTTTGTAGGTTCAAAAGGTTTCTCTCTTCTCCAGGAAGCAGCAAATTAAACACAAATCGGTACGGTTTTTTTGCTTCTCTAAAACTGTTGGTTACCTTGTATTTGTAGTCTCCCTGTGCAGTCTCTAGTTTGTTTGAGTGGACCAGAAAACACTTTAATCACTGCTCTGTTATAAAAGCAGTACCAGCTGTAGGTACACAGGAGTAAATGCACTGCAAGGGATGGTATTTCAAACTAATAATCTGGAATAGAACACAGCACTGTCTCATTTAAATTGTGGCTCTGCATTTCATTGTGCATTTGCTAATGAAAAGGGGTGGGTTCATAACATCAAGAGAGTGAATTTAGAGAATCAAAACACGTTCCCTGGTAAAAGTGACCTGGAAAGAGATATTTTCACACAGTTTTATGTTACCACTGTTTTTCATTCACTACACATACACACATCCCCGACTGAGATTTTTTTTTTTGCCTTGTTTGTTGGTTTCAGAAGCTTCCTGGCTTTCACTAAGAATTATTTAGTGTCCCAGATCTGCCAATTATGAGCTCCTCAAGCTATGGGCACAGGAGCAGAGGGACAAACCTCCAGGCAGAAACATGGTGCAAATAGCACTGAAGCAGCTGCAGACAAAAGGGCAGGCTGTGCATTTGATAAGTAAGAATTCAGTGTACTAGAATTGCAACATAGGCACATGAAAGGTGGCAAATTTAGCCCAGGGTAAACTTGCCTTTGGGAGAGAGCTCGGTCCCTAGTTAGTGTCAGGTGTTCACAGCTTTTAAATCAGGACTTTAAATCTGTGCTTGACTTGGCACAGATTAACCCTTTTGTGAACCTCCCTCGTCGATCTTGGCAACCCCCATGCATTTGAGTTTCTCTGGTCATGTTATCAGAGTAGGGGGAAACCAGAACTTGGTGGAATACTGACAGTAGGTATATGGTGCATTTCTCCTGGATTTCCAAGCCTTTGGTGATCCAGGTGAAACCATGGATGCTGGATATCTGGGGTTCACAGCCACTCTTTTAAGTTGGCCTGAACTCAATAGCCAAAATCCAGCTTGTCTTGCATGAGCTGTGTGTCAGGAAGCCCAGCATGTCTCAAGCATGCTGTCTGAGCGTGAGCAGAGCTGCTAGCAGTAGAGCAGCCCAGGCTTTCCAGATATATTCAACTTGCTGTGTGTAGGTGCAATCTCTCTTATTTCTACATAGAACAAAATTTACAAAACCACAGCTGAAGAGGTTGCTCAGCCTCAGCATAGTTTTTCTTCTTTCCAGTTCTTCCTCAGAATGCTGGCATGCTGCCAACAAGTAGCAACTACAGACTGTATAAATAAAATTCACTGTCCTTAACAAAGAAGATTTTTGTGTGATATTGAACTCTTTGGACAGATTACACTGCCTGCTGGAAGCAGAAGTGTGGCAAAGACTAGAAATTGAGTGAAAAAGAAAAATTGACAGTCCTTAAACTGAATTACCTTGCTATTTGTCACTTCTGTAGTGTTTTTTCTTTGTATTAAATCCTCTTTCTGGTTTGACTGCAGGGAGGTATCCTTTTCAAGTGCCCCTCCCCACGAATGATACCCTATTATGAGAGCTGATGCTTCTCCCTGTGTGGTTGTGTCATACATCACATCTGCCTTTGGTGACCTCACTTTTTTTTAGCTGTTGCTGCATTGACTCTGTGCAGGGCTCCTTGAAGCCTGTGGTCTACAGGCTTTGACCCCCTTGGAAGGAGCATTATCGAGTACCTGTGTTTCCAGACAGCTGTGATTCCTTCCTCATTTGTTTATAGTGACATGACTGCTACAGCCAGGGTCAGATCACATATTGTGAGCCCTGAGGAGCCAGAGAAGCTTCTGTTTTTTCTAGCTAATTTACCAGGCTCCAGAAACTTCATAGAATTGATTGATTTTTACCACGAGTGAGTCAATGATGTACTTTGAAAGCTGTTATTTATCTTCATGTAGCTGCAGGAAAGTGGAACTGCCCCCTCTCCCCCACCCACTTTTGCATATTTGAAAGCAGAATTCTTCAGACTTTTTATTAGCAACCACAACAGATGCTTAGCTTCTGAAACTGCTCTGAGGCATCAGATTGAGAGGAGCTGAGGTCACAGGCTCGATGCTGATATTGTTGGATGAAACACTGTGGTCTTTATCATGCAAAGAGTGGGCATAGATATATTATTTAAAAACACTGGTATTTGGCATCTCTTCTTGAAAGGGTTATATCTACTTGCTTTTGTCATCTGCATTTTTAGATTAGGGCCTTAACTGCATGTCTGTGTACGTTAACAGCTTCTAGGGTAGGAGTGGCCTCATTAAAAATGTACTTTATGATCATGATGATGTGATTATTTGAGGCAAAAAGCCAGATTTTGGGTTTTTTTCTGTTAAACATGTTGGGCAGTGAGCACTCTTGCTTTTTTAGCTTGAGCAAAGCAGTGTCTCCTGCAGCTTCTTTACTCAGCCTGGAGTAGATATCAATAGAGTGTCCCATTGTTTCCACCTCCTTTGACCTCTACTTTAGGAGATATCTATATTTGAAGACAGAATATCTTTTAAGTTCCCGTCTAATTTATGAGCAAGAGGGAAGTAGCGGCCTTTTCAGAACTGGTGTGAGCTCTGCCATGCAACTGAAATTGAAAAGTCATTCTATCACACACATGTTGATGTAGATGCTTTCTGCTTCTTGTCTTCATTTCTTGGTGCACTTGTGTGAGAAATGCTAGGATTTAAGGAAGGGAAAGAGAAGATATCTGTATCTAGCCTGCAAGAAAATGAGAAATGATGATGTAGACAAATTGAGAGATTACAGGACCCTGACACAGAAGACATACAAGATAAAGCTGGAGTTTTTTTTCAGTGTTGCAGTTTTTGGTGGGAGGTTTTGAGTTTTGATGGCTGTGCTTTACTGATACCATTGATGTTCTCATCTGAATAATGAAGTTAATTATTCAGTAATACAAGTCTTTGTGTGTGGGCAGGGTTCAAGTCTTCCATTTATCTGATAGTCTGTTGGGTAAAATTTTGTGCAAACCTGCTAACAAGACACTGATCATTTATTTATGGCTTGTTTGGGAACTTAGCTGTGTAAGTCAAAATCTTATTAGTGATTTCTTTAAAACTTCTAATTTTAGTTGTACAAAACTCCTGTGTTGATATAAGTATCAAAGCTCAACAAAAGAAGAAAACATTTAGAATATCAAGCAATGAAATGTCTTGAGAAGAGATGATAAACAAGAAGTGGGTAGAAAAATTGTGATGACACACATTAATCAGCTACTAAGGCAGCACAACTGAATGACATTTTTCTTTCTGACTTCTGTGAGAATACCAGCAAAATTGACTGAATCCAGGTGAGTTTACTGAAGTGGTTGATGGTTGATGTATAACTCCAGTGATAGTTAATCAATGTTACTGTGAATTTAGGCTGATAGTCACATTAGAAGCAAATTTAGCTGAAGTGGTGTGGTATAATAATGCCATACTTTATAATTGGTGTAAACTTAAAATTGCACTTGCAAGCTATGTTCTTAAAAAGTAAACTTAGATGGACCGTGGTGATTTAAAACCTACACCTAAAACCAGCAAAGGCCATCATTCTCAGGTCTACTTTCCTTTTCAGCAGATTCTGCTATACCTCCACAGAGAAAATTAAGATAGTCCACAAATTGAAGAGCTTGTAAATCATTACTCCAGATAAAATGATAAAGCCCAGGAGGATCTAGTTCACTCTTCACTTCTGTAGCTTGCTCTGACAAGCAGAGTGAGTTGTAAGTTCATAACTTAGAAGCAGTAGTGAAGTAACCTTTTAAAAGGTCTCTTCCTCTCCCTAAGACTCTTGTGTTCTGAAATGAGCAATGGTTAAGTATGGGTCAGTGCTTATAAAAGCAAAATGCACACACAAAACTCTTTTGAGAAAGTGTTTGACTTAGAAGACTTGCATCAGAATCTTGTGAAGGCTTTCTGGGGAAGCAAGGTGATATTTTCCCAAATTTTCAGAGGCATAGGTAGTTTAGGAACTACTGATTTTTTTTTTTCTGGATATCAAGGAGTAACTTGACACTGAGTATTGGGTATCAAGTTCCATCAGTTGTTATACTTAACTCCTAAGTTAGAAGAGAAGAATCATTAATTGGTTTTTACATTCAGTGAATTGTAGTTTCCATCTTTTTGAGCATGGCTTCTGCTCTGTTTTGGTTTGTTTGTTTTCCATTTGGCTGTTAGAAATTGATGTTGTTCTCAGATAAATGGGGATGTTTTGTTATTACATGCATTTTTACAGGTTAATATATTGCTTAAGAAGCTGCATAAGTAACAGATAGGCAATATTATCTTGAGTGCGATACCCTCAAGAATCTTTGCAAAACCAGAAATTATGAAAATGGCTTTTTTATTGAATAGGAGCATATTCATTCTTAATAATTAACAGCATTAGAATAATTTACATCATAAGACTTTTAAAAATCAGCAGAAAGAAAAATAGCCCTCCATCAATGGTTACTGAGTGGTTTTTGCCCAGCTCATGCAGCCTGTACTTAGGTAGACAAGATAGTGTGCAATTGCAGAGTGGGGGAGACTGCCAAGTATTTTTTTGCAGCATGTTGGAGGCAAAATTGCTTTTCTGGAATGTGGCAATTCCTGAATTTCTGTCTTAGGGCAAGCCAGATGCAATCAGCTGTGTCACTGCTTGAAGCTGGCTGGTTGCTGGGTTTCCTGCCTGTTAGATACAGGGTGGGAGCAGGGAGGGGACTTCGTCTGGTGTAGAATTTCCTAAGAAAAAAATGCATCCAGCATCATGCACCTGCATGACAAGAAAGTGAGACACTGTTCACACCTCAGTGATTTAGCTGTCCTGGCTGCTTTCTTGAGCAGGGACAGGGGAGCAGTTTGCTCCCTTTTTGCCATTTCTGGAAGGGGTTTTAAACTCTGAAAGAAAAGATGTCTTTAGAAGAGGAGAAATGTGACACATTAGAAATAAAATAGCTGTAAAAGAGATCATATAAAATGTAAAACAGTATAAAAAATGTCTGAGTTTGGGGGCTGTGAGTATAGTGGTGGCTTTTAAGGATTTTAAATGGCCAGGTAGCTGGTTTCAGCACTCAGGCACCACCCCTCTCTTGAAAGATTGATGGTCTTAAGATATCAAAGTATATAAAGATGAAATCTTGCAGCTAGCTCAGGTGATTAGGGATGAAGTGGCTGTCACAGTCGTGTTAGTTCCAGCGGGTACTTCGTACTTTACAGATGATAGAGATGGAAAAGGGGTACTGTGGGGAAGCAAGAGGAAGAAAAGGAAATCCAGAGTGCATTTGAGGACAGCAATGAGGCTCCTGTAGTAGTGTAGAGGAGAAGATCCTGCATCCCCTCTGGACCTAGTGTTGAAGAGGACTTTGTCTTGCACACACAGCAATGGTTTCTTTGGGAAAGAACAGCCTTGGCTTGGGGGTTTTTATGATTCTCTGCCCATTGGTTTGTGTTTCAATTTGCGTATGCCGTGGAGAGTACACAAAAAACGTAATTCTACTGATTTATTTAGCTGATGTCTTTCTCTGGCCCTTAGCTCTTGGGGCTATCCAAGGTCAAATTTTTTTTGAAACTGTGGTTTATGGCAGTGGCTATTGAGGAAAACTGTTCTACTGTGCTTATTTAATTTATATGAATATTAAGTGTAGCTAAGTGCATTGCACTTGGATAATTGAATCTTTATTTAATTGTTGGTAGCTAAAAGCAAACAGGAGTGTCTGTTGAAGAGTTTCTTATGAAATGCTTGCATTGTGGATCAAATTGCACTTCATCTGAATATGAAGGTTTTTGTTTTGCTTCCTGGTCTTTAAAGTTATTCATTATGGTTGCTGTGACACACTTAGAAAGGGAGCAATCCCATCAGTAAGGATCACTGCAAAATGTTTAATCCAGCATTTCTAAGTGATGAAATTAAAGAAGATAAGAATAAAAACACTGTAATAGCAAAAGCTATTTCCAGCTACTTCTGCATAGAAACAGCATCATTTGCAGCACACCAAAATGCTTCCAGTTTTAACTGCTGTGCGTAAACACAGACAGAAGCTGTGTAGGAAGAGGGAAGGTGTATGGACATTCCTTGTTATTAACACCATGGACAGGTAATGGGAGAGTTTTTTCTAAAGGGTGCCTGTATGATCTTTTTGTGATGGAGAGGAGTAGTACAAGAGTGTAAAAAACTATTGCACAGAAGATGCTGGACCACAGGGTGTTTTGAATCACAAGCCAACAGAATGTTTTCAACCTGCTTTTTAACCAAGTATTGGGAGTCTAGAACATAGTAAAAGGTGAGTACCTGGGGAAGGTATCCTGCTGACACACATTCTAACCTGAATTTCAGCACTTAATCTGTGTAATGGCTATATACAGATAAGAGAAAAAGTAAGCAGGGGAAAAAAGTGAAATAAAGGTATTTTAACACAAATGTGCTAGTGACCTACTTTTGTGTAATGTAGGTACAGAGAGGAAAAGTCCTCTTTGGGGTGTTACCCCTCATAGATGAGTTACAAGTGAAGGTATGTGGTTGAGCCTGCTCCCCTCTTCTGCCTCTGCTGGGATTATCCCTGCCTGTGTACAGTGCCATGGAGAGGACTTTGAATTGTTGAAATGCAGCTGCTGATTCCTATTTTTATGGCTCAGAGCAGACTTAAATAACACAGTAGGTGGGTCTTCTGGTATTTAGTGTTTTATGGCATTATGCTTTTTTGTTGTTGAGAATTGTGTGGTGGTGAGCAGGATGACGAGGAAGCTTTGCAGGCTGCAGGGGATTGTGTTGGAGGTGTCTCACAATTCCATGAAACTTGGTTCCATGGCTGACTGGTTACTAGAACAAGGGAGCCCTGTACACACAGGCTGGAGGTGGCTGCCCCTCCACAAGTAGCTCTGTGGTTAATAGCTCAAGATACAAAACTTTTGAATGTAAAATCTGTAAATCAGGACAGTCCCAGTCTGCACCGCTAGTGGCCACATCCCAGCTTACTTCAGTGACAGGGCTTGGCAGCTGAAGTGTCCGTGGGTCCTTTTGCTGCCGGCGGTGATGTCTGGCCAAAGGTGAGCACGTCTCAGTTCCTTCTGAAATCCCACCTTTACTAAAATAGCTGGATGGTTTGCTCGATGCAGACAGGGTCATATTTCTTTCTTACTAGTGGTCATGTTTCTTTGGGCTTCAAAGGTGTTTAAGAAGCACAATTTGATTCATGTGTCTTTTATAAACAGTTCACAGGGTAGGTGGTAGTGGTACTGTTGCTAAAGCTGTTGGAACAAATGTAGTTATGTCTGGAAATTTTGTCCCAATTTTCTGATAAACCTCCAAGCTATGTTATTTCTTCTCAAACATCAGAATTAAGACCCTTTTACTCCAAGCTTCTCTTTCAAGCTTTACCACTTCATCTTGCCTTTTTGTTTTAGGCAAATCTTTGCGTGTCCATGTCTTAGTTGTTATTAATTCTAAAACAAGGATACTTTTTTCATGCCTGTCTTCTAGGCAGGATTTTTTCATTGCTGCCTCTGAAGTAGAAATTGCTCTGCATATTTGAGCACCTTTCCAGGAGCTAAATAAGCGTTTCTGTTAAAGGGTTGTCTGACTTGGACTGAAAGGGAAATGTGAGTGAAGCACTCCATTGTGCCATCTTGTGGCATTCCCTGAAGTAATGTGAAAGGTGCTTCTCCTCTCTAACCGTGGCAGATTTATTGGCATCTCTTCTGATATCTGAGTACACATTAAAATAAAAAACCAAAACAAAAACACAACAACAACAAAAAAATGCTATGGACTGTTCCCCATACCATCCTCTGCCATTCAGAGAGTACAGGAATTGGTGACTCAGAGCAGGGTGGAATTTTTCAAGTAGAGTGGTGGCAATAAGTCCCGGTGGAAAGCTGTGATCTGCACAGCATTCCCGTGGCAGGCAGGCTCATGCTCTGTCCATGGCTCCAGGAAGGGAGCCTTGTTGGGGAAGCAATGGTTGACTGGAGGAATGATAATAGAGAAACGTGCAGCAGAACAGCCCTTCATGGGGATGGCTGAGGTAGTTGCTTGTGCTGCAGAGCTTACCCCTGTCTTGGGCAGGAGAGAATTGGACTGATGCAAGCAGCAGCTCCCCTTACTGTGTTTTGGTCTTTGGCTGGCCACACAGGCACCAGCGACTTGGGCGAGCCTGGGAATGTGTTCAACTTGGCCAAGGGTCAGCTCAGTGAGGGAGAAACTCTGGTTTTTGTGTGTGAACTGAAATGCACTAAGCCTTTTCTAACAGTACTTCTTCAGCAGCAGAAGACTACTTTACTATTGGTGTATAAATGAGGGGACATTTGGAGTAGGAGTGGATAAGGTCCGTCAATGGTTTAATCATAGATGGCGTTTCAAAAGTAGTCAAGACCAAATGATCAGAGTCAAACTCAATGGTGAGGGCTGTGTGGGTGAAGGTGGGTGTGCTGCAAGCCCTCAGATTGGGGCTGAGCTGGGTTTTTTTCACTGATGTCGGCACTCTTCAGAGAAACCCACAGTACGCCGAGCGATGCCACCATTGCAGATGATGCTGCATGCGTGTTCCTGTTGTGCCTGAGCTAATCAGCCCTCCAAAAAGCCCTCCAGGATGTCATCTAGCCTCTTTGTGTAGGGAGGCTCAGTGCTTTTAGCTGCCTCTCTCAAACCCAGCTCTAATACCTCTAACATGGTGCTGAAAGGGGCCTTTTATCTAATCGAAGTCCAGTTGCTGGAGGATGAGGCATTTACAGCGTCAGGCATGCAACCCGGGAAGTGAGCGGTCGATGCTATAGGGACTGAGGGAGGCTGGATGCTCTAACATGTATTGATTCATCCATGTTTTAACAAAACAAAAACTCTATTAGTGCTGCTGCTTTACCTCGCCTTATTGTGTGTACATTAGATACTGAGTAAGCAGTAGCAATGGAAAGCTTATGAGAGAAATGATAAAGGAACTAATAGAGGTGGAAATTTTAAAGTGATGACGTTTGGGATAATAATGGTAATGAATAATGAGAACAATGGGGATGTTATAACTAAGGCATATACAGAAAAGTGACTGTCTTCTGGATTCAAGGCATTTTGAAGATAATGACTATCATAAGAATGTGATAAGAAATAAGAAAACCTGTTACAAATGCTTCCTTCCTCAAGTAAATTATAATGGAAGAGACTGAATCAATTTTGAAGCTGACAAAATGGCAGATCCCAGGGGCTAAAGAAGCCACAGTGGAAGGAAAGGTATGGAGAGTACATTTTAAGAAGTAAAATTGCAACAGTTGATCAAAAAAAGTACAAAGTTGGTTGTTGTTTTTGATTTGGGTTTTTTCTAAAGTATCAGTGTCAATCAGTTCCCAGCAAGGGAAAAAAATACTTGGTTAATCGTATTTATTTTGAGTTTCAGCAGAAGGAAGTTTCAAAACATCTGTGGTAGTGAGTGGTGGGAGCATCATGCAACTTCCCAGGCCCATGAAGTGCTGAGGTGGTTTTATTTTGTTTCAAATCTAGTCACAAAGCCCAAGTATACTCACTGTGTTTTCCAGAACTCCTTATCCCTGAGCATTTTTAAAAGGGTAGTGGTGTTTTTCAGATTTTCATTTCCTTATGGATTTGAAACTGCTTTAAGTATAGATAAGGTAGCTTTAGTTGCTGTGGTTTGTCTGGCAAAATAGATGCAATTAGCACAGAGCTGTGATCTAGTGATCTTCCCAAGAGTGACTGCCAGGAAGGGTGGCTGAGTTAACCCAGTGCAGCCCTGTTAATTTAACTTAGCATGATAAAATGGGTAATAAAGCTAGGATTTGACAATAAATGACAAAATGCAGCTCTATATTTGTTATATTCATACGCTCATGGAGGATCTATGTTATTTATTGGAACATGTTATGTAGTCCGGTAAACTGAGGATAACCTTGTAGGCCATGAGTCTCTGGAGTTAATGATTTGCAGGATATGTTTTTGGTGAATGTTTCTGAATTTTGTTTCATGTATATTCTGAGCAGCGTAGGGATCGTTACAGAATTTGGAATGATAAAAACATTAAGAAATCATCAACTTGGGTATGTGTGTGTGAGTAGGAGTCATTTAAAATTCAAATCATAATCCTATTTTATGCTTTAAAAAAAGGCAGAGTGGGAAGACAGACCAAAGCTGCTGTTCACTAAATATAATTCTCTTTTGTTGTCCTTTCCATGGAGCAACAGCCAGGTTGTGTACCCTGTATAAAAGTTACCTGGATGTGCTTGCAGCTTTCACATCAGTCACTCACAAACCTTTTGGCTTACAGGTGTGTTAAAGCATGAATTAACTCCTGAGCCTCCTTCTTTATCCTGCATGTGTTTATCTTTTGGTGGGATCTTTTAACTTTATTAATGATTGAGCACTACTGGTGACCAAACAAACCGGGTATGGAGGAGTGGAGCTGTGACGCGTTAGGCTGAACAAGTGAGATCATTTTGTTTTCAGGTGATAAGGTGGATTATACACTGTGCCCAGCTGACATTCCTGACGGGTTGTGAGCCAGGGAGCTCTTTGTTCCAGGTTATCCCGGGAGTCAGGGTGTCTGCTACTCTGAGTCTCTGGACTTCCGAGTGACTTGGACCAGGACACTTCTGTGCTCAAGGTTCCCTGGGTGCAAAATGAGTATAACAGTGGCAGAACCTTCTTGGTGAGACGCCTGAGGATTGCTGGAGAGCAAGGGTGGCTGCTTCTGCTTTTTAGTTTCTTTGTATGAGGAAATCAAAAACCCCAGGAAATCTAGAATCTGCCTATTCATGAAAAACAGCGCTCCTGGATGCTTCTGAAAGGCCTAGACAATTGTGCAATCACACACATACCCATCCTTGTCAGAGGAATGCAGAGAGACCTGGTTCTTCCTGCCCAAAAATAACTTGTTTCTTATGAACTATCAGCGTGAAAACACCTCCAGCGCCTCTGCCTTTGGCACCAGCATCACATTTCTCAAGGGAAGGACTTGAGTTTTTGAGTGTGTTTTTGAGTAGACTGCAGCCCATGTTCTGTTGCCCTTGCAAGTACTAACAACCATGCAGAATCCTATTGTCAGAGACATGGGTGAGCTTATCCTAGGAGCCATTATTTGTTAATGCACTGCAGACTTATTGAGGAAAAGGAAGTCATTGAAAACAAAGCATTCATATTTCACAGCTCATCCAGCAAGTCTGGGGTTGAACTGGAGTACAGGCTACCCTGTTTAAGTGGGTTTTTCAGCTCGGCGATGTTAAAATGCAGATGTCACAGTAAAATTTCAAAAATATTAGGAAAGACCAATCAGAAAGCAGTAAATTAAAGTGGATTCTTTCAAGGGTCACCATATATGTACTCACAAATTTTAACAGCTAAAATGGTGATAAATGGCAAGCCTCATCTTAGCCAATTCTGCCATTGTAAAAAAAGTTATTAAAAAATTATAAATCTTGTCCTGCTGTTGTCAAGAAGAGCCATTAATTTTGCAGTAATAATTGACCTCATCAACTGACTTTACGTAAAAATCAAACCCTTACTTGTGAGGGTCTGAACTGAAAATTATAGAAATTTGTGTTACTGNTTGTGAGTGTCTTAACTGAAAATTATAGAAATTTGTGTTACTGGATCAGAAACTTCAGGCTTTTTTTTTTGTACCATCTTATTGCTCAAGAGTAGCCCTTTACCTGCTGCGTGCTAGGTGTCATCTTACAGCAGGCCTCTTCTTTGTTCATAAATGCATCTTAAGTTAAGTGGGTTTTTCAGCTCTGGTGATTTTAGAAAGATCACTTTGGGGTCATTGGTATGTCTTCCACAAGAATATACACTGCCATGTGCTCTATTGGAACATTGTTTTCCAACATAATTTTATTAGGGCCTTCTGGTTTCCTAGTTTACATTTAACTCTGTTGTTTGGGCTACTCATGTGTACTGCAGTCATGTTAAATCGACCCTTTCTGGGGTCATAAAGTAGCTTGAACCCTTATATGCAAGCAAATATCTTAAAGCAAGACTGTGACACAATTCTCCTGTAATGAGCTGTCCCACCGTGGTGACATGCACAGAATACTCATATCTCTAATGTTGTTGGCCACTACCTAGAAGGTAAATATGGAAAGCAGTTCTTCAGAAAGTTTCCTTTCCCCTGACTGTCTCACTTGGGCATCTGAGGTGTAGTGACCAGAAGCTGTTCTGCCTGTGCCACTGCAGAGGATTTTTTTGGTGTTCCAGTGCAGGGAAGATGCCTGATCACCTTCCCTTCTTCAGCCATGGACAGTTTGTGGATGGGTTCATGAGTAAGAGTGGCACTCCTACTGATAGTGAAGCTTTTTTGTGAGCACAGGCTGTGATCTTACCCAGAGGCTCTCAGGAGAGTGGTGTGCACCTACGGTGTGTGACTGCCCTGAGGAGGTGGGTGAGGGAGGGAAAACATCAAGGTTTTATTACTCTGAGAGAAAGCTGCTGCTAGGCTGGGAAAATTGTGGCTGTGAGTAGAAAAACCCCTTGGGTGGGCTGGGTGGGCCCTTCCTCTTTCTCTTGGTGCTGGGCCATGGAAGAGATACTTGGGAAAGGTGTAGCTGGGAGGGAGAGCACAAGAGGCTGTATCTCCCCAACCATGAGTAAGGAAATGAAGCAGCTTTGTGGGACAGGGCCAGCTTGTCCTAAGGAGGCTTCAGTGAAGGGTTGAGCCTTACAGGAGGCACGGGCTTAGTCTGCAGCAGTTTGGCTCTGTACCAGTGGTAACCAGAGCACTGGGTCTTACTGCATCAACACTGAAACAATCTGCTAATGTTCAACACTGGTACAGCACTGGTGCACTTAGGATTTAGCAAGATATTGTTCAGCTGGAGAACTGAAGCTGAAATCCAATCCCTGAAGTGTTCAAACAGTGTTCAGAGTTGGATGCTGGGTTTCATTCTCAGCCTCCTTCTTCCTCTCCAAGTGAGGAACACGTTTTGTGTCAACCTGATCACTTGATCATGGACACCGAGCAGGACTGAGTTCAGGAGGTTCTAGCTGTGCGAAAAGCTGTGCATATGCTCTGGGATTTTGATGCAGGTATTTGAATAGAGTTTCTTTCTTTTTTTTTTTCTTTTTTAATCTGAGAAAAGATGCGGCCAACAGCAGATAATTCTGCGGGTAAATCAACAAACAGCACTGTAGTTTTGCAAGATGAGTCATTCCTTTTGCAAAGCGTAAAATCCATGAGTGGGATGTGCTACTGGAGATTGGAGTGGTATGATATAGAATCATTACATTTTGATTAGCAGTAGCTTCCAAAATACTAGTTTTCTTGTGCTCTCTCCCCAGAGTCACTGGTCTTACTAGTCTAACTGCATTTTTCCATTGCCTTTGCTGGAGAAGAAATTCGGTTGCTATGAGTGAGAAATCTTTGCATTCTTACTCTAGAAATGCCCCAAATGTGTCCAAAACTCCCCCATTTGCTTGCAGTCTCTTATATTGCTAATAATATCATGATAGTCTTGTTTATATATATGTATACATTTTTATTTTTTTTTACATTTGACTATATCCTATGTTCCTTGTAGGACTTCTCATCCTTGCTTCTTTTTAAAATGTCACTAAGATTTCTGTTATACCATCTTGAGAGATTGGTTAAATAGATTTCTTCAGTTCACTGGTGTGCTAACTAGCTTATAGCTGATCAGATTGCAGCAGTCCTCTTCAGTGCGTTCTACTGGATCTGATCCCAGTTTTGCCTCCTTCCGTGTATGACAGCAGGGGGAATCTACACTCACTCTGCTAGAGGCTTTTTCTCTCTGGTTTCAGGATTTTCCTGGAAAAGAATCTTTTATAATATTGAATGTTTCTTACAAATTCTGTTCTTTTTTATTTTTTCAATAGGTGTTGGCATCATGTCGGGCATTTCTTTTAACGTCTCGGATTCCCACCAAGGTAAAATCACTGTGTTCCTATAAACACTCTGGGGCAACAAATGAAAGTTACATAAACTAAGTAGCAAAAAAAAAAAAGAAATAGCATGTAGTAGTTATAATTGTACATCCTGCTAAAAAAGATAGATAATTGAAGAATGGTATGTTGCATGGTCTTGAGTTACAATGGTGCTTCTATTAGTATATGCCTTAAATGAATTTCTCAATACACACACATATATATATGTATATGTGT
>VXBU01017229.1:135508-184398 GCA_013400315.1 Bombycilla garrulus
CTTTTCAAATATTTTTGATTTTGCATACATAAATGTATGTAAGTGTTTGCACATACTTCAACAAAAAAAAAAAGAACCTTCAAGATCATAGGTAAATAATTTTCAAAATATGAAGGATTTCAATCACAGAAACTCCCACCCCCCNCCCCCCGCCTTAAAATGTCATTGTGATTTAGGTAAAGAAATATTTAATTAGTACTGGGAAAAAAAGAGCTTTTCCCTTCTATATGTGTAGTCCTGCTTAATCCAGTAGCCAACAATAGCTGCTATAGATTTTTTTGGTGGGTTTGTTTTTCTTCCTTTTTTTTTTCTTTCTGCCCTAAATCAACTGTACAGGGCCATGTCATCACAAAAGATTGCCAGCCCTGGCTTAGAAATAAAGCACTGAAGAGAGGTGAATATCTTGTACTCAGGAAACTGCAGAGTGTTACTGTGAGCCCTGAGATGAGGCTTGTGCTGGTTCTGCCTGTCCTGCCTCAGTTCCCAGCAGTCACTTGCTTCATAACCAGATGTGATGGCATCCCTGAATCTGTCTGTTTGCTGTGGATGCTGCCCCTGCAGCAGGATGTGTGAAATGAGGCACATGAAGTCCCAAAACCTTCAGAGTAAAGTTTGTTCACTAAGAAAGGCCTTTGGCAGAAGGTGAACTTTGCACAGGAATGGGACGGCTGCATGTATCTTCTGATGCTGCCAAATCATGAGGGCAGCTGAAGGGCTAGGGATTCAGAAAATAGGCAACAAAGAGACAGTCATATCAGTTTTGAGCTTTCTGGAAAGCTTTTTGATGGTTGAAACCTCTGTTCCTGACTTTCCAATCTGCTGTTGCAGCCTTTCCAGGGAGGGAGTCTTGTTAGTTGTGTCTGGGTTCTGAGCACCCCAGTCGTCACTCAGGGCTGACTTGTTCACAAATACAGAAATAGAATGATATGGTGCTTGCCGATTAGCCTGGGAGCACCCTGACTGTGAGCACAGGATAAGATAAAGTACAGGAAACTTGGTGCAATTCAGACAGACTGCTCAGTTGCAATGGTTTCAATGATAACTAAAAGGAAATGAGCTAATCTTGCCCTGTAGTTACGATTCAGCCCAAGAGGTTTGTTTCTTTCTGTATATCTCGGCTGTCAAGATGATTGTCTTCATAATTGTGAATTCAGATCTTAGCACACTCCCTGTAGCCCTAGATTTGTCCTTGGAGAAGAATTCCCTGCCACCTTCTAAGCTTCCAGTTGGATTCAGTATGTTCTTCCCTGCCTAGTCTGACTGTCATCCAAGTAAACCACTCAGACAAAGCTTATGTATTGCTTCTTCTCATACTTTTAGACAAGATAAAGCAGTCCTTGGACATTGCTGTTCATATCTGTATTTATCTATGTATTTATGTTATTTGTATTCATATATATATATATATTCCACTTCAGCTTCCATGCAGCAAAACTTTTCACATCTGTGGTCAGCATAATTAATGAAAGAATAATTGTGAAGCTGTAAGGATTGTAATAAATGATTAATCAGTCAAAAGAGTACACATCAGTAGGGTATTGTATTAATGATGTTTTTTATAGTAAAGTTTTTTCATAAAATTGATTATAGGCCCATGTGCTTACAGCTTGCACTAAAATGTCCAGTAATAGCCATTTAAGTCTGTAACAAGCAAATGTAAGTATTTTTTAAATGAAAAATGCATCTAGGTATTAACAAATACTTAGTGTCAATTACAGAAATTGATATAAAATATCAGTAGCCTGCTCAAGGTTTTCTTAACCTCGTTGAGAAGTGTAAGTGCTCTTTCAAATAAGATGATGTTTGCACTAATGTGGTGTTTTCTTTTCTAACTGCAGTTAGAACTAACTTTCAGCTACTTGGAAATCCAAGGAGTAACTTCCAGTAAACCAGGCCAGGTGAGTGTATTGTAGATAAAAGATACTTGTTTACTCATTGCTAAATCTGTTCCAGTCAAGGAGGTAATGCTCTAACATGCAGGTGTCCCTTTCTGCTGAGCACACTGTGCATTTGTATTCTCACATTCATTCTGGTCTAAAGTCTTAAAAATAACACTAAGTATTTAAAGAATCAGTTTTGGGAATGTTTTGTGCACTTGGAATAATGATAAGAAATAGACTGGGTTTTTTTCTAGTTCAGTATGGTGCAAGTTTCCATTCGTATCATAAGTGGATCTTTTTCTCAGAGCTGGTAAAGGAATGGTGGCTGGTATGTAATCATTGCCACACAAACTGCAGTGGCTTCTGTGGAGAATACGTTTATGGGGAAGCCAAATCTACTGCTTACATTGCAGACAGAAATGCTTTGCTTTCAACTATTCTTCATGCCTTTACTCTGTACAATACAAAATATATTTGACAGCAAGTTATGTGCCCGAAAACGTAAATGTCAAAGAGAAGGTGCTGAAAAGAAGAATTCCTTTAGAGTGTTTATAATTCATAAGATGAGCATGTTGAAAAGATTTGACAGTTCAATTATATCAAAGTCTTCATGTGTTTCATGTGTGTTTGGCTTTTAAAGAGCTTTTTAAGAATAGGCGTGTCTGAGATACTTTTGAACTCTGAAACGCTCCCATTGTATTAACATGTCATCTTTTTAACCTGTCTTTTAAAACTTTTCTTAAAGGAGGGGGCAGGAAAAAAGGTCCAGGTGTTTTAATGGGGAGGCACTTACTATGTTTTTTGTGGCTTTTTTTAAATTTAAGATACTAAAATGCCGGGTAACTGGCACTAACTATTGCTAATTATTCCTAGAGGTATAGACAATCGCTATTGTAGCAGCGTTTGCAAGAGATTTTCAGCAGCCTCAATGAGCATACACTTTTCCTAAAATATTTCTTAAGGATTTTCATGTTTACATTCATTTGTGTTTTAATTGTGTGAGGCTTACAACTGAAAGCAGAGAGAATCCTAGACTACTTCTTGTGGAGCAAATTATTTTGTTTCCGTTTTCCTGCAAACAACATCTTATAGCTGTGATAGCAGAAGAGTGTAGTTTTGTGCTAGGCATCTTGCAGAGAGCCATGAAGAGCTTCATACTCTAAGATGACGGAACAAATGGACAGAGTAATATAAGGAAATGTTGTGCTAATGTTGGTGATGATGAAAAACTGTGGTCAGTTGCCCACTCATTCATCATCAGGGAGTGGTGGCAGCAGGCTCAGAAAGGAGTAGAATTGATGGTAAAAGGTGTGAACAGTCTCAGTGTGCTCTAGGGGTCATACAGCCTCTTCTAGGATTATCATGGTGGTGACCCTAGGCATGAAATGGGAACCAAGAGAGCCCTAGGAACCAGCTCCAGTAAGAAGCAATCCCCTGTATCATACTGCATAGCGTCCCCTCTCCTACTGCTTGTCTTCATTTATTTATGCCTAATGCCACCTTCTCACTGCGCGTGCACAGCTTCTCATCTAAAAGAGATGATGACTTGGGCTGTGCTAACTCTTCACCCTGGAGTCAGCAAAAACATTGCACTGTTTCCTGTGATGCAGCCAGAAGCAGCAGCTGAGCTGATGTGTCACTCATACCCTAATCTGATTAGGTTCTGGACACTCAATACCTAAGAGAGGCGGGTTGCAAAAGGCTTTATTTGTCCCCTTCTCTCAAGCACGTATTCCCCAGACAGCGGGACAGTCATGCTGGCTGAGTTACTGCTTCATCTGCACCAAGACAACACAGCACCACAGCATTTTCTTAAACAGCACAAAACAAAGCATTAGAGCTTTTCCAGAGGATCACAGCCATTAAAGACTTTTACTTTTTGCCGGAGGAAACAGGCACCCTGCTCATTCAGTGGTTTCCTGTCAGGCTGTGCTTGCTTCTCCTGGTGTTCTGGGATGTGGTTCAAAAGAGGACAATGCTGTGAAAAGTTCTTGGTTTTTAAAGTGTCAGCTGAGGTCAAGATCCTTTGAAAATTGTATTCCCGTGGGAAGCAGGGCACTGTTAGGAAAAGCAAAGTTGGAATACGGGGCTCCTGTACATTCAAGAACAACTTTCAGAAACTTTACCTGGAGCGTTGCTGTGTCATGTCTTAAAGAATAACAGATTCCTACAAGCATAGAACTGGCATTCAAAATGCTTTCCTGTTTAATTAATTGGCATGAATTGTATGATACCCTTCTCAGACTCTTGCACTTTTATTTATAGTTGATTATGGAAACTGAGAAATGCAGCATCTCCATGAAGATGGCATCCTCAGAGGATGTGAACGAGGTGCTGGCACACATCGGGACCTGCCTCAGGAAGATATTCCCTGGACTCTCACCAGTGTAAGTATCCTTTAGGGCACCTCTAGTGGGAACAGATTGTATGGAAGCAGTGACAAGCTACCCCTTTTTGTCTGCTGGTCTCCCTACCCTGATCTCAGAGACTCGCTGAGGATATAAGAATCACATCTGCAAGCACTAAGCTTTTGTCCAGGTGTATGGCAGAACCAGGACATGGTGTAAAGCATAGGTAGACTATGTGTGATCCTGTAGGGTCATAAAAGCCTTTGGTTTGAAGAAGGATGCAGTTATTTGAAGTCTTAAGTTTTTATTTTACCTTGTTGCCTCTCCAACCTCAGGTATAGCTTAGGTTCTGTCTTTTTTGTTGTAACTGTCTCCTTTTTCTCTTTAATTTTTTTCCTACCAGAAGTAAAATCTGAGTAGGGAGAGGAGGGAAAAAGTACCATTTACTTTTGGTGTTTGTGAAACAATGCACATGATTGTGAGCCTTGTTCTTCCAAACTGAGCACTGGGCAGTCTTGTCATATACTTCCCATGGTTTAACAGACTCCTTGAATTATGTGTCTCCTTTTCTGGCTTTTCTTTTCATTGCATTTCTTGTGCCTTTGGTCTTCTCTCTTACCTGTGTCTTTGGATTCCATCATCTTGCAGCAATTCTCAGTAATTTTTCTTCATTTTCTTGTCTTTCTTCTCAGTCATCGCCTCGTCTTCATCACTCTCTTCCAAGTCATGCAGGTCTACTGTATTGTCTTTAGCTCCTGGTTTTCAGCATTATAAGAAAAAACGGGCTATGGGAAAGAGTTTTCCTAGACATGTTGATTTTTATAAGTGAACTGTCTTTACTAACAGACACTAGATGTGAATGGTTATGCTAAACTTACACATTTTATTTTGGATGCATGTCTTTATTATTCACCTTTCCTGTAGGTGGAGTAGGAAATCAAGTTCATAAACTCTGGATGGCAGCTTCTTTTTCTTGTTTTCATTTTTTTTTCCACTTCCAATTTTCCTCTCGGGCAGTGTTGTTAAGTGCTTTAGTGGTGATTGAGCTCTCCCTTCAAAGAACATGAATACAACTGAATATTTGGGAGCAGGGTTGCTATAAAACCTCAGTAGTAGTGTGAGAAATGCAGGCAAAAAGAATACAGAGGGTTGCAAGACTTTGTTTCTCTGGTTGTTTATGAAGACCTTGAACTCTCTATATGTTTTCTGTGGACTTTCTTGAGAACATTGCTAGAGCAGTTTGGGTAACTGCATGGAGTGCTTGCTTCCCAGAAAAGAAATCCAATTTCTTGCTTTCCTCTCAGATGGCAGTTTTCCAAAATGAAGGCATTGGAGTTGTGTAGATGATAGAGGACCAGATCAGGCAAGAAAGGGGGGAAGCTCTTTGTCCAGTTATTATTGCCTATTAATTCTCTTCTGGTCCACCTCCCATAACCATAAACCTCTCATAAATTCTGTAGTTTGTGAGGCAGTCATGCCATTCAGAAAAACAAATGATTTTATTTCTTAAAAGGCAGGAAGGTATTGTGTTTCTTATCAGTCTAGGGAAGTAAACCACTAGCAAATTACAAAGATTGGAGCTGGATATCAGGAGTGCAGCGTAGAGGCCACATGGAACTGCTCAGCTTTTTGCACCATGTTACTATTTTTACATAAAGGCTATGTATATACAGCACTGGTTTCGGGTAACTATGTCTCTTCCCTGTTTTGGGTACCCTGGTGTCAGATGAGGGCCATAAGTCTCCTTAGATGGAGTGATCCTGTAATGCAAAGGGGTTTAGTTGCTCCAGTAGTCACAGGGTTAATCAAAAGAAAGAGAGAAAGAAAGAATGAATAAATGTTACTCCTGCTGTGCTGCATAATGATGTGTGTGCCTTTTAGGTAGGAAAGTGAGTTGTATTAAAAATGGTAATTCTTCCTGTACACTCATTTAAAAATGCTCTTAAAATAAAAAAGGTTTATGTGTTTAAAACTACTTTCAAATCCATCAATGATGTTTTTTCCCTCTTTTTCATCTAGGAGGATTATGAAAAAAGTAACTATGGAGCCTTCAGAAAGGCTGGCTAATCTCCAGGCCCTGTGGGATAGTCAGACAGTGGCAGAACTTGGACCTTGTGGTGAGAATGAATTTAAATGCTCAAATATAAAAGGGCTGGAATTGCAGTGTCAGGAAGTTTAATTCTATTTCTGGCAGGAGCTTGTAAAGGTGTAATTAGTTTTAAGGTGTAATTAGTATGAAGCAGACTTCTGATTGGTAGGTGAAGGCACTATATTAAGCTTTCTTGTAACTTACCAAGTGAAGATAGGATAGTCTCAGTTCCTTTCATAAGCGCAATGGACAGTTTTCTGAGAGAAAAAGAAAGTGAGTTTTGGAAAACCGGATCTTTAAGTATGAAAGTGTCCTTTTAGATGTACATTTGTTTGCTTGTTTGACTGCTATGTTAAATAGTCTCTCGGATTCTTTGTAGGAGGCTTTTCGCAGATGTATGCTTGTGTTTGTGACTGGCTTGGATTTCCCTACAGAGAAGAAGTGCAGTGGGTAAGTGCTTGTCTTGTTCTGAAGCTCTTTTCAGCTACCTGTACTAATGATGAAGGAACAGGTAAATCCATAGTGCTTGACAAAGAAAAAAAAACCCACTACAGTTCTGTAAAGATGTATTTGGTTGTGTATTTTTAACAGGATGTTGATACAATTTATCTGACACAAGATACCAGAGAATTGAATTTGCAAGACTTCAGCCACCTTGACCACAGGTAAACCATGTGCAGTAATCATGTTAATATTGATGAAGTGGGGTGGCCCAATAGCTGTTACTGGAACGTGTAGACCTGTGAAATGACCATCTGTAGCATTTTTAGTTTTCAGCACAAAGCTGCTGTTTTTGCACAAAAGCCCCATGGAAACCACATCTCATTCAAGAGCCTGAGGAGATAAATATATTTTCTTATTGGAAGCAATCCAAAAAGTTAGCAGATAGATACTTTTCCTGTGATGGTGGATATAAGAGCTCAAATTCAGTAGATAAAACATGCAGCTACATCTGGTGGGCAAAGCAAAAAAGGAAATTATGAAGTCTTTACTTCTGCAGAATATTTTTCTCATGTTGTACACAGTAAAGGAAATCAATTTTTCTCAGCAAGTCAGTTGAAGGTTTGAGCTGTTCAACTGAATTCTAGCTAGTTCTCTGTTCACTTATAATAGATGCTATCAAAAATATGTACTTCCAGAAAGGAACTAATTGAGGGTAATTTTGCTATAAGATGCTGAAACTTAGCTAAGTGTTGTATTTAGTTTACTGAATTTAGCTGGCTGAGAAAATTGGATTCTGAGAAAGTTGAATCTGGAGATATTACAAGTAGGAGAAAATGGGAGGGAAACCTAACTGAAATTCATTATACAAAGGAAATTGAAAATTTAAGAAAGTGTAAATAAGATAGAGAAAGCATTTGTTTCTTTGGGAGAATGTAGTGAAAGAATTAAGAATCTATCACATATACAATATTAGAATATCATATAAGAAAGGCTGAACCTGGAAGTAGGTAAATAAGAGTGTTTTGCCCCAGCATTCTTTGCAGCTTTAAGCTGGCTGGCATGTGAACTTGCAGAATGCCCCGTTCAAAGACTTAGCTCATTTTCTGAGACACATTTTCAGAGTCTGCAATGAATCCCTTTGCAAAGTTACCAAGCAGTACCTGTGTTGGCTAATTCAGAGGTAACTCAAGACTACAGGCCTGCAACTGGTGTGTGACAGATGTAGCCGGTCTTCCTTGGTTAAGCCTTGCTGAAAATAGTTTATGGGAGGAATACTGTTAAGCACAAGCAAATTTGGGGTGAGAACTTAATGATGCTTTAAATATTTATTGCAAGATGAAGTGATGAGAAGACTGTGGGGCATTCTTGAGAAAATGACCTAGAGATACCCAGCCTCAATAGATATTAAATGTTTGATCAATTTATTTGGAAAGAGTAGATAAAATAGTTTTAAATATTTAGAATATCTCAGCTGGTGCAAATGAGTTTGGCTTCCAGAAAACGAAATAATGGGTTTGTTGTTTTAGAAAAGCTTTTCATTAAAAGATACCTTACAAAATTGATGTTGCTGTTGAAGAAATGTATTTGTGCTGTTAAGAAAAGTCTTTATTAAGTGTTTCACAATTGTCTAAGTTCAAAGATTCAAATCTGATTTGGAGACATTTACATGCTGTGGAATCCATATTGTGGTCAGAGCTTCTACATATTGAGGACTGAATGAGGAACGTTTTGGATTGAAATTTTAAGATTAAAATTTTAAGAAGGCCAAACCATTGTTATTCACTAAAAATACAAATTCAGAATTGAAATCCCAGTCAATTCCAGAATGTATGTAAGCATTTTCCAATATATTTAAGACAGTGGGTTTACTGTAAATTCACAGTATGTCATTATACTTTGGATTTTGAGAGACTGTTGTATATCGCATCCACCTAATTTTTGGGAGTGCTGAACCTGTATAGTTTATGTTGTGTAGTAGCTCTGAAGCAAAGTAGGGCAGGTATAGTACATCAGTTCTCTAAATACAGGGGCTGTGCATTGCAAAAATAAACACATTGTGTTTTTCCAAGTAAAACATTTCTGTTAAAGGTCAACATAAAATGGCATGAATTATAGATGAATTTAAGTTCCCAGAGCATCACAGCATGGTTTGCTTCGTGGGGACATGACTTCTGAGGTTTTATCTGAAGTTATGTTGTGTTGTGAACCATATAATTATTAAAAAATGCAACAAAACAAAAACAAAACAAAATAATAATAAAATAAAAAAAAAAACCCAAACCAAACAAACAAAAAACAACAGAAAACCACCTCGAAGTGAAAATAAGTGAAGAAAGGGCTTATTTGATATGGTAACATGATCTTCATCTGTGTAGCATGTGTTTTAGCTTATTCGGACATCCAAAAAATTTTAAGAAAAGTGTGATTGTTTAGATTTATTTCTTTGTGCTGTTGAGATTTCTTGCCATCTGAAATACACTGGGGGACAGAGATGTTGAAAAAATGTGAAGACGTTAGATAAGCTGGAATCTTGTTGAGGCTTGGAGAGATTGTCTACATTCCAGACGAACAGAATCTGTTTTCATTTTAAGATGGCACAGATTTGTCTTTTATAAATACTACTTTATTCTGGATGGCAAATTTAATTAATATAAGCATCTCAGTGTAACTCAATGAGGGAAAGTTGTAAGAAGGCCCTGCTTTTGGAAGTGGTTCTTAGCTTTCTTTCATACCATATTAGAAAATAATTGCTAATACCACATCTAGACTGCAATATTATAAAGTGAATAAAACAATATATAATTTTGAAAAGAAAAAAGCTTGATAACAAGAATATTAGGGTTAAATGAGTTGAAAGCAAGAGAAGGAATAGAGGTAAATTCCCGAAAGGGACCCTCATTGGTCAGAAGCATCTTCAAAAATTGGAATAAAAATGGGAAAAAAACCCTTGAAAAAAGTCTTCTCTTAAAATCATGTGGTAGAATCTGACAAAGCAGTTTCTAGATGGTAAGTACAGCTGCTTGCAGAACAGGCAGGGGTTCCATTGTCTGCAGGCCTGTTGGGAGCAGGGGGAAAGGGGTGGTGGAGAGGGATTAGCAGTTGGTATTTGTGAAGGTCCAAGGCAGTATCTGGTTGACTGGGGCTTGAACAAACAGGCCTTGGATACTGCAGAAGACTGAATTGTTCAAGAAACATTGTTGCAGCTGGACAGGAATATTTTAAAACAAATCAGCCCACCTGATTCGCAAGTTCTCATCTTTTAATATTTCTTGAAAGTGTCATAGCTTTGCCACTGAGACTGAGCACCCCTTGTCCTTCAGCCATTTCCCTCCCGAGCCAGAGAAGGAAAGGGGAGAAAGGCACAGCCTCAGGCAAGTTCTGTCTGCAGCCACTCTCTTGCCCAGAAGTTCCTGAGCCCTTGCCAGCCCTCCAAGCTGCCTTACCAGCTCCCTGGTAGTGTGAACACGTGCAGTTGGTGATCCCCAGTCACTGTCCCTCTGTTCCTTTGAAGGAACTGGGCTGCTGCTGCTGGCTGAACTACAAATGGTGCCTTCTGCTGCTTGTGGAGGTGGTGGTCCACAGCATGAACAGCTCTGCTCCACCAGTGTCAGCCTGTCCATTGTTTGCCCAGCTGTGCTGCCTGGTTACTGCTGCATGAACAACCCAAAATTTCACCCGAAAAATTGCTCTTATATTCATTCCACTTCCAAGCCAAAGACTGTGGCAAGAGAGGCCATCCATCAAAGGTGCAGCTTCATTGCCACCTTATTGATCTTACCAGGGAACTGCAGAGGAGGAGCAAACCTCTCTGTCTTGGCATTCCATATTCCATGGAAAGATGCCTGCCTGCCCAGCCTAAGGAGGAGGTACCTCAGGGCTATTATTTTTTCTCACCTAACGTTTCAGCAGTTAGTTATTGCTTTACATGGAGATGAAGCGTGTGCGTGTAGAAACAAAACCAACCTGGTGGACAGAAATAAATCTATAGACTCCATGAAGCTGCTGAGTCTCTGCTGTGCCTTCGGAAATGAATTCACCGCACAATGTGATGTGTGCTGTGAGAAAGATGGAAAGATGGCTTAAATCCTTGAAGGGCACCCCACACTAGTTCCTGTGCAGGAGTGTCAAAACAGTCTATTTGCGTGAGCCTCTCAGCTGGTGGGCTACAGGTTTTTGCTGCAAAATGCTGCACCTTCGATCTGTTACCTTAGTGATGCTCGTACTTCCAAATCTAGCAACTGCAGTTCCCAATATAGCCTCCGGAATGCTTGTCCACGTGATGTTGCCTTGTCTCCTGGCTTTCCTGTGTGTTTAACCACCACCCCAACCTGTCTGCATGTTTGCAGAGGAAAGCTGGAGGAGGGGAGGAGTAAAAAGAAGATGGGAGAAGGGTGCTGCGTGTTAAGTGCAGCCCTGTGCCTACCTGCATATATCCTGAATGAAGAGCTGGGGAGAGAGGGAGGGGGTGGGACTAGCTTAGAAAAGCCAATACTTTTAAATTTCTCCCTAGAAAAACCGGCTTGAATGGCACTGTTTTGCTGGTTTGATAAGTTAGTTTGTGTGTGTTACAGCTCTTTATTTCATTATAAAGACAAGGGCTTTCTAAGGAGCTATTAAGCCTCTGTGTAGGTGTATGTAAGTATTTAATATGCAGCACCAAAGTGATCCAAGTGCTGCACTGCTAAATGGTGTGATAGTGCTTGATGAATGATTCTGCTGGGGGGTAGCGTACAGACGTGACATTTATCAACGTCTGCTACTGCAGAAACTTAACACAGGGTGATCAGATCACGTTAAGAGCCTCGGCGTGAAGAAAATGGCAATAATTCAGAATTTCATTTGTGAAATCCCTTTTACAGTTAAGGAGGGTTTGTGCTGAATGTCGCATTATCCTGTTGCAGGTCTCCTGTTTCCTGGGGGAATTTAACTATAGAGATGAGACAAGGAGGTGTTCTCTAGAAGCATTCAGTCATGGAATTATATTAAATCATCAGACTGCCAAAAAGCTTTTTAGCGTCATGCTAAATTATAATTAGAGGTGATTAAGAAGCTTAAACATGTCAAAGGATGAAGAAAAAGTTATGCTTAAAGTAGGAAAGGCAGCCCAGACAAATTCCTGATTTTGAAATTCATTCTAGAATGGATGCCACTTGGCCAGTCAGAAATTTTTATTAAAATAAGAGGAAGACGTGCAACTGCTGCTGCTGTTTTTCAGAATGCAGAGCTTTCTATAAAGGGTATGGCAGGCAATTAGCATTGCAAAACTATGGGGAATGAGACATGCAAGAACTCTTAGGAGATTTTCTGAAATGACAGTTATATGAAATGTGTGTAAAAGTGTTTTTCTTTTTCTAGAGACTTAATACCTATAGTTGCTGCTCTGGAGTATAATCAGTGGTTTACAAAGCTGTCCTCCAAGGATCTGAAATTAGTAAGTAATAAATTGAAACAATATATCTGCTTCTACCAGACTGTTTTAAAGGATGCTATTACATTTTGTAAATTGAAATTTTTGAGGCAAGTACAACTGTGCAATCTATTGCCAATTTTTTTTCCCTGGAATCATATCAGGAAAATACAACCTATTGGATAGTCAATTAGCACCGTAAAAACACTGCTGAGAGTCAGGTCTTGTCAAGATTTCAAATAATACAGTTTGAAAACTTTGTTGGTTGGTAGTAGTAGCCCATGAAACTTCATTAGGCATTGCTGACTCCAATATTATATGACTAACAGGAAATGAACTTAAAAGCAGCCAGAAATCATAGCTGCTTTTTGGAGGTGAAAAGGAAATGCCAAGGTTCTGGGGATTTTTTTCTTGCATAAAGCACTTTTTTCTGTGTAATTTTCACTTCAACTTGATGATTTTCTCTCCCAGTTTTCCAAAGCACTGATGTGTGGCATCGGTATTTTTCCAAATCAGTTTTCATTCCTAAAAGCAAAAAGAGAGCATGTCTAAGCAAGTTGGACTACCAAAAAAACCCAAAAAAACAACAAAGAAATGCATTAATGCAGTGACAATTTAAATATATCAAAACATGCTTTTTCTTCTAGGTTTGAAAGTTTATAGTCACAGGTGGTGTTAGTGGTTTGCTTGAGAAGTTGCTTTCATGCTTGCCTCTAGAAGCTTTTGCCTTTAAAAATTAAGTTTCATCTTGTTTAAATTGATGCCATTTTATTGATCTGTAAAGCTCTCATTATATTCCTAAGCTATCATTTTCAATGAAAATTCAATAGGAACTTATGTGATTCTTGGCAAAAGAGTAGGCAAAAAACTTCTTTCCTGCTGGGACATCTCTCAAAGTTATGCATGGAATGAAGCTGGTGGTATTTTTAGTGCTGCTGTAGTTTGCTGTTAAAATCAACATTGTTAAAAGGTACAATGAAATTAATGAGTTTCTGCTTCAGTGAAATGAGATAGTTTGCTTAGTTAGAAGACTGACTGGGTAGTTGGCTTAGAACAAAACCTGGCCCTATTATCTGAGATACATTTATGTGAATGTTTTGGGTTTTTTTCTTAGCAGCTTTCCTGTGGAAAACAAGTAAACTTTGTCAGTCTAGAAAATGCATTAGTAACTTAATAAAACCCAGCTTCTTACCTTCCACACATTCCATTTTTAAGTCAAAAATGAGGAAAATGTAGATCATTGGACAGTAAATCCATGCCATAAGAACATTGCCAGGGGTCATTGTGAGGTCAGACATATCCGGAGGCCATCGAGTGCATTGTGTTTCACGAGTCCCACTCTGGCATTGTGTTTGATGCACAGTGCCCACAGTGGTTTTCTAGTACAGGCATGAAACTTTTCACTTGCACTCACAGTACTGTGGAAAGATTGTGATAATATTCTGAACTATTAAAACATGGATGATAAAGAAAGTATTGAGAAGATGGCTGAGTTGACTTTCTTCACCAAAAATTGTTCAACCTTTGCTGTGTAAAGGATTAATAAGACTTTATGTGTGTGGTAGAGTAGATTTGTTTTGTTTAGGGGTTTTGTTTGGACATTCAATTAGTTTGAAAGTAAAAAACCCAAACCCTGAAAAATACACAAACTAGAAAATGTCAGATGGTCATTAGAGACAAAGATATCCCAGGTATGAATGTCACACTGTTGTTTTTAAAGGCAGGTAACAGAATAGTTTCAGCACTTCATGGTCATGACTGAAATTCAGCTTTGGCTATCACATGAACACTGGTTAGTGTGAGCCGTGGGGGGAAAAAGAAAAGTCAAATCCAGAAGCAAAATAAAAGTTTATACTAAAAGATGATGAGGTACAGAGTTCATTGCATGGCTTTTAAATGATTACGGTTTTATTTCTTGTTTGAATGAGCAGAGCAAACAAACTCACCTGTTGTCGCGTTTTGTTGACGGCACTTGCAAATATCCATGCAAATTCTAGAATTCAAATACAGTAAGAATATGAGGTGGGATTTGCTTCTGCATAGGCTGGAAGAATTCATACTCAAATTTCCTGGCCCTTAACCACTAGTCCTTGGGAGTCGTTGGAGGGCCTCTCTAGCTAGGGTACTTTTGCTCCTGAGGTTTGTTGGGATTTTTTTTTTCTTCTTGTTTGCCTTCTAACATCTTTCTTTGTGTTCAGTTGTCATTCCTGGTCAGGCTTTATTCTCCTTTGCACTAGCTACCACTATTCTCTCCAGGAGTAGCATGCATGTGAATAGGATTTCCCTAACAATTAAGTGAGAGTTTTTTCTGAACCACATGATTTTGGTTGTTTTCACTGTCATTATAAAAATTCTGCCCCTTTTGGTTAGGTGGTCTGGTTCATTAGTTACTTGCTTTTAGTCTGCCTCCTGTTTCTCTTGAGTCTTTTCCAGAAGTCTTCTGTTGACTCTCCTGGATGTTTCTGGTATTTTTACTTCCTATTTATGTATAACGAGAAGATGGTTGTGGCCTGGATCCCGTTACGATGTACAGCTTAACTCAATAAGTGTCTGTTCTATGTTTGTGTTCTTTAACACTGTTCTGTCTTTTCTGTGGCAGTCCACTGATCTCTGTGAGCAGATACTGCGAGTGGTGAGTAGGTCCAGTCGGTTGGAAGAGCTGGTATTAGAGAATGCCGGGCTTAGAACGTAAGTAATTCCTTGGAAATGTTGCTTTAGATGCTGCTTACTCCTACTATAAGCTGTGTATGTTAGCCAGAATAAGCATTAAAAAAGCTGTGCTGAATGTCTGTATAATTCTGACAAACCTCTAGTCACAGAATTTTTATTAGGTTTTTTCAGAGGGTCCGTATGCCTAAGAAATCCCTTTAAACTGGTGTTTTTTAAATTCTGCCTGGAGGCTTGGGCTAAGTGGAGCAAGGTGACTGAAGGAGAGCATGAACCTTAAACTGGCCTCTCCAAATATGGCTCCAACAGAAGTATCAGCATCTTTTTATAATTTAAAAAAATGGTTTAGGTTTTGTTTAAAAAAGCATGTTATTCCATCTTGCATAACACATTGTTGTTGTTTCATTTCCGCATGAGCTGGTGTTATCTTAATGTGGATTGCTGTCAGCTCAAATATAACAAGACTTCTACATTAACAACTTTCTTGAAGGAAGTAGATCAGTAAGTTTAATGGCTTGCCATAGACTTAGAAGGAAGATACACAGAAATAAGCCATACAATTAAATCCTTGCATATGTTTTAAATATAGTAAGTTGTAGCTACTAGGTATTTGTTTGGTTTTTTTTCCCTTCACAGGAAATAGAAGCTGTTCCAGTTTGTACTTGTAGTGCTTGTTTTTTGTGTTAGGGTAGTGTCCAAGACAATGTAGACAAGATAAACTCTAGAGCTAATTAATTTCTTTTTAAATTAAAAAAACAGTGTAAAGGTGGGAGAAGCAGAACACTATGCAGAATTACAAATAAAGGGAAGCACAGGGAAGATGTTTGGTGTGCCTCCTCTTCCATTGGAGTGTTTTTCTCCTTTTTAAAGTGCACTTTGCATTGAAGTGCCTTTAAAAGAAAATTGCCTACATGACACAAGAAATTTGAGGTCAAGTTTGGAATAATACGTGAACTTTCTGATCACTAGTGCACTGCCTTTAATAGCTGTCATTCAGACATAAGCCCCTGGTTTTAATATCATTTTTCTTCCAGTATGTGCCATATAAATCTAGTGATAATAATTAATATGAAAGGATATGTTGACTACCTTTGCATGTTGTTTACATTAATTTATTGCAGTTGGATTAACTGCTTTCAGTTTTAACAGGATTTGACAGATCATCAACCTTTGACTTTGGTTTTCGTGTTTCCATCTACATGCAGAGTGTTTGGCATTGTGCCTTGGTGTGTATCTGTTCTGATCAACACTGTCTGTTTTTGCCAAGGATGCATTTGTCAGTTTTGCCATTTTTCATATCTGTTTGCTAGGAGATCCTGTTGTTGCTGGGTATCTTACTTCCTGTGGCTTACAGACCAGTCATTTTTAATGAGCTGTGATAGAATGCCAAACCAGGGTTAAGAAAGACCAACCAAGAGTAAAGTTGTAAGAAATAACCCGAGCAGCTGCAAGACCATATTTCTTCCTGGAGCAGAGTCAGTTTAAGATGATTCTGTTCTGTTCTATCTCCAGCCACTCATTTCTGTGATTTGCTTTGGGCCACAGCCTCATAAACACTTGTCACCCTCCCAAATGATGAAACAGCAAACTATTGTGCAGTAGCAGTAATATGGACCCAGAACTAGGGAAATGTGAACTTCCTGATGGGAAAAACAGGATGTCAAATGAAAGCCCCTGTCTGATAAGATTTGTGCCAGTTTAGATGCTCTTGGAAATTTTATCCCCATTACTGTTACTTTAACTACACATAAAGGATGCAGTTTAGATAACATTGGAAGGCTTCAACGCGTGTAGCAATCACTAATATTTTGGTAAATGTTTGAATTAACATACATGATGTCCAGATTTCAGGGAGAGCAGAGTAATTCAGGCTGGCCCAAAAATATGAGTTTGAAAAGAGAGTTAATCTCTGAGGTGTTTTAGAGGAATGGGGCAATATGTGATAACCAAAATACTGATTTCTGAGTGGACAGCTCAGCCCATGGATTCGGCTGGGCCTTGGTGTCAGCCAGGCTTTGCAGTTTGGCCTGATAGGCACAGGCTGTATATGGTGGGAGCTGCCCTTGGCCTGCACTGTTGGGAGCTGCTAAATGGTAAGGACTTGGAAATTAGGAAAAGGTTGTTCCTCCAAAGGGGGATTGGGTGCTGAAACAGGCTCCCCAGGGTACTGGTCATGGCTCCAACCCTGCCAGAGCTCGAGGACCATTTAGACAACAATTTCAGGCACATAGTGGAGTTATTTTGGGGTGTCCTGTGCAGTGCCAGGAGTTGGACTCATTCCTTGGGAGTCCCTTCCAAGTCAGGATATTCTCTGATTTCCATGGAACTGCAAGATAGGCTTCCCAGTCTGCAAAGGCCTGTTTGCAGGAGCTGGTGTAAGTGATTTATTTGTTGCNTCTCTGATTTCCATGGAACTGCAAGATAGGCTTCCCAGTCTGTTTGCAGGAGGTGGTGTAAGTGATTTATTTGTTGCACTTACATGCCCTCTAAAAGCTGGCAGGCAGAATGTCCCTGCCTCCTTTCACACTGTCCTGTGCTGCCCTTTTCCAAAGGGAGTGGCCAGCTGCCACACTGGGAACAACAGAAGTGCCTGTTGCTGGTATCTAGAGGGCCTTTGACAGTCATGTCAAGTCTTATCTTCCCCTTCTTGACCAGGTCTTAATGTCCTTGGACCTAACAGTGTTGCTTCCTCCCACACATCCTCTTTTTTTTCTATTACAGGGATGTTGTCTAGACAGATCTCAGTGAATTATTTTGTTTGTCTGAGGTTTCCAGATTGGCAGTATTCTTTGCCTTGATGAAATATCCTTAGTCTGTCATATGTATAGTTAAATTGAATCTTTTTGGGGCTTTACCTCCAAGCCTGAATAAGCTTGCTCCAGCCAAGCATGGCTGTGTAATGCTCAGAGAGCAAGCTTGGTGCTTTATAGGAGATTTCAGACTTACACCACGTTCTCTGTTCATCAGTGTGCAGCCAAAAGAAGTGACAAGTCGTATGACTTGAAACAAGTAGTGAACAAAGGAGAGGAAGAGATGTTCCCTCATGAGCAACACCAAGGTGCCTCTGTTTATGGAGTGTGTGTTATTTGTGGTATTAGTTTTTTCCAAAATGAGCCTTGGAGCCCTGTGAGCCCAATATAGATAATCCTGTGCTCTCTGGTGGAAGTTGGTTTGCCTTTGCTATGTAGTTCACACACACTAGTTGTCCAAAATATTCTGGTAATCCTGCCTATATTGTTGGCAAAAGCCAAAACAGAGTTTGTAAACAAGCCTGGAGGTATAGGCAAAGTGTTGTAATGACAAGAATCTGTTAGGGATAAAGGAAGAAGAGGAAAATCCTCAAGAAGCAAGGTTTTATTGCTTTTTAACTCGAAACCTCATTTTTCTTGGCTGGACATAAGGAGCTTGATTCCAGTTGCCTAAGGGCAGGCATCTAGCACCATTTGAAATGCTGGAGGATTTCCAGAGTGTTGGCAAATGTCACCGAGGACCTACAGGAGATCCATAGTCTTCTGCTGCAGCAGCTGGTAGCAAAGCAGGAGACCCTGGGGCCTGTCAGGTGGCAGAGTTTCAAGTTCTGAAGTTCTTTTTGTTGAGTGTTTATATTCACATGCTGCTTGTATTTTAGGAAGAGAATATGTTTTTCCTAAAGGCAGCCTTTCATCATGCATCTGCAGTGCTGGAACCGGTTCTAGCCCCAGAAGGACACAGGGTTTCAAAGGGAAACTAAACTTCCCAGGAGCATCTCTGTGCTCCAGTAAACTTTGCAACTGCAGATAACCTGAGGCTATTGCTGTTCAGTCTCCTTTCTTTTCCAAATACTGGAAGAGGATTCTATCTCCACTATGATTCTCAGCACAGAATTTGATGGTAGGCAGGATTTGTTCTAAGGAAAGAGGGCAGTGCTAATTAGCATTTTGGGAGCTCTCCACCACTGGCATACAGGAGGAGAAATAATGTACTTCAAGGCAGAGAGAGAAAGAAGGAAGTTCAAGACCCAGTTTTGCTTTGTCTAACTTAGATGAAGTAAAAGCACTGAAGTTACAGCCTCACTTTATCAAAAGCCTGCAGCAGGTTTAGTCTCTTATCATGTCATAGCTTCTCAGTTGGTATGAGAACAGGTTTGAGGATTTGTCTTAAAGCTGATAAGACACCAGCCTTCTGCCTTCATGCAAAGAATGTGTCTCCAGCAGAGTGTGACAGTGGGGTGTGCAAGAAAACCCAAGCTAGCTTTCCACTTATGGCTGTCGGTGGTGGCAGTCCAGCTGCAGCAAAGTGCTTTCAGAAGGGGCAGCGCTCCCTTGCTTCTCAAGTGCCTTTGGAACAGAGGTCATGCTGCTTGGTTAACTTAACTACCATGGTTAGTTAAGGTTGCTTCAAAGCTCTCTGTGCTGCCTGGCCTGGCTGTTACTAGTGTTACAGAACTGATACTCTGCACCTCATTGCTGGGACTGTGATGAGCCTGTCATGCCCTTTGATGCTTCTCATTGTAAAAAGAAGCAAAGACCAGCTCATCAATGTGCTGCTGTTCTTTGAGAGAGCTATTCCTGCTGTTTTATAAGGTTAGAAATACTTCTGGATATGCTGCAAAGCCCATCTGTTTGAGTGACTATTGCAGAAAGCTGCTGCAAGTGAGCAGGATGGCTTGTGAGTGAAGGAGGTGGTAGTGTGCAAGTTGATGTGTATCTCCAGATCCTGTGGCAGCAGAGAGACGGAAGATGTGGTCAAGTTTTGAGTTATTCTGTGTAACTCCTATTTTATATCTTCAGATCGCTGTCAAAAGCATTTTAGGCTTTGATTGTATACTCTTTGGTCTCTTGGGTAACAGAGTGAATAAATAACAAAGTATTTGTGAAAAATAGCAAATTAGGCAGATAAGCATTGTTTAGAACCATGAGGAATCAGTTTGTGCTCTGCAGTTGGGCCGCTTGTGTCTAGTAATCCCTTGATGCTTTTAAGCCTTTGAATGTGCAGTTGACAGAGGAGATAACAGGATTCCTTCTCCCTCTCTTTTTGTGTTGCAGGGATTTTGCACAGAAACTAGCCAGTGCCCTAGCCCATAATCCCAACTCAGGACTCCATACGATCAACCTTGCTAGCAATCCACTTGAAGACAGAGGTACTGTAACATCTACATTTTTTTCTTTTTCTATAAATGTAATAGGAGGATTATTGCTGCCCCATTCAGCTTTGCCTGAAAAATAGGTTATTGTTTTGTGCATAATGCTACAGTAAATTTCTGTTTTTCCCAAATGACTGGGAATTGCCATTCTTTTTGACTTATGCATATCCATTGGTGTGTTGAGAAACATTTTAATGTCTTAAAACAACCTTAAAGGAAGGTGAACACAGTGATTGTTTAGGACTAGAGGGTAAAAAAAGAAACCCCTCTGGTTTTTAAGAGGTGTGCATTTTTAAAAGCAGTGAAATCAGTTGGAAGATGAAGCATAAGGCAACTTTGTTGCTTGGATTGTGTTTTTCTGATGGTTTTGTGTTTTTATTTCAGCTGTAATGCCTTATTTCTTTTCAGTATGAAAACTACCCCTTTTTCTGAGCTCTGTGCTAGCCTGCCCTGTTGTGAGGCCTTGGTGATGGTCAATAATACTGGCATAACTGGCCTTCCTATGGAGCAAAGTGCTGTTAACTCCACGAGATGGAAAATCAAGCTGAACAGCTCAGCTTTTCTCAGACTAGGCACTGCTAGGCATAATTTCAGTACATATCAAGTCATTCCTCTCCCTTGTCCATTCTTTTTTTCACCCAAGAGGAATTTATTTTTAAAATAAGGTTACATTCTTTCAGTCTGGAGTTGACCCTTCAGCGCTGCCCATGTGAGATTTCCATTTGCTTCACTTAATGCATTCCAGGCACATAGTGCTCTGGGACCAGACTATCTTGTGCTCCTGTTGGGCCAGAAGAAAAATAAGAATTTTACACAGTGAACCTTTTCTTGTTTATTTGGTTTATTTGGGGGAAATTTTCTATTCTCTTTGCTGCCATGATTAAAAATAGAAAAGCTGTTCATTCTGATTACAACCTGATAGATACAGAATGTTGTTAACACAGAATTTTGTAGGTGTCTCTTTTTTCTTGCTGGTTCAGTGAAAAGAAAAATAGCTGGGAAGGGTTTTTTTCCTTTCTACATCTGTATCACTTTTCTTTTGACTAGAAGCAAGTGTGATAATGTTTTTGTTTTTAACCTATTCTGAGTACTTTTTTATTTGAAATTGTTCACATGAATTGCTTTAACTCTTCTGATTACTTCTTGCCTGCTGATTATTGCTTGTCCTTGTTAAGAATTCTTATCACATGAAAGCCAGTGCTTTGCTGAAGAACGGTATTGTTACAATGTGCCGTAGGCCTACTGCATTTTACAGAAATTTCTGCTGTAAACTGGAAAAAAGACTGCCACATTGTTGATTCTGCTTTTGAAGAAGTGTATTTAGGTTCTGTTATTTGAAAGGGTTTTGGATTATTTTTTTTTCAAAGGAACTCATTTTTATCTTGGAAGCAAAACAATTGACCAAACACTGGGTACTCTACAGTGCGGGGGATCTTTTTTTCATTTTTTAAACGTATCCATGGGGGTGCTTTCTTTGCAACAAACCTATAGATTCAAGCCATTCCACAGTATCCACATATAAGATTAAAATTAAATGCAGAAACTACAACTTGGAGAAATTAGTAGGGGTTTTTCATTATCTCAGCCTCTCCTGTCAAATATGCAATTAAGATTTGACCTTTTCATTAGAATTAGATAGGTTATAAAGTACTTAGAAATTAATTATAATTGCAATGTGCAAATATTGCAACTTTTCAGTTCAAGAAAATTCCCTGGGTGCAGGGTAGACTTGACTTTGGTAAACTGGAACAATAGGAAGGATTTCACAAATAAAAATGGAGGTTCATATAAACGTATGGGTTTTGGAAAATACCTTTTGAAAAATCACCTGTAGGAACTGGAACTAGATTATTTTGTAGTTATAAGGGAAATCACAGAGCTGTTTGTTTTCTGGAGAAGAACATATTGTACCCTGTACGAACACAAACATACACTAAGCTATTTTATGTTGTTGAGTACCAATAAGTAAAGGTATGATATTAATGCAACTTTCTGTATTCCAACAGCATGGGAAATGGGTTTGGTTTACCTAAAGCACAGGACCTGTCTTCAGTTCAAATACAGTGCAGTGTTTATATGCAGTGGTTTTTACTGAGGCCAGTCTCTTAATTTGTGTTTGGCTGTCCTTTCTGGTACTGTCAATATTTGTGAGACTAACCCCTGGAATGTTTGTTATCAATCTTGTCTGTAAAAATATAGCCACACTGAAGTGATGGCAGTTTTGGCTCTAGTAGGATGAGAATTTAATCTCATATTTTGTTAAAAATAATACAAAACAAACATACTAGTAGTACTCAAATTCTAAACTGTGTGCCTTGATGCAGCTAACTCCATTTCTGCCATGTGAACTCCTATCTCTGTTATGCCATTAGTAAAAATGAGTGACTTGAAGGGTGTTCAAGGGCCAGAGTAACCAGAAGTACGTTTTTTTCTGCACCTGACTCCTGTATCTTATAACTATAGCTTAACCCTTGTGCTAGTAAGATGTGAAAACTGTTCAGCTTGGCTAGAACGATAATTAGTCTGCAGATTGTTAGCTAAATAAAAAGACTGAGAGGTAAAACTATTTGCTGCATGTCTTAGTCAAAATGCTTAACAGAAAGATTACATTTGGTGTATCCTTAGTGATACTGATTGTCCTTATAGAGCTATGAAGGAGAATCCTGTTAGTGTGATTTGATCCATTCTTGCTGAAAATTGGTGAAGATATCTGGTTACCATTGTGCTTTACAATAAATGATTCCAAGGTCCCATGGGTCCAAGATTTTAGCAATATAAATAAAGAATTGTGTATTGTTTTGAGCTGCATGGGTGTTGCACGCAACATGCTTTTACAGAGAGCATTAAAACAAAAGCCTACCACAGTATCTGCAAGGTAGCTGGCTCTTTCATTATCCATGATAAGTAAAAGAGAATAAAAACAGAGTAAACTTAGCTATGTGACCTACAGTTTGACTGTTTCATGTCTGTGTATGTGGAAAGGGTGTCAGCTTTTTAATTTACTATGTTTTCAACCAAGTAAATTGCTGTAGCAATTCCAGGTGAATTCTTGTAGACTGTATTTCACACCTCAGGTTAAACCTGGAGATTCTGTGTTGATTTATTCCTCTAATAAATATTTTACAGCTTAGTTGCATTGATATTTAGGATGTGCCCTCTTAATCAAATTTCAATCTTTTGCTTAAAATGGAGCATTAAATTTCTGGAGTGGGGAACTTGGACACACTGGGTAAAGGCTTGAATGAAAAGTGCCTTCTTATGGTTTTCTTCCTTTGTTGAATTTGTGCTGAGGTAGTCCAGTCTGTGTCAGCATCTTAATAGGTTTTTACCGTTCAGGATTGCAAGCAGTTGTGGCATTTCCAAGCCTGTATCCTGGCTGGTAGCCTCCAGGCTGCTGTAAGGGAATTAGGGAGCCATAATTACTTGGTAAAGGTTTCAGGTTCTTAGGGTTTGCCTCAGAAAAAGAGGGTGATTTTAGCTAATGTGGGTGCTTTTCTCTTTCTGACAGCCCTTCCTTTTAAAAGAAAATAAAAATAGTTTGAAGTTTCATGTGATTCAGCATTGCTGGGTTTTCATTCACGCCTAGATTTTTTAATTTACATCTTTTTCCAAGTGCTGACTGCTTGGTGTGTGAAATAGCTTCATTTCGACTCCTTCTCAAAAGTATGTGTGCATTATAAAGTTTTTTAACTAATTAAGAAGGGTTACTGATGGCTAAAAACAAAGTTTCCTATCTGTTCAGTGGTTAGCAAAGCAGGGATCTTGATTATGTCAGTAAAAGTTTCATAACATGGCAGAGCCCACGTGCACAGTGAGTGCAGTTCCTCCTCAAGTGTCACTGGTGCAGTCTGCCCCTGCTGAGATTTGCTGGGAAAATCTGAGGTCACAGAGCTCACCTGAAAACATCCATTTTGTCTTTGCTCCCCCAACAGGTGTGTCATCTTTGAGCATCCAGTTTGCCAAACTTCCGAAGGGACTGAAGCATTTAAATTTATCTAAAACCTCTTTGTCACCTAAAGGTACGTTTTATAAATATGCCTCTTTTTTTCTTCTAAAACTTTCAGACTTACACACAAAATTTTTTTTTTTTTTGCCAGATTATAAAATAATTAATTTTGTAAATTATTTACATGTATTTTCTCAACAGTGCAGCTGCTTTCTTTGCAGTCCTAAGCTGCTGAACCCTAGGCTGGGTTCTGAGTACTCTTCAGCACTTTGATAAACACACACTTGCTTCTGTAAGGTTTAAGTTTGAATCTGTCTTATAAAGGAAGACTGAAATTAGGATTGACATGAAAGATGTGTTTCATACACGCTTCAAAAAAATGTCTGAAGCAAAAATGTGTGGGGAAATTTCTAAATGTTTTGTACACAGTTATTTTATGAAACCAAGCATTGTGACAGTGGCTGGTGACTTGCTCTGGCTAAAGACTTCTTTGTTTTATTATTTACACATTTCTGATTTGGTACTGTAATTGAAATGGTTATATATTTTAAAAGTGATAACAGCAGTGAAACACAAGTCAGAAGCTTTCAGGATTTTTTGCATTTTTGTTTTACAAACAATAGAAGCGGTGACCCCTTACACAGATTGCACAAACCCAGGGTCTCCTGTACAGGTAATGGCTGTTAAAAATAGAAAAACCACACTGACATTATTGCTGCTTTTTTGTAGATGTTGATGACCTGGAAAAGATGACTGAGTTAACTGTATGAAGGACATTAGTTGATAACAGATAGAAACCATGCTCTTTTATCCTGTTTATTATTGCTCTGTGAAAGTGCAGATTCTGTATTCTCCTTAGCTTCAAGGATTGACCTGGGGAAATATGGGTGGGGTAAAGGACTTTTTGTTGTTTTATTATGAGTGTCTATGGCTCTTATTATGCAAATGTAAACAGTAAATCCTAAGGTGATTTTATTAAATAATGATTTTCAGTAAAAATACTTTCATTAAATTCTGAGGTTATTTTCTACTGCTAACTCAAATCTTGACTAATGTAACATGTACTCTTGAAATGAGATACTTGTGAATTTAACATATATTTATGCAGTTCTCCTATGTTCATTCATTCTCTACTTTTTTTCATGTGAACTGAATTATTTCTCGCAAGTGATTGTGAAGTTTGAGTCAAGACAACACTCTAGCAACATTTCCTTCTTCATAAAGAGTAAATACCAGCTTGATGAAGTTCACCCACACAACTCTTGTCAGTGAAAGTGAATTCTGAGGTTATTAAAAGAATCTGAAGGTTTTTAACATACTTTTTAAAGATGATCTTAAAGCAAAAGCTGAAAATAATTTCCAGTATGTCTAATACTGATGACCTCCAGAATAGCATGTTACCGTTAATGTTGTCCAATGGCAGCTCCTCAGTATTTTTAAAAATAGTATATGCCATGTCTTAAAATGGAAATTCTTACAACCCTGAGGAACTGGAACAACTCAGGTTGCTGCAAAGCTGTCAGTTTCTCTCTAACCTAAGAAGACAGTAACAATTTGGTTTTAACTTGGGAGGCTATTTTTGAATTTGTAATATTTTCTGTGGAGTAAGTCTAAAAGAGTCCTTGGATCTTGGATTCAGTAGACTCCAAAGTGTATGTATTTTTTCCTCCAATCAATCTTTCTTCTTTTTTTTTTTACTTTTAAGCTTTTCAGAAATTCAGAACAATCCCTCACAAGTTTCGACCTTATTTTAAAAGTCCTTTCTATTTGAGATAAGTTTCTAAGATTGACAAGTGAAGTTCAGGTGGCAGCTTCCCAGCTGATCTTTCTTCAAATATTGTATCTCAAAGTTCCTGAGAACTATTAACAGTCTGAGCCTCCTGAGAGTGGTAAAAGAGCATAAAAGATTGTCTGCAAATAAAAGTGAGATTACTGTGAGAGTATAGCATGAGGTAGTGTGAAGTTCAAACATAAATTTATTGATTTGAAGATTCTGATTAAATGGAAAATTCTAGTATACTCATTCAAAGATAAAGCTTGCTTTTCTGAGCCCAAGCCAGAGGCTAATTAAAAAAATCCCTCATTCATGTTTTTTTGCCTTCACTGATGTGGCTGATTTGGAGCTGTTGGCTTTTTTTAAGCCTGAAACAAGCAGCAACATTATGAATTGTTTGATAGCTGCTCTTCTCCCTCAAACTCAGACACTGCTTCTGAATTCCCAGAATTGGTTCTAGGTTGCACATGCTGAATTCCCGATAGTTTAACCCAACTGGGCAATCAGGACAAAATTGCATTTGTTCCTTCTTCTGTTGAGAAGGCTCATTAAAGTGAATCTGAAGCTGTGATATCAAGCATTTAAATAGAGCTTTTAGATCTTTTGAAATTTCAGAAAGTATTGGTTTGCCTTTTACCTTTAGCAGTAGGGTGTAGATTCAACAACACCATCTCACGCTAAAACAAAAATGACACTAAGCAGAAAAGATTTGACACCTGATAAAGGTGTTGCTGTGCTTTGATACTTTCCACTTTCAAAAGCCTCCTGAAACCAGGAGCCATACTGGGAATATGGAAGACTTTCTTAATATTTGAAAGCTCAGAAAATAAAAACACTGACAGAGGTATTTTTGTCTCCAGTAGCTTGCTAGCTGTTTCTTCCACATCCTTACTGGCAAGGATTCAATTTCTTAGTAGCTTTTAAGTGAGGACTGGACATCCATTGAATGCCCATCTAATTTTGCTGACCATCTCTGACAAATTGTTCAATATTGTGTAGTAGATCACTTGTCTTCTTTATAGCTTTGGCCAGGCACTTAGAAAAAAACTGCTGCATCAACTAAAGGACATCACTAAAGTGATGCTTATGCATGTAAGAATGTCATGGTTTGACACCAGCCAAAGGCCAGTGCACCCATGAAAATATATTTTTCTCAATTTCTGCTGTGAGGTAGGACCAAAAAAGGAGCACAGTCACCCAACTTAAAGCATAAAGAAGAAACTTTATTAACTAACACTAAAAAGAAGAAAAANAAGACCATCTATAATAAATTGAGAAGTTGTTGATAAGCTGCAGAGCCCTCAGATGAAAGCTAGACTTGAAGGAATCAGAAATAGCCATGTCCTAATTTGTATTTTGAAAAGCTGAAAAGTTTCAGTGGAAGAAAGCCCTGACTGGTTTGTTCCCAGTGTGAGCTTTTTAATTTTAATGTGAAAAATATGTGCTTGTTCTGATAAACAACTTAGAGTCTTTATGCATCTCTTGATACTCTTAATTAACTATTTTAATGAAATTACAGTTAAATACATTAATTGAAATATTTTTCATTTCTAGGTCTTGTCAGTCGCTTTTGAAGTTCCGGCAATTATAATTGTTAATGTGCTTGGTCTTCCACAGATGCTTTCATCTACTTCCATAAATAATTTTATCTAAATAGTATTGTTTGTAGGAGGACATTATGGAGTAAGCTGTGTTTTTAAAATCTGTTTGAAGATGGATCTGGATATGTCCTGGATCTGGGATGTATAGCACACTGTGGCTCCCTCAGGGAAGCTGGGAGAGCGTGGTCCAGGTGGAACTGTGCCTGCTGTGTCAGGGAAAGCTCTCATACCTGCCTGGTGATCTGTATTCCTCAGCTGCAGTGCAGTGATGGCAACAGGAAGTCATGAACCATTTGTGTGCGTCTGCGCTGACGGGAACGGCGCGCTCGCGGGCTCTGGGCCAGTTGTGTGTGCAGTCGGCTCAGCTGAGTTGTGCCCTGTTTTTTGGCAGGGGTGAACAGCCTTTCCCAGTCACTGAGTGCCAACGCGCTGATCGCCAGCACGCTCGTCTATCTCGACCTCTCAGGGAACGCTCTCCGCGGAGATGATCTCTCAGTAAGCGCCTTCCTCTCGCTGGCGAGAGAATGACTGGGTGGTTTAATTAGCGGTTGAGAGAACGGCAAAAACCTTTTTGTTTAGATACTTTTTTGGCCTTTATTTCTCTACAGTGTGAGTAGGGATAGAAAATAACAATTTTATTTCTACTCTTTGCTATAAAGTTAGAGAACTGCCCCACACAGCTAAAAAATAATCCACATAATTTTAGTTTATGGCTTTAGTCTTTGGCTTCTATTGATACACGAGAAAAGTGTAAGGGTACCACTTTTTTTCAGTGGACTTACCATTCGCTCTGAACTCTGTTTAAAAGTGACAAAATGCCATTAAAAAAGCCCTCATCATCTTTTTAATGATAAGAATATTACAGAGTTTTCATTGCAAGCAAATTATTTCTTTTGACTTGTAAAGAATTAATTTCTGTTTTTCAATATTTTTTGTATAAATAAATTTGTGCACGTCTTTGACACGTGCTGTTGAAACCCATGATTCTTTGAAGAAGGTAATTATTTTTTAGACTCCTTTGTTCAGTTTATCAATTGCCATGAAGGTGGGGCTCTATTTTCTCCATAACGAAATCCACTTACTTCTCAATTTGTATATATTCACTTTTTGACTGTTACACCTGCACTTCTCTTTCACATCAAAAGTTATGTGCATGTAACTGACAGGTTTTGAATTCTAAATATTGAACATGTAGAAGATGCAAAAGTACAGTGAACCAATCTCATCATTTAAAGTGCAGTCAGATATGACTTTATGATTTTTTCACATATCTCTACTTGCAGAGTCATCAGCATATTCAGAGAACTAGCCTTTTCAAACAGGAGGTGAAAGGGTCAATGGGTTTTAAAGGTAGCAAATTAATAGTTAAATGTAAGTAAAGTCAAACAATGAATTACTCTGAGAGAAGAACATAGTAAATAAGGCAAAAAACAAAAGGTAAAATAAAAAGTAATAAATAAATCTTTGGCAGGCAGTGTTTAAAAAAACCTAAGATCTACCTAAAATATTTTAAAAGATAAATATAAAAAGTGGGGCTTTTCTTAGCCTGTCAGAGGGATGGTTCAAAGATAAAAATTATTAATACTGAGGTCTCTTAATCTGTGGAATCAGTTTTCTAACAGGAGCAAGGAAACCCTGTTATTTAGCAATTAAACTCTAGGAAAGTACAGAAATTTTTAAATTGGGAACCTCTCTTATATTGTAGGTATAGGGGATAAATGACCTAATTTTTGGGAAGATGGATCTATTTTAGAAATGTTAAGCGTGCACTGTTTGGCTGGATTTCATGTGGAGTTGAGCCTTCCACTTTTCTGTGAATTAGGTCACACTTTTATCTTTCTGTGTTGTTCTCTGAGACTAAAAAGAGCCCAAAATGAAACAGTGTATAGTAAGAAATTTTATATATGCTAACATTTACATGACATGTTCTATAAAGTACTGAAGCCATCCATGTTAAAATCTTGTTAGCTGTTCTGTATTCTCCTTTAAACCTGTAATGTGCTGCTGATATTAAGAACTAACCACGGACTTCAGGTGCAAATTAGTTGCTTCCCTCATGCTTAAAGGGTCTGGCTTTAACTTACGAACCAATTAGCCTTTCTGAAATCTAACAGCAATCTGAGTGACTTCACAAATATTTGTTTAATTATCATCGTAGTTAATTATCATCTGCCGGGAAAGTTAAATGCAATAACTCAAGACCTGTGCTCTAATAGAGATGTTGGGTGAATGTAGTCTGAGCTCTATTTTCCCACTATTTAAAATAAAAAATTATACCCTGCAAAACCAAAAGGTTGTATTGATTAGGTGAATTTTCAGGTGATTTTATAGTAAATGCTGAAAATGCAGCGACAGGTAGTGATCCAGTAACTGTTGTCATAATATAGAAATTAACATCTGTAATTTTTTTTCTGTCCAATGATTATAGAGCCTGTACAATTTTTTGGCCCAGCCAAATGCCCTTGTTCACCTGGATTTATCCAACACGGAGTGTGCACTAGATATGGTAAAAACCATTTTTGTGGCTATTTCAGTACCAAGGAAATATTCCCCCCCTTCTATCTCTAGGTAATTTATTGGTTTAATATAAAGAAAAACTATTTTCCCTTATTTTGAACCAGGTGTGTGGAGCCCTCCTTCGTGGATGTCTTCAGCATCTAGCTGTCCTTAGCCTCTCAAGGACTCTGTTTTCTCACAGGTACAATTTAAATGTCATTTCCCTCGACTGCAGTATTCTGGTTTATAATTTCTTGCGCTCATGTAGCACCCTTCTTTTTAAGCATAAATCTTATACTTTTTTTATAAAGCCTTAGAAGTCTTAGTGCTCAATGGAATAGATACTATTTGTTCTAAGCAAAATATTTTCTTTCCCTTTCTGCTCTTTGCTAAATGTCTGTAAAGTAAGCTACCTTGGCTAATATGCGAGATACTGATGCAGCAGGAAGTCTATATATATCTCCTGTCTCTAAAGGACATAGCGTCAGGCTTTGAAGTCTGACTGACTTGATTCCTCTTTATGTATGATTTTTAAACTTTGTGGTTTTCTTTATTTGATGATGGTTACAAATGCTTTTTTTCCTTCTTTTGTCTTCTGGGAGGAACTCCCTTTGAAAGTCTTTGAGAGTGAACATTTTCCTTTTAGAGTACTTGCATTGTAGGAAATATTAGCTTCCATTTTCTTCAGATTGAAGTTTTGGGTCCTTATCAGGGATGACACCTAAATGATGCTAAGGTATTCTAGCACTGAGTAATTATTTCTAGTGGTGAAAAAGCAATTTCAGGGTTTTGTTTGTGTTCTGTTTGATCTTCTGCTTGTGAGATGTAAGTATGTTCATTATTAACCAGACCGAAATGATCATTCTTCGTAGTTCACCAAAGAGGAGGTAGATAGTAATGTCTTCTGTGCAGCAGTGCAGTTGTGAGGATTGTTTGTTGAATCAACATTTTGATGACATTATAATTCTAAGCTAATTGAGAGCCACTGATTACAGAACTGCCTAAGGTAGAGCAATTAAACTGTAAAAGATCATTACATTTCTGATGGTTTGCGTTCACTATTTATTGGAATGAGGAGTGTCTTAATGCTACTTCTTAATGAATTTGTTTACTTACAGAAAAGGAAAAGAAGTCCCTCCCTCCTTCAAACAGTTTTTCAGCAGCTCACTTGCTTTGATGCAGATTAACCTTTCAGGAACTAAACTCCCTCCTGAGCCTCTAAAGTAAGAATTTAATTTCATTTTCTCCCATGCCTAAAACCTAGTTTGAATTGTTGTTATATGAGTACTTCATATTAAAAAGGAAGGGGAAAGAATTTTGCTTTCTTCTTCTTTTTCACCATTGTACATTTTGATATTAGAAGAGTGAGTTTTGTGATAGTCACGCATTCATAAAATGTTCTTTCCATCTCACAGTTGAGACTATTAATCATATTTTTGCTCTGGGAATGTCACAGTTGCTTAGCTTCTGTCAGCGTTTTTTTGGGATACATTTCTTTCTTTGTGGCTTATGAACAAAACTGCTCCACAGTGAAATGGGATTATAGGCTTGTGTGAGTGCCTTTCCTTTGGGACTGCATTATTGCAACAGCCAGAATGAAACAGAACCTGTTGCAGTGTTTGGAGGAGAAACCTATTGCACAGAGCTGTGTTCTCCTCCTAGGAGGAGGAGACAATGGCCGCCTTTTCCAGGAATGCTAAGTGAAATGAGTCTTTTTGCTGTATGTCACCCAACCTGCGACTAACAGGTTCTGCAGGCTGAGGGAAATTGTGAAGCACTGTCACCCTTCTTGTGATGTGTGTGGATTTCAACTGTGTTGAAATTTTCAGACATGAAATTTAAAGGCATGTTTTAAAGCCAAGATAGGTCTAGAAGTCTAGATAGGCCATTCTGTGATTCTGGCAGAATACTGGTGTTTCTTCAGCTTAATTAAAGAAAGGGCTCTTTTCAATGTGTCAGCTCCTCACTAATGTGCATTAAAATATACATAATTGTCAGTATTAGGAAAGTGTGGTACAGATGTGTTTTCAAACAGAAGGCAATTTTTTGCAAACACAGTTTATTCTGATTAATTTGGAGCTATTCATCCTTTGGTGGAGGGCAGCAGGGAAGAAAACAAGGATGGATGTGACTACTACAGAGGACAGCATTGGTTTGACAGGAAAAAGAGAATACTGTGGGACACTGAATATATCCCTAGAGATTAGGGAAGGTGAGAAGCACCAAACATCAAGGTTCATTAAGGTTCTCTTGTTGTCATGTTGAGAATCTCTTATGGTATGAGGAATTTTAGCACGTGAGTGTTGTACAATTGCCTGTGCTCATGGAAGATGTTATTATATTAATTTATCCCAAAAACTTGGGACCTTTTGCCTGCCAGCTGGGCAGCAAATGGTATCTTCCTAGCCCTTTTCAGTCAAAATATGCATTAGCATAAAACTGCTTCTAGAAATGTGTAAAATAATCTGGCTCAATTTGACTGAGTTGGATTGGAGGGAGTTACTTGCCTGACTGGTGTTGTTGGAAGTAGAGAGGCAGTGATGGGGAGCGTAGGATGAGCTGAGAGCTGAAAGCTCTTTCACTAGCACAGCAAAGCCCCGGGGAGGGGCATCTTTGCAAGGTCCACCTGGATGTGAATGGTCTCAGAGTGTCCATGCCACTCTCAGCTGTCTGGTATTTTGGCCTGGACTGCTTTTGTTCTGGTGACAGCATTCATCTCTGCCTAGGAGGTAGGACAGAAGCTGTTAGTAGGTTTTGGTAGCTTCTGTGATGTGCTTTTTCTCTGACCTAAATTTTTCATTCAGTTTGAGCTGAGTGTGTCACAACACTGCAGAGGACTTTGATCTGCAGGACACCTTGCTTTACCTCTCAAACCCTACGTGGCTTGACTAATCTGCTTCAAAAATGTCCTGTGGAAGTTAATCTGATGTTTAAAGGGCTGAGGATGTGTATTGTGGGACAGCTGCTCAGCCTTTCATTCTAAATGGCAAGAAATTACAAAACTTCTCCAGTACCATCAAGATCACAGTGTTGGTTAAACACACGGAGATAGAAACACTTTTTTTCAGGCAGACGTATTTGTCATTGCCAAGACTTATTTGTCATTGCAAGAGCACATGAGAGGTGGCTCCAGGAAGGAAAAATTAAAAACCTATGGTGTATCATAATAGTACTTTCCTGGAATCATTCATCAGCATACGTCAAAAAGCTTTTGGAGCTGGAGCTGTCCAGTGACAAAGGGGAAGCTCCTGGCTTGTGTCCATGAACCAGAGGTCACCAAGTTGAAAGTGTGATTAAAGATCAATCCTGCCTAGAGAAAAAAGAGATAGATAAAATGCAGATACCAGACATCTTGAATACCAAATTCCCCTAATTAATTGTTATTTGATTTCTTTATAGGCTTCATTTAGCTCTATAGTTGTGGTATGTTTAATTGCATGTGCTAACTCAGGGAGTTTAAAGATACTGGGTAATCAGTGCAGTCTGTGAAGGACACAACTTCCTTGGACAGTGTAATTCATGCCTTTCAGGGAGGAGGTTTGCTGATAAAGCTGTGAGGATGTGAGCTATGAGGATGCCATATGATGAGTGGGGAGAGGGTACACCTTGTACATAGGTAACATATTTAATCTTCCATTGCAGCTCACTCTTTTTTTCACTATTTTTTAATGGAGGTAATTTGTTCTCTTGTCCTTATTGAAGTGTAAGTTGGCATTTTTGTTGAATTTTACAGACATTGCCAAAAATTGTATTTTTATCTGTCAGTGCTGTAACAAGACAAGTTTCTGATATGCTTCTCATGCAAATGCTAATTTCAAGGCCAGTTCTTGATTCTGAATCATGCACCGTTGATAAGACCTCTCCATGTGTTGCCATGTGGGAGATTTAAACATAGTGGCCAAGTGTAAGCATAGTATGTCTGGCTTCAGACCTTTAAAGCTGGGGATTTTTTCATGACAAAGAATTGAGAAATAAGGGGATGTTCTTAGGGTGAATTTATAGGGAAGAGGCTAGGGAAAAAACCCTTTTTTCTCTCTTCCTGTGAAAAGTGTACAACTGAAGCAGCACTGTGTCTCTTTTTTTAAATCTTCTTTTTTTTTTTTTTTTTAATGCTTGCACTGTATTTTTTTATTTCCTGGAAACGTTTAGGAAGCACTTTGGAAACTTACCACCAGCCAGACTGAATAAAAAACACGTCTGAGTAAGAAAGATAGACAAGATCATCTAAAAAATTTGTGAGAACTATTGCAGAACTTTCACTTCCCACCCCCCACTCCCTCCTCCTGTATATGAATAGCTTAAGAAAATAAGCACAAGACATTTGCCTTTTTTAATAGGGAAGGTCTGATTATACCAGCAGGACAGAAGATATAAATAGGTTTAAATGGAAAACTTCTCCAAGGCACACACATTTCAGATGTAGCTTTGACACACTACTTGCATGGCAAGTGTGTAGACAAATGGCTCATCAGAAGGGGTTGTTTTTTATCTCCATGCATCAGTTACTTGGTTAGCTGCTTTTGGCTGAAATGAAGTTGGAGAAGGAGGTCCTTCTGTTTCTCTGTTGAATTATTAATTCAAAGCTGCATCTATTCTGAAGATATTAGGAGGTATACACATATTTTGTTTGTTCCTTTTCTACTACACACACTGTTGTGCTTTCTGATTTGACAGTACTAATATGAATGCAGTGTTAACACTAACTTTTAGATGTGGGAACAAACTTCTGTAGGACCTTAAAAGTGGGTTTATGGAAACCATAATTAGTCATTACTTCACATGTCTGCCAATCTGTCAAAAGGCAAAGGATACCATTGCAGAGGAATATAATTTTGAAATCTCTAAGTACTTTTTTGGTGGTGAAAGTGGAGAATTTTGTGATACTGGAACATGCTCCAGCCTTTGAGTGTTACAGGCATTGTACCTGACTGAAATGAATGACTACATGGCACCTTGCATATTTTAAACACCTATTTTTTTCCTAGATTTTTGGAAAATCAGAGTTTGTATGGTTGTATGACAGAATATTCCATTTATAATCATTTGGTGCTCTTTGAAAGCAAATGTTGAAGAAAATTCATCTCTGATGAATGTTATTAAATGTTGATGGTGCATTGGCTTTGAGTTTCTTCATTAGCCTTGCATCCCTGCAGTTTTTGAAGCTCCTGGAGTGTTCTGAGTGTGGCAGGCTTGTGCTGCCATTGTCATTTAAGTAATAACTGCTCAGCTGGGGTCGTTTTGAAATGAATCCTTGCATTATGGGTGCGTTAACCTGTGATCACTTAGATGATGATGTAAAGCTGCCCTTTATTTTTTTAAAATTATTCTAAAATTGATCTTTTTCAGAGCGCTTTTATTAGGCCTGGCTTGCAATCACAATCTGAAGGAGGTGTCTTTAGACCTCAGTAGCTGTGAGGTAAGGAATATTTATCAGGATGTGTTCAAAATATGCAATGACGAGGCTTTAGAGTTCCTGTGAAATCCACTGGGCGAGATACTCTTCCTCTGTAGTCAAAAGTTTTAGGAAAGGTAGAAGTCAGAGAAGCAGCTATGGTAAAAGTTAGGATGTGTGTTACAGCATCCTAAATAACAAGCACAGAGGTTCAAAGCACCTGATTAGCAAAAGCCTCCTTGCAGTGCAGTGTACCACTCAGTGAGCCAGCCTGTTGGATGCTTGGCTGCTTCTGCTCCCTGCTGGTGTGATTAGCAGCAGGATCTTCCAAGGTGCCCAAATTTGAATGGCTCAAAGGAAGCTGCGTGTTCTGAAGGCACGTCTTTGGTGTAGTTGTCTTCCTTCAGAACCCAAGACGTGCTTCCTCTTCTGCACGTTTGCTTTTTAACCTTGGGAGAAATCCCATTTTCTAATCAATTAATCAATTCAGGCCAATAAGGAACTTTGGTAAAAGTTATTAACATAAGAAGCACTGTAAAAGTGGCCTCAGGAATAAGTAAGAACAATTGTGGTAACTTATTTGCCTTGTTTCCTCTTGCTTCCCTGTGCATTTCTGTGCACTCTGTTTCCCAGGATCGCCCATACTCTTGCAGGGTGATTCCTGCATGGTTACAGCGGAATGAGAAAAGATCAGACACAGCCCTGGGGAGCCACTTGAGGCAAAGTTATTTTGTAGAGAACTGTGTGATGGATTCTTGCCAAAACCAACATGAACCAGTTTAGGCTCAGGCCCTCTCTGACTTACCCATTTTTAAGCTGCAAAGAAAGCCTCCCATATGTTAGATATTTCCAAGGCCATCTGAGTATTAACTGTTCTAGAAGTGCCTGCAAATACAGTGGTTTCCCTTTGAGCAGAAAATATGCAATATTGATAACCATGTTGAAGTGCAGGAATCCTTGCCTTTAGGCCTGTGGTCAATTGCTTTTGAAATGTGCACAGATTTCCTTATGGAAGAAAAAACAAATCATTGTGAATGCATAGCATAGTTTTTGATATTTTAGACCTTTTGAAAACTATTATTACTTTGGAGAGCACTACATGTAAATTTCAAACAGAAAAGCTTTCAAGACAAGTACATATGCTTCTGACTTCTGAACAGAGGGATCAGTCAGATGATAATTTATCTTTCAGAGGAAGGAAGGAAAAGGGAGGAGTAATTAACGCAATAAAAATTAAGTCCTATGATAATAGCCTTAAATGGATAAATCAATAAAACATGAATATAAGTAATGAAAGTATACATTAGCATATAAATCAACAAGGGCTGACAGGAGAGAAAATATTGCCCTTTTATGAAATAACACTCAGGATGGATGTGAAAGAGCCCTTCAAGGGGCAGTGAGATTTATTGGACACCAAAGCACATGTGGTCATGGCTGACTCCTGTGACAGAAAGGAAGGAATCCTGCCCAACTCAGTGTTGCATTCCTGTAGCTGATCCCTCCAAACTGACAGCACTTCCTTAGATCCTTCCCTTTACATCTGTTTTCCCCATCACTGAGCTTTATCCATTCTCACGTGCTTTGGAAAGAAGTTATGCTTCCACCAGCAGGGAAGTTGATGTGCCGGCAGCTGGGAGTGCTCTCAACAGGCTCAGCACCTCAGGATCCTGCTCCACCTCTCCCTGACCCTCTGGGATCTGGGCAGGGTAATCTACCCCCAGAAAGAGAGTGGTGGGAAGCTTGGAGCCAGTCACCACTACTCCCAGTTCCTGCAAGCACATGCTGCTAGGGGGCTGTAAAGCTGATGTTTCAGCTTTGCCCTCTTCTTTCCTATATCAGGCAAGCTGTGCTCAAGTATGGAATGATAAATCTTATTCCTTCCCTCTCCCACCATTTTTCATTTGCTCCCATAATTTTCTAGTATATTATCTCCAAGCTTAATCATTTTCTATTGCTTGTTTGGTTGTTTTTTTTAGATTATTTTTTACTATGAAAATTACATTTTTATTTCTACCTGCTCAGCACTGATGTATTTCACTCTTTTCCCTTCTGCTTCCCTTAGCTTGGTCACTGTGTAAGTACCCTCCATGCTTTACCTTCATTGTTAAATCAGTAAGCAGCTTTGTTTGCCTTTCCCATATTGGTACCTCATAGCTATGAACACACTTGGTATTTTTAATTGTAGAAGGGCTATTCTTCATTTTCTAAGTAAGAGTTTTCCTTTGTAGTCTCAGAAGTATGTCATGTAAGAGGTGTTGCAAAGTGTCTTTTTGTCAGTATCACAGTCCGCATTGGCGAGCAGCAGTTCAATTAATTTCTGCTTTTATATATATATTTATGTGCATAATATTTTAACACAATTGCAGCACATTGTGATCCTAAAAGTGGAGCTTTTGTCATCACTTTCAGATTAAATAGATATCACCATTTGTGCTCATGAAATGTTTATATATTTAAAATTTTGAATGTAGAGTTATCTGGTACAAGATTGAAAGCTACTCCTGTAAAATTGTCCACTTCAGCCCTCAAAGTATATATAGCCATAGGCATTTGGATTCTAATGTGAATATTTAGTGTATAGAACTTTACCCTGCCAACAACCAATCCAGTTCCACATATGATCTTCCACTTGCACAGATTCTGCAATAGTAGACGTGACACTCTGTGTAAAATGGTTCTCTTGTGCTGGGCCACACTGAGAGAGCAGCACAAAGCAAAACTGAATGCTTTTGGCTTTCATACAGCAAATGCTATAAATACTCTTACTACATAAAGTTCAGCTAAATTTGCAGCACTTCTGGCCCAAATACAGCCTGTAATATGACTACTTATTTAGAGGATGAGGCGAAGGATAGGCAGGCTTTGATTTACAGAGAGGGGGAAAGGTGCCTTATGTTCTGTACTTCGTACACTCCCGATGTAATTTATGATTTAGGTGTTATCTTTGACCACCATTCTCCAAATACTCAGGTCAAGTTATTCAGCTGCTTGTTAACCCATCACTTACCTCAGACTTTCAAACAAGTGCCACATCAAGTCTTTATTGAAAAATGCTTCTAGAACGCATTTGTGGCTCTTTAATTATAGCGTGGATAATGGGCCACAGAAATATCAGCAGGTTGATTGAGGATATTTACCCAAGTAAGTCAACCAAGTAAAATATCACACAGTTTTTATGCACAGGAGGTTTGAAGAGGTTTTGAAAAAGCTTTCCATTCTTTTTGAACCAAGTAATGTGAAAATAGAAAATGTAGAAATAAAATTTCCATAGATGTTTTTTCCACTTTAGCTAAAGCCTTTTACTAGGGGATGTTTATAAAGTGTAATGCACCTTATGTGAACGCACATAGCTGCAAAAAATAAGAAAATGCTTTTGCTCCTTTGAAAAAAAAAAAGAAAAAAAAGTTGTGTTAATTTAGGAGCATTAGTAAATAAATGTGTAAGATTTCATAATTTTAATTCTTTAATGCCAATGTTTTCTCCTAGAGCATTTCATTGTTTTTTTCATTAAATCCTGACATTTCTTTTATAGTCATGTAATATTTCAGATTAATAATATCATAATTGATACTTTGCACCCAGGCATTTTTGTTATTTTTGCCTTTTTTTTTCTTTTTATTGCTATTTCTTGAATTAAGAATAACTATATTACTGATTTTTCTTGTTTATGGTCTTTTATGGCTGTTTTACAATTGGATTATTTGAATTTTCTTTTCAGCGACAGGGAGGCATAATTTAATTGAGATTTCCTTTTTTTTTTTTTATGGCCCCCACTTATCTTTGAATGAGCACTTTAGCATTGTGCTAAGAACTGGAAGAAGATGCTCACTGTAAGGCCTGACTCTAGTGGAGTTTAAGGGTTCCAGTGTTGCAAGCTGATAGGCTGGTCAAAGTTTTTTGGGTTTTTATTATCACCAGGCAATAGAAGTGTCCCGGGCCATTCATGTAGAGAATGCTCTCCCCAGTCCTTTGGGCACTGCTCAGCACAAGTGCTAAAGGTTTTACTGTGTTTAACCATTTGAGTATTTTCCTGATTTAAAGGCTGAGAGGTAGTTTCAAGAGAAGGGAGAGAGAGTCCCTCTTCTTATTTGTATGCAAATACTGAGAGTGAGGATGAGAGCAGTAAGAATGTGTGCACAGGCTGTCATTTTGATGTCTATAACTTCTTCTGTTGCTGTTGTTTTTGCCGCTGCTAGTGCCTTCTGTATTCACAAAGCTCCTACCACTGTCTTCTGTGTGATCTTGAAACCATAACTAGTTTGCAAAAATGGATGATGTTTTGTCTCTAGTTAAGATCTGGAGGTGCACAAGTCTTGGAAGGATGCATAGCAGAAATACACAATATCACCAGCCTAGATATTTCAGACAANCAGATTAATAATATCATAATTGATACTTTGCACCCAGGCATTTTTGTTATTTTTGCCTTTTTTTTTTCTTTTATTGCTATTTCTTGAATTAAGAATAACTATATTACTGATTTTTCTTGTTTATGGTCTTTTATGGCTGTTTTACAATTGGATTATTTGAATTTTCTTTTCAGCGACAGGGAGGCATAATTTAATTGAGATTTCCTTTTTTTTTTTTTATGGCCCCCACTTATCTTTGAATGAGCACTTTAGCATTGTGCTAAGAACTGGAAGAAGATGCTCACTGTAAGGCCTGACTCTAGTGGAGTTTAAGGGTTCCAGTGTTGCAAGCTGATAGGCTGGTCAAAGTTTTTTGGGTTTTTATTATCACCAGGCAATAGAAGTGTCCCGGGCCATTCATGTAGAGAATGCTCTCCCCAGTCCTTTGGGCACTGCTCAGCACAAGTGCTAAAGGTTTTACTGTGTTTAACCATTTGAGTATTTTCCTGATTTAAAGGCTGAGAGGTAGTTTCAAGAGAAGGGAGAGAGAGTCCCTCTTCTTATTTGTATGCAAATACTGAGAGTGAGGATGAGAGCAGTAAGAATGTGTGCACAGGCTGTCATTTTGATGTCTATAACTTCTTCTGTTGCTGTTGTTTTTGCCGCTGCTAGTGCCTTCTGTATTCACAAAGCTCCTACCACTGTCTTCTGTGTGATCTTGAAACCATAACTAGTTTGCAAAAATGGATGATGTTTTGTCTCTAGTTAAGATCTGGAGGTGCACAAGTCTTGGAAGGATGCATAGCAGAAATACACAATATCACCAGCCTAGATATTTCAGACAATGGTAAGTACACAGAACAGGAACGGAGGGTTGTGCAAATCAAGAAATGCTTTTTGTTTCAGCTCACAGTGTAAGCAAGGATGGTTGCTTTTGCTTTGTGATTATTGCCTGTGTTGGTTATGGAAATGTGTCAGACCAAGACCTCTTACTAAGAAATGCTGAAAGACTAACTATACCCTCAAAAGTTTGTTGTTTGAGATCAGTGTAACGCAGCAGAATAAAATAATGGCACCAAGCTCATGTTAAATCCACCTTAAATTTGGTTTAAGTACAAGAGGATGAGAAGCTGAATGAGAACTGGAAGCGTAGTGAAAGAAAAAGGGAAAGGTGTGGTACAGAATGAAGCTGAGGGGGGAAGTTTGGAGCAAAGAGCCAACAGCTTCAGGTCAGAAAAGGCCTGCTTGAATCTTTGGAAAAGTCTTTAAATATTTCTGCTTTGGAGTCTGTGCTTCCTAGCACAAATATTCCTGGAAATATGAGCTGCCTTCTCATCTTGCAGATTCAAGGTGTAGATGTATGAACTGGAAGAATTCACCTGCTGTGTTTGCCCCTCTATCAGCCAAATGCAGAAGTACTTCAGAAACAGATTTCCAGTACAGTGGAATATCCAAGAAGAGTGGGATGGACAAGTGGAAAGCTTTGAGAGCTACTGATTCAGCCTAGTTATGCAAAAAGATTTATTTTTATAAATAAGACTAGATATTTGAAATCTAAATTATCTGTGAATCTGAATTCCAAATCATTGTAATCTAGCTACTGGACTCCTCGAATACATAACTAGGTTGAGAATACTAGTTATTTCCCTTTAACTCAGGAGTAGAATAAAATTTGCCTTGTTTTTCAGGTGATTTTATAGTCTATTATGTTAGCCTTTTTTGCTGGCTTTTGAAGGCTTTGAAATACTGTTGGAATACAGCTCTACTAAGACTAAATAGTGATTAGCATTGTTTCAGAATTCTCCAGGGAACTTCAAACTGTGCCTGACAGTGCAAAGAACAACCCTTGGGTGGTGGGACTGTGGATAAGGGAGTGAACTCTCTTCTGTGTTTCTGAGAGGTGCCTTTAATAGCTGATTAGCATGGAGATTTCAAGGGTTTATTTTAGAGAAACTATTTTTTTCTCATAGAAAAGCAGAAGCACTAATGAGAAAAAGATTTAAAGATAGAAGAATGGAAATTTTTCTACACATTTTGGAAATTATTATACTGATATAATTACTTGGATGAATATAGCATCAATAATTGGACCTGGTCTGGGTCTTTTGTGAAAATGTGTTTTAATTCCTAATCTAATCTGATTCTTTACAGGCCTAGAATCTGACCTCTCAACCCTTGTAGTCTGGCTTAGTAAAAACCGATCGATAAGACACTTGGCATTAGGCAAAAACTTTAACAACATGAAATCCAAGTAAGGATTTTCTTTTTTTTAAATAATAAGAGAATAGATGAGGAGAAGCTGCAGATTTCATCATCTTCCTAACTTTTCTTCCCTCAGAAATCTCACTCCAGTACTTGATAATTTAGTTCAGATGATTCAAGACGAGGATTCAGTGAGTATCTTTCTGCCTACTATCATCATGTGTATTTGTACCGTCACAGTCTATTTCTGATCATTTTCTTCACTGTGTTAATTTGCTGCATAAGATTTGATCACAACACTGCAGAGATACATCCAACATTTTGGGTTTGGGTTTTTTTTCAGATTGTAATTTGGATTAACCTTTGTCATGTAGGTGAGCATTTTCTGAGGATAGTCTTGGGATCTATGGTTGTTCAAAAATATTCACTTTAAATAGTTGGATGTGTGTAACCTAGTTATTTAGGTCTTAATTATACAGCCCTTTAGGCACAAATTTTCAGAACTCTTGTGTCCTGATAAGAGATTACAATGGTAGTGTTCTCGATAGCAATGGTTTTTGTGTTTTTTTTTTTTTTTTTCCTGGAATGCTTTATTTCCTCNAATACAAGGTCACTGAAGTGATCTCTGAGAGCTCCTTCCTTCTTCAAAACATGACAATAAACCATTCACTGTGCTGTTTTTTACTTCTCTTAGTCATGGGAGCAATTTCATAAAACCTCTTCAGGGCACCTTGCTGGGATGCTTGCCCACTTTCTACATTCTTTTGTGATTCTGAAAGACTTTTGTGGTTGGATTTGTGTTCCTGCCTGTTCTTGGCATCCTAGTTTTGGTTAGAAGCGGATCTTAAGATCTGTTACTCTCACGTTTGTCAATCTTTATTTATCTACTCTTAGTCCTTTCTTACTCCTTAATTTCCTGTGCAAGTATCGAACAAGCTTTCCTCATTCACCAGAGAGAGACGACTGTAGGCTTGAGTTGTCTGAACACCTGCTATTTCCTGTTGTCTTTATTGTCTCACCTCCAAGTTCACCCTCTCCATATTAACTGCTTGGCTATCTTCTCCTCCCATCTGTGTTTGTGACCTGGCAGTTTTAACCAGAATTTCCAATGTCTCTTTCCTTGCAAGGTCACTAGACTCATATTCCGTGTTCCCTGTATCTTAGTTCTTAATTGTATTTGAAGTGATTTATTAAACTAGTTCTCTGTGCTCTTTCTGTCCTCTTAAATGGTATTAGTGGTACTGGTGTTTCTTGATTCTGTGCCTTCCTCCACATTCTATCCTTTAAAACATGGGATGTCAATGCGATGTGGACAAGTTCTGCGTACAGATACCAAAACTGATTCTAATTGAGGTAACACCTGTAAGGAAAGCACCATAATAAAAGTCCTTGTTTGCACAGGTTAGATGTAGGGTTGTGTTAAGTAATGTATTGGTGGAACTCTATGTCACTTCTTGTACCAAACTAGCTTTTTGGTTTTGTGCTGTGTGACCACCTCCTTCTTCTCTGCCTCTAAAGGGGATTCTGTGGGGCTGCCTTCCCCTTCTCTCCTTTTCCTTTTGACCCTGTACTGAGGGGTTTCATTTAATCAGGTAGCACCTGCTTCTTCTCTGTGGGCATTTGTCTCCGTCCTGCCCTGTTTCTCATGCTTATCCTTTCGCAGCTGTCCTCAAGAACTGAATCACAAGCAAATGCAATTGAGTGTGTTTTCTGTTTCCATTATGCCTTTGTTCTGTTGCAGGTGAACCTTTCTTCCCACTCAGACCATATCCTAAAACACTTGGTCAGTGTGCACTCTGTCCTTTCAGTGCCCAAATCATCTTCTCAAACACGCTGTTGGGGTTTTCCTCCTATTTCAGGACTCTCCTTTTTATGCTATCTTTTCTTAAGAACAAAAATTTCAACTTTCACTGTATTATTTCTTTTTAAAGTTTTACAACCTTCTGTTTATCTTTCCTGGTTTCTATTTTTGAAGCTTCCAGGTCACAGGAAAAAGTAGCTGCTAAATTTTGTGTGTATCATTCTTGCAGCTCTCTCCCCTTTGCATCAATGGCTTCCACTTCTTGCATTCCTTTTCTTTTCAGCCTGTGGGTGACATCGTTTGTTGTTCCACTTTCTGCCTTTTACACTACTCACTGCTCAGATGTGCTCCTGTAATTCTTGCCCACCACATTTCCCTAACCTAAACTACACAATGTATTCTCATCCTGTTCTCAAACAGTGTTATAATGAAATAATTCACCAAAAAGTTATTTTTATTTATGTACTTAAAATAACTGTCTCTCCTTCATGTCACACATTAATGTTTGGGATATAGCACATGATGCTTTTTGGGGTTACCCTGCCTCTTCTTTACCCATGTTCTTTTCTCTTCTTAATCCTCTTCAATGAAGGAATCGTGGTTTTTTTCTGTCTCATGAAGCGCTAAAACTAGCATGAACCATCTCTTAGCAGCAAAAGAGTTGAGGACAGACACCGTAGCACTGTGGGAAAAATGTGTTGCAGAAAGCTGCCTAGGATTGTTCTTAATGTATCTCGATGCTTAGACAATGATTCTGAGTCTCTAGCTATTTCAATTTGTTTTGAACTTTAAATGGGGTGGTCCTTGTTCTACCAGTAGTATGCATTTGCTGCCACAGGACATTAAATAGTTAAGATGCAGTTGGAGAGACCAGGGTGTGATGTTACCCAGAGCACACTGCACGGTTTTCTAGAGCACACTGCGTGGTTTTAGGGACTGCACATTGTCTGTATGGAAAGCTGAAGCAAAAGGCTTTAATCTAAAATAATCATCTCTAAATGCTTCTTCATGTATTTATGCACACTTTAAATAGCTCTGTTGCTGTGTTAATGTGAGTCATGAGTAAAATGATTTAAACAATCAGTGGCTTGGCTCTGTGACTGTTAAAATAGAGCGACATCCAAATATAATTCTGCACAATTTAAATGCAGTAGTAGTAACCTACATAGCAGAACTTCACAGGTGTTTTATGTAAACAGGAATGTAATATTTAGATGCATTTTGGGGGTTCTTTTCATGTCTATTCTATTTAAGTAGGTGCTATACTGTGCAGGCTATTTTAATGTATTCTTACTGTGCCATTCCTTTTCTTTCTTTTTCTTTCTTCCATTTCTTGCAAAAATTTGTGTTACACTGGAGGTACGCAATGTTGTTACTCAGAGTGGTAATCACTCCTGCATAGGTGCAGTGAATTTCTAGTGGTGAATATCTTTAGTTGTTAGTTCAGTGTTTGGTGCAGAATTGGCTTTTTGAGGGTTTTTACAGTAGTTTTGTTCTTAAGAAAGACAAATTTAGCTTGATTTAGTTCTTAGGGTTTTTTCCAGCAAAAGTATGACTGAACTAATGAATAAAATAATAAATTTTCTAACTGTATATTTGTACTTTGAAAATTCCTCTTCCTTAAAAAGATTGTGTTAAGGCATCTTCTCTGTATTGGCAGAGTACCTGTTTTCTGTAGCAGGACTCTGAAAGTGCCCCTTAGACTTCTGTTTTCTCAATATCTAGCTAAAACTATTAAGTTGTTAAAAGAAGTAAGTGTTTGTAGAGTGTTGCCCATATTTGTGGGGGATTCGGTTTTGATTTTTCCTTTTTTTGTTGTTTGTTGTTGTTTCATTTGGGATTTTTGATGCAATGATCAGATAATTTAATGAATGTTTAGATGATCTATAGCTGTCAATCCTTGCAGAACACAGTACAGAAGCGTTTTCAGTCTTATACTGTTTTGTCAGAGTGTTGGAATGCGAGAAGTTTCCTGGGAGGATATCTGAGATGTAAAAGAATTATGTGGGAGGGATCACCAGCAGCTCAGTTCCTCCAATGCCCATTTCTAAAGTGACACACAAGAAAGAGAAGCAAAATCACATTCACAAGTTTATTACTGATTTCTCCTAGTGCTGCATGGTGCTGCTTTACCGTGAATCTGTCAGCAAAAGGGCTTCTCAGACTTCTGTCAAGAGCTCTTAAGTGCCATTCTAAATGTGATGTTAACATTTTTATGTTAATATTGCTTTTAAATTCTTAATAATTCTTTACACTCTTCTTCATGTCGTGCGATAAAATTGGAAAACAAACAGATTAAGGGCATTAGCACAGTAATTTAATAACTTCCATTTAAAATAAAACCAGCATGTGGCTGGTGTTATTGTTAGACTCTTTAATTATAAACCTGCTGTGCCTCCAAATTTTTGTGCTTTTCCTCATTAGTAAGGCCATTTCTTATTGTGGCAAGTTTTTTGGTTATCACTGTAATCCATAGTGTCTGGAGGGTAGGATCCCCACTCTATAGCAGGTATAATGCAAGCACCTTGGAGCCTGCAAGGTGTGCACAGTTTGGTTGGTTTATTTTCATTAATCTAAACTTCAGGATCTAACATAAGTGCTGTGGCTCATTGTTATGAGATTTTGATTTTCCTATGCTGGCAGTTTGGGGATTTTAGGTTCCAAAATTTCACCCTTCAATATGTGCCTAAGTGGGTGTATGATGACGAAACATTCCTCTGTATGGACTTGCACTTGAGCAAGGGAAATGTTTTGTGGAGTCCTCATTCATCACCAAAGACAAATTACACTTTTAGGAGCTGTAATATCTCTGCAAGGCATGGGGATAGATTGACTGTGGTTCTTGAGCTCCTGCTTTTGAGTGTTGGGAGCACTGAGAGTGGAGGAAATATGGGGATTTTTAGAAAAGTTTTTTTTGAGTCTTGGAGTATGACTTGCTGGAGCCAAATAAGATAGTTTCAGCTTAATATGCTGCATAAAAACTAAAGTTACTGAAAGATATTGTAGTTTTGAATGTCAAAACACCATTGTTAATAGTATTTACTGACTTACTCTTTGTAATAGTTAATCACTACTGCTTTGAATTTCAGACCTGCTACAGTTTTATCTTTCCTCCAAAACTCCATGCCCTTTGTTGAAGGAACAGATATGCAAAATCACTCCTAAAGTTGAAGTAACAATAATAAAACACTTTAAGGAAACTGCTTATGTTTTAACAATGCCCTGGACTGTAATTTGTCCTTGGGCAAATCTCTCAGCCTGAGGGAGAGAAGGGGAGTGGTAGATACTTTTATTTCCCACTGAAAATGCAAATGCTGGTTGAGCAAAACCCACTGGACACTGGAAGTTTTCTTGCAAAGCTGGTTGTTGTTATCTTTTTTTGAGGTTTACACTGTATTCTGTACTTAGTAGGAAGCTGGAGGCACTGGTGTTGTAACTTCATTTGCTTGTGTGCATGTGTTTGACACCTGTGCTGTAGGTTTTTGACTCCCAATTTATCATGTGTTGCAGGATCTGCAGCGAACACAGAAATAACTCTTTGTGGTTTAGTGCTGTCTCCAGCAGTTTAGGAAAATTGTAACTTCTTTTAGTTGGTGTTTGAGGAATGAGTGCATTATCAGTTTCTGTTATCAGTGCCTTTTCTGTGATCCACAGCCTCTACAGTCACTGTCCCTCGCAGATTCCAAGCTGAAGACTGAGGTCACCATCATTATTAATGCCTTGGGCAGCAATACTTCTCTCACAAAAGTGGATATTAGTGGAAATGCCATGGGAGATATGGGAGCAAAGATGCTGGCAAAAGCGCTACAGATAAACACCAAACTCAGGTAAGGGAATTATATTTGCAGTAAACAGCAGAATGGCTTAATAATACTGAAGGTGTTGGCTTGCTCTCAATCTGTTTCTCCTCAGAACCTTTCTACGTACAGCACTTTAGAGTGTCTTTATTTGGAAGGATTCTTATCCTTCTTTTCCTTAAGAGAAAGGAAAATAACAACAGAAAAAATGAGTTGTCCCTTCATAAACATTTCCTTAACTGAAACTGAGGAAAAATTTCTACATTTAAACAGAAAGGCCTCTTGTTGGAATCAAAAGACTTCTAAAATTTCTACAATGACAGGGAAAAATTACATCGTTATTGAGCTCTCTATTAATTAAGTCCAGTGCTCTTCTCAAAGCTGGGCCAACTTTAAACTTAAAGGTGAGGTTGCTCAGGGACTTGTCCAGGCAGGTTTTGAAGATCTGCAAGTACCAAGATTCCACAGTGTCCCTGGGAACTCAATTCTAGTGCTTAGCTAGTCTCCTCTGTTCTGCTCTCTCTTTCATACAGCAGAGAAAATTCTGATACTTGGGTAGGAAGCTGAAGTAAATTATTCTTTGTCTTCTGAAGTGTTAGTTTGTAGAACTAAGAGCATGTGGAATTCAGAATGGGGAGCAGCATGGACCATCCATCCTTCCTTTCTCCCCTTCCTACGGTGTTGACGGACCTTGGCATATCTTCTCTGCAACTTCATCTGCCCAACAACTTCACTGCTTTTTAGCATGTCTGGCACTGATGGCTTGAGAAGGATTTTTTTTTTTCTATCCAGCATGTGTTTCACAATCAGTAAAACCTTCAATCAGTGTAAATCTGGATGGGGACCTCTAAATATGTCACCCTCATCAGGAAAGATAATCATCCCTCCTCCTCGTCAGACTGGGCAGATGAACCTTCCTCAGTGTATCATCAGTGTAAAAGACCACTTTTTACTTGGTCTCCAAGTATTTGTTCGCTGGAGGATAAGAAATTCCTCCAAACAGTCTTGGCTGTTTTGTTCAGAGGCAGGGATCCTCTGGCCTTTGTGTTGCTATGCTTGAACTGAATATTAAAAATGTCAAGAAAACACTGGAGGGATGGCTTAGGTTTATCAAATCTATTTATCTGAAATGACCACAATATCTGAAGAAATAAAGTCTTGATACACTTCAGGGTGGCAGACTGAAACATTTCACAGTATGCTGAATGTCACAGTTGCCATAATGTCACCACAGTCTGTGGCATGATTACAGACTGAATAATGCAATGCTAACTGGCTCTGCCAAAAATGTTATAAAATGATTCCCAGGTAGAAATATAAACATACTTTCCAGTGGCAAAAATATTCAAGCATTGACCCTTAGCATATCTGATGTTTGCAGAGCAAGTATAGACTCTCTCTTCCTCTCTTTCTTACCTTTCATCTAAAAACTGGAGGGATAATTCTGCAACAACAGAAGGATGTCAATACTTGTGAAAGCATGTCATTGTCATCTCTCTTCCTTTTTCTTTTTTTCTTCTTTTTTTTAAACACCACAAATCTTTGTTTGGTTTTGTGCCTTTCTTTTTTTTT
>VXBU01017229.1:184410-195857 GCA_013400315.1 Bombycilla garrulus
TTTTAAACAGCTACAACTGGTGCTCTAGCAGAACTCTAGCAGAAGCAAGATTTATCTACTTGTCTGTCTCTTCTGCCTACTAATGAGATCTTTGAACATGTGTTTGCAAATTGCCAGGCAGTCTGCTTGAGTGGTCTGAACTGGGGGAGGAGGGGAAGGCTTGATCACTCTTATCCTTGCTGTGTATTCAAGAGAGCTACAATTTATGCACCTAACCTAATGGTTTATATTGACAGCTACTTGTGTTGCATGTGGAATATGAGCAATGTGACGAGCCTAGTGCAGGGTTGAATATGCAATAGCTGGCAAATTTTGACCTCTGAACAGCATGAATTTTTAAAATACACGTTGTCTATGTGGAACAGAGATTGACCAGTTAGTGCAGTTTTCTGTTTTTTCAGTATGTCCTTGCAAAGCAGAGATTTGAACTTTGGTTTTGATGCTATTCCTCAAAAAAAGCAGGAATTTATGTCCAAATCTTTCTATTAATTGTATTTTAGAAGAGGATGGTACTTATATTAATGATGGGAAATACAGTAGAGTCCCCTTTAAAGTAAGGGAAACTGGATTTTGGATATTTGTCCATAATTTCTGTCATTTCAAGGATTTAGCATATAAGTAAAGACAAGATTTTAAAGTGCTGCTTTCTCCAATTTTGAATATTCAGCAGTGTGTTATTTCAATATGCAAAGTTTCATTATAGATTTATTTGGTGATTCTTGTTTAACTTATATTTTTCTTTCCTCTTCACACCACACCTCAGAACTGTAATATGGGACAAGAATAACATCACTGCACAGGGCTTCCAGGACATAGCTGTGGCACTGGAAAAGTAAGTCTCAAGTAATTGAATGTCTGATGAAGAGGCCAGAGATCCTGAATGATCTGAGCAGCTGCAGTACTCACCGCAGTCAATATGATCTTGAAGATGCTGAGTGCTCTCAGTTTTAAGCATCAGGATGTATAATCTAAAGGAAAATTCATGACTTCACATCCTTCAAAAGGATGGGAAGAGCTCTGTAGCTTTTTCATCCATACTCTGCTATCAGCATTAAGGTCCTTGAGTTCTGCTCTTAGTGTTAAAATTCTGAATTTGGTAATATTTTCCCTTTCCTTCATTCTCTTGTGTTGATAGTGTGCAGAAATTCTATTCTAGTGAATGAAGCTGTACATAATAACAGAAAATTACTGAAGTGGGCTTTTGTGGTCTGACTTTTTTCTTTCCCCTAGCAAGTTGAAACTGATAGCGATGATCTCAGGAACTGCAGTTTTTCTTTGTAATTGCTGTGGTCTTGGTCATTTTGCTTCCATAAATTTGCTCACAGATGCACCCATTACCCGTGATAGATGTTAAATTGCTTTCATCTCTCTCCCTCTCCATCACATCTCTTTATATGTTGTTATTACTCTTCTTAAGAGAGAAGAATTACAGATTTAAATTAAGCAGCAGTTGAAGATTTTTCACATCATTAAATCCTTCAAACAAGAGCAAAGGCTCTCCGTAGAAAGTGAATGTAACCCACAATTGCTAAGTTCTAGACAAGCTATCTTGTAAAACTGTATAACTACTTAAGGGAGCATCTTAACCCTTGTAGGGTTGATGTGGCTGTAGCTTATAAAGTTACTTGTTTTATGAAAGTATTGTAGTTTATGTACTCGATTTTGAAATGAATTCAGTTGCACTGATGTGGGAACTTAGAAAAATGATGTATAATTAAGCAGTGATTCCACTGAAGAAAAATTATGTATAATTAAGCAGTGGTTCCATTGATAGTAGTCAGTAATAATTTGCCAAGGTTATTTGTCAGCTTGCAGGCATTTCTCTGTTAAAGGGCAATAGCATGGGGAAGTCTGATAGAAAAAGAAATATACTTGTTTTCTGGTATATTTCTCTGTTCCAAGGTGTTTGGATGAGTAAATAGAGAAAGGGGAAAATCCTAAAGCAAAAGCAAGTTCTCTAAACAAAACACACCCAGAATGCTACCGTCAGTTATGTGACACTGTACTTTTTTGGGGTGACATGTCATTTATTTAACTTGGAAGCTGAGGTCCTTTTATGTTGCCTTAAATATTTTTAAATTGTCAAAAACATTGATAACATCACTAAGCCACAACCAGCAAAGGTTTAAATGCGTCAGTACTGGCTGAAAACAATTAGGCTGTAAACAATCCATCTTGAAGACATTTTGAGAACATTCTTCACCATATGTTTCCTAAAAATTCCTGAAGCCATGAATAGTCCGTAGAAAAGAACCATTGCTCAAAATGGAATGAAATATACTGAAGATGCTTGAGGATATGTGTTCTATGTGTTATTTCAATCTTAGGAAAAGTCATCTACCAAACTGTGAAACAAAGAAGAAAGGTAGACTTTAGTAGTATGGGCAGGAGGCTGAGGGGATTTGTAACAGACTTAAAAACAGGCTGAAGTAATTGGAAGATTTTTTTCTTTCCCCTTCTCCCAGCTTTTCTTCATCTGTTTATTGCTGTTTGAAACTATTATTCCTGCAAGGGAATTCTAGGAGCATGGCTGTTGGCAGATTTTGTCCCAGGGCTGTCCCAGACAGGTGGTGTGAAGTGCTGAGAGAAGATTTTCTGCCGAGTCCCTTACAGGTGTCAGTTCAGGAGAGCATTTGAGAACAGTGGGCATCCTATTCAGCTTGGCCCTTAAGCAGGGTCTTGTATCTCTGTAATTTTAATATGAAGATAAACATGTGAGTTGTATCCTAGAGCCCTCTTTGTCACAGGACTCTACAGCATTGTCTCATGTTCATTTCTGAAAGATTTTTTTTTTTTCCTTTATGGACTGACTGAAAAAATAGCTGAAGTTCTAATATCTAAGGAGAAATGCTGGAGTTTGTTAGAGGGCTATGAATTCTTCCCTTAGCTCTGATGTGAAATTGACACACCCTGACCTGAAAAACAGATGACCTTATTCCTGGTTTTAAAAAATTAGTAAAATCTCCACTGCAACAGAGAGCATATGTAGTGTGTGGATCAGAAGGTACTACAGGGGAAATAATGTGACAAAATGCAGGACTGTTGTTACACATGTTGTATGTAGGTGAAGAGGGTTTTGGGGCATCCTTTACAGTCTTTGAGCACCTCTCTGAAATGTAACATCCTTTAAATATGTGTATTTTGCTGAGTGTATTGATGTGGTAGAAAATTACTGGATTATTGACTTTGTAGCAAAATGTAGTCCTTTACAAGTGACAAGCTGAGTGTTAATAAGAAAAAGAATGGGGGAATATTTTATACTTTAGAGAAACAGAGAAAAACAAAGCGTAACGATAAAGCTGAAAAGTGAGCTTTAAGTTCTTGATATTTTCCCCTAAGGGCTGGTTAATTCTTAGATGAAAATAATACTGTGTGTCTGAAAGCAACCCAAGTACAGAAGATTTCTTCCCTTTCTTAGCATAGTGGTCTTCTAAAGTTCTGTGATTGTGTGTCCATGAAATCTCCTTAGCTTTCATTTTCCCTCCTCCTGCTCTGTGTGTCCGTATGTGTGAGGGAGGGTGCACTAAGCCTTTGACTAGATTGAATTTGGCATATAACTGCTGGCATGAGAGCTGGCAATTACAGATTTCAATGAATGGGATGCGTTAAATGTCAAAGAGCTGCAGAGATCCTTAGAAATCTACCTTTTTTTTTTTTTTAAACTAAATAAATACCCCACCTGTCAGGCAATCGGCAAGTTCAGTATGTTTAACACTTAAAAATTCTCCCAGTGGTGGTGGACAGCCATTTATGCACTGGTTAGTATTGCATGAGGATACATACCAGGGTCTGTATAGTTTGCAATGTTCTTTTGAAGGACAAGACAACTAGGAAGAAGAATTAGTTTTCTGACTGATGCAGTAGACAGTTGGACACTGTGGAAGGGCAGGGACTTTGCCTGCCACTGACAGGTATACATCACCGTGATCGCAGTGGGGAAGGAACATAAAAGTCTTCCATTATTATTTCAAGTAAAATGTTGGGTGGTAGTATCAATGAGGAATCAGCGTGTTTCCAGTTCAGGACACTGTCCTTCAGAGAATGCTGTTGCATGTGTCCAAATACCTGGTGGGAGAAGAGGTGAAAGAAGCTTGGAGTTTCACACTATATAAGGTGTCTACTGTTGGAGTTAGTGCATTTAGTGAGGAGCGGTCTGCTGTCATCAATGGTGGTGGTTCAGTTGAAATTGCCAGCTTAATAGTGCTCAAAAATAAAGGGTTCCAAACATTTGTGTAGCTCTGGATGGAATAGGAACAGACGGTTAGGGGAATGTTTGCAGAAGGAGGAGAAAGAGATGTTTGCAGGAAATAAAGGATTAACTGAAAATAGAAAGAATAATTTCCTTTCCAGGTTTTAAGAACTTCCTGCTCCTTTTTTTTCCCCATTTTATTCAAGTCTTAAGTTGTGTGGACATACCTCTGTAGGCAGCATTTTAAGTATAACTGTGTCATGATAGTCAGTTTATGTTCTCAAAATCTAAATGTAATTTTGACTCAGGATCAAACTCCTGTCTTTAATCTCTTATTGCAGCAGATGGACAAAGCTGCAGAAATATTTTGCAAGCAAATAAGGAAAATGCAGGGAACAATTGTTTGCATAGTGCAATGTGGAGATGCTACGCTTTGTCAGCTTTTTATTAAAAATTCAGCAAGTGTCTTCAAATTGTTGTAGGTACAAGAAGTTATTAAATAGTAAATTTCTAAAACTCAGTCTCTTAGTTACTATCTATTACTGAATATTTCCATTTAGTCTTAGATCTAATACAGTGGCCAGCAGGCACTGCTGCTCCCTGTTCTGTTTAGATACAGGAAAACAATCTAACCTTGTGCACAGAGGTACAGAGGGCAGCCAGCTTTTAATCAGCAGCCACTGGGCATCAACCATGTAACTGCTTTTGAAAATCTACCCTTCTGTCTAGTAGTAGAGAAGAATTAGCAGCAAAAAAGAGCATGCATGCTTCCAGCTATTCCACTTAAAAATGTAAAAAATACATTCTTAGTACCTTCCATGGACAGGCTGGATGCACTTTATTTCTCCCTTCTATGTTATTCTTCATAAAGAAGTACAGTGATTATAAAGAGATATAGTAATTAGATTAAAATTCACCTTTTTTTTTTTTCCTTTAGGAATTATACATTGAGATTCATGCCTATACCAATGAATGATGCTTCCCAAGCACTCAAAACAAACCCTGAGAAAACCGAAGAGGCACTGCAAAAGGTATTGCGTATGCCACCGATGAACAGAAATAAAACCAGCAAAAATACAGTAATTTTGAGTGACTGAGACTTCATGCTTGGCTGAATAAGAATTCTGTGCTGGATTCAAGGATTGTTTGGTTTGCACAGACATATACGTGGTAATCAAGCGCTGCAAGAGGTTTTTATTCCACAGAATGGTGAGAGTGAAGGCTGATGGAATGCAGTGGTGTAGTGTCAGAATGTCACAACCAAAAAAATGCAAGCACACAGTATTGCTGTGTGCCTGACTATAAAAGGGAGAGTTAGGAACTGCATGTTTGTTACATATGTGCCTGTGGGCATTACCAAATGTTTAGAATTACTGGTGCACGCTTTTTATATTGGCATAAAAAGTGCAGTCAGCTCTGTACAAGACAAAGGGTGCTCTTCAGTTTGAGGGAGGATGACAACATTTACTGCCTGTGCTTTATATTGTACATATAAAATTCACACACTGTGTTGCCCTAAGTAAGTAACTACACCAGCATGTTCTTTTGGATGAAAAGGTGTTGACAGTATCTGTAGCTGTTCCACTTGCATGAGCTATAAAACTCCCAGCTGAGTTTTAATACTATAAATCTTGCAAGCTCCAAACAAGCCTCCTGCTCAATCAGGAAGCATACATTTCACATCTCTTTAATGAGCAGTTTTCCTTGAGCCAAGGTAAGGCCATAAAAACCTTATAATAGTTCTTACAGATAACTGTGATTAAAAAGCAAATGTCTATGATCCTTATTTTCAGTAATTTGAGTATCATGGGGAGAAGTGCTGGTAGTTAGTATATTTTCTTTGATGCATGGGAACAATCTCAATTCTGCTTTTAAAATCTGATTCATGGGGGATGGACATATTTCTTACATCTCATTTACTATAATTGGCCAGGTTCACATCGAGACTGGTAGGTCCATTTCTGAAAAAAATACTGGGGAGCTTCTGGCCACAGGGATTTGAACTCTGTGTGTTAATTAGATGCCATGTACAAAGAGCATTTCCTTTTATTCATATCAAAGTCGCTAAAACTGTTGGACCCTGAGTTCGTTTTAACATGTGGTTCAGGTTTTCTTCACACAACACAAGGAGGTTCCCTCCTAGAAAAGGTATCTGTGTCAGGAGCAGTGCTGTGAACACAACACAGGTGATTCCCTGCAGGAACGGGTGCAAGCCTCCCTGCATGGACTGAGCCTCGTGCCAGGACAGCTGCACTGACTGACTGATGGACGCCCTCCCGAGCTCTGGTCTCTCTGCTGCACACTTGACTTGACAAACTGGATAAACCCAGGGATTTGCTCTGGGACATGGTCAGAGGTTGCAGTTCTTTCTGCTGCTGCCAGGTTAGAGGTGACAACTCACTGGTCTCAGCTCCACAACCTGCTGGCCACTCCACTCTTCCTTTCCTCCCCTCTCTCTTTCAGACCAGATCCATCGCCTTTGATGATCCTTGAACAGTTTGCTAAGAGGTGTTTTTGTCTTCACTAAGTTTGATAGAGCAGGGTTAGGGGGTTACTCTGTGTGCTGTGAAGCTGGCTGATGGTGGGTGCTCACTGCTGGTGACAATTGTGGTGGCCTGTGAGAAGGAATCACTTGTCTCTGAAGAGTACTTCTGTACAGCTTAGCTTTAATTAACCAACATGTGAGCTGAGGCTGCACTATCACTTAGACACTTTTAGGTAGTTTATTTTCTCTTCAGACATACTGCTATTCAGATCTGTGTCTTTGCAGCAGGCCAAAGACATTGAGAAGAAGTGAATCAAATATCTTGAGTCATCATGATCTCTACAACACCTAACAGTTAGGAATCCCTTCAAATATTTCTCAAACCAGGATCTAATCCTTTGTCAGCATAACTCGCTAAATTGTTCAAAATAGAATACTCTTTCAGAAAACACTGGCAAAAGCAGCAAGTTTCACCATGTTTTACTAGTTTGTGAGTGAACGAATTAGTATTTGCCAATGTGGTTATTAAGCACCGAGGCACACAAAATAAAGTTCACAGATGATAAACAAATAATTAGGCAGCTTTTCTTGTCAGTCCCCAATTCTGACACAGCAGCAAAATTGAAAGCAAATTACAGCATGAAGAGTCAAATCAGTTTCCTAATCTTGACTTTTTTTTCTGCTTTTTTCTTTTCTTTTTTTTAGATAGAGAACTACTTGCTTCGTAACCATGAGACCAGGAAGTACCTACAGGAACAAGCATATAGGCTGCAGCAGGGCATTGTCACTAGCACCACTCAGCAGGTGAGAATTTCCTATTTAAATGACATCTCAGGGCCTAGAATATGCTTGGGGAGGAAGTTCTCTCTCATTGAGTACTTCTGAGATGTGCTTCATGTGTTATACTGTTTCCCTAGAAGTAATAATTATTGATGACATTATGTTTGGAAGCAAAGCATTCGTGAAATGAAGGTCTTCTATCTAGCAGTACCATGTAGAGAAAGACACGAGATATCACCAAGTAAACTACTGTTGAAGCCAGGAACAGTTTGGTTTGCTTGTGCTCTACCTGTGTTCTTAAAGTTTAATGGGACAGTGTTTCATTACTGGAACCTGAAATTGTACTCGAACTTCTTGAGAGAGAAAATGGTATATGGAGATATACTGGCACTAAAATCTGTAAGAGCAGTCATTTTATTCTAGTAATGTCTCTGTTCCAATGCCACTTTTGCCCCCCAGGGTAATAATCTCTGTATTAAATAAGTTTAGATTTTTTTATAGATGCTTTGTTTTAGTTGTGCTTTTCTCAAATACCACATACACACTAAGATTCAGGAAATGTAATTGTTATTTTGAAATAAAGTTACTAATTTCTGTATTAAATTGTGAACAATAAGGATGGATTTTAAAAACAGTTTTAAAAGAAAGCTGAAAAAGACTCTCTAGTATGATAGTATTGCATTATTATTCCCAGAGTGTATTTTTTTCCTGTCCAGATGTCCCAATGAGACTTTCTACTGTCTAATAATTAATTAGCTTTTTGTACTTGTAAAAAAATTACCCACCCAAAATCCTTTGAAGAGAAAGAGTCATGTGGATCCAAAAAGGAGCATGCTGTGAAATTATTTCTGTTCTCATTGCTAATGATATAAGATGCTAGAACTGTAGACTTTATATGATGATGTGTGCACTCAGATGTTGCTTCAAAATGTCAAATAGCCGGTTCTAATGTATGCTAAGTGGGCTGATAAAGACTTTTAACTATTATGTCTCCCTGCCTCATATATCTTAATCAAAGCTGATTATGTGTCAGGCGTTCTTAGTGGTTTGTCTTGTAAGATACAGATTTACCACCTGCCCTGCATTTGCCGCATGTTGAATGAATTATCTTGTGGGTACAGATTAAGTTCAATTTGTCCCACTGTGAAATGTCTGATGGAAACTTCTGCTTTGATAGTTTTAATTCCCTTGCAACTAGGAATATTTACATTTTGAAAGAATACTGCAGGAGCCTGCACAGTTGCATTTTGCTTAGACTGGAGAAATTGCTGTGAGTGTTTGTTCAATGCCAGAACTTTCTTTTACTCTCTGAACTTCTTAACAATTCAGAGACCTTTAGATCTTAGTCTTAGGTATATCAGCAACATTTTCAGCATTAAATTTGATCCAAAAACCAGAGTAACACTTAAATGGGATAGCTTGTTGATTATTGCAGTTATTTGCAGGGGCTTACTATGGGAGAAATATTCCACAGCATTTATTTTTTCCCGATGGTAAAGTTTTATTTATTTTTGCAATGCTCAGGGGTGTCTTTATGAGATGTAGTTCTTTCCTTCAATAGTATTGACATACTTCCAAGGTCTTAGCATGCCTTTCCAGGTTGTTATATTGTCACTGCAAATCTCATCATGCTACTATTGATTTTCTACCTGGACTGGATTAAGGTTGTGTTTGACCAACGTTCTGATGTTTTATCTTTTGTATTTCTTTTGTTCAAGTAGATGATTGACAGAATATGTGTAAAAGTGCAAGATCATCTCAACTCTCTGAGAAACTGTGGTGTAGATGCTGTACAGGAGGATGTCAAATGTGCAGAACGGCTGATGCGGGATGCTAAGAACTCCAAAACAGTAAGCCTTTCCCAGCACTGCTGGCAATGCTGAGAGCAGTTCTGTGTGTGCTTGCAGCTTTTCTCTTTTTGGGCAGTGAAAATAATAATAATAATAATAAGCGTCACAAAAGAGTATTTTCTTCAGATGACCAGCTATAGGTAGTATTTAAAGTGATAAGACAATTCTAATTTATGAAAACTTTGATTTAGCCAAAGACATTTCCTGCTGTTTGTCCTGGTTTGAGGACAGTGATGAGCCAATTTCTGAAGATATTCTTCTTGTCTTACAGCTCTTACCAAATCTGTATCACCTCGGTGGAGCTTCTTGGGCAGGAGCAAATGGTTCACTGTCCAATCCAATCCAGGAGACACTTGAATCTATGGCTGGAGAAGTCACAAGGGTAGTGGATGAGCAACTTAAGGTCTGTGGATAGATGTGTTACCATCTCTCACATGCAGAAGTAACTAAATCTGACATTTTCTATTGGTAAATGCAAACGTGCCACACTTCATTTTTCTTTTCAGTAGGTTTGTTTGTAAGCTAGCTATCTTTCCATTATTAGTTTCTTGTAACTTTGGGCCTTGTTATTTGGATTTTTTTCCCAGTTGGAATTCAAATAAAAAATTGCTTTAGTATTTTCAGTGGCCAGAAGGAGCATATACTGTTTATTACTATCTTTTTTCATCTGCTTGAAGGGAAAGATTAATCAGTTGCTCTTTCAGCCTTTTATAAAGGCATTTCTCAGGCACTCTAAGAAGCCCTGCAGAAAAGTGCTCAGTAGTTAAGCAGTCCTAGTAGAGTGAAAGCTGTTTTTTTTATCGACTCCATTGCAGATTTTTTTTTTTCTCAGTGGTCACTTTTGGACCTAGTGCAGGATTTCCACTTTACTGTTTGATTTGGGTAACTTGTAGGTATTGAGAGTGCCCAGAGAATTGGTACAGGCAGCTTTGCAGAAAATCTCACATGTTGCATGTCAAACCTCAGTTCTTGAAACAGATGTCATTGGTCTGTAAATGTTGTCACCTGTGTGCTCAGCCAGCTCCTGCTCAGAACCTTGAGCCTTCAGTTCTGTTTGCTCTTCCTGTGTAACAAGCAAGGAAGAGCCATCCATACAGCATGTGCAAAGGTATCAGTCCAGGAAGAAGACAAGGTGGAGAAATTTTAACGATAGCTGGGATCTGTATGGAAGCTAATGAATTTAAAAATATGGCTCTGGGGCAGCTCAGATAAACTTCTGTTTATGTCTAAGCTGCTTTGCCTGTGTTCTGCAGTATTTAAACACTTTACAACCTTCAGATTCTTTGATCTTTCAATTGAAACATGAAAATGCTTCAGTCAGTGGAATTATAATGAAGAACAATAATAATGCCATATTACTAATTACTTTTTTGAAATTAAAAAGTTAATGAGGAGGAAAATGGTGCTCTATTTTTAATATGTTTCTCCCTTTCCCCATTATATGAAATAAGGTGAAGATTTCTGCAGACATGAAAGTGATTTATCCATAAGATTCCTCCCAGTGGAATTTCTGGGGTATTATTGGGACAGGAGTAGTCAGGTCAGCCCTTTGTGCTGGGCTCATGCACTTAAATAAGTTCATCTTGGAGAGTCTTATAGAGGGTGAAAAATAAAGCCTCTTCAGCATTTGCAATGTTCCTGAATTAATGTGTCTTCCATTTACACTTTTAGGCATTTACAACAAAAGGCTCTTTAGCTCAACCACTCTAACTTTTACATTTACTTTTGGTCTATGTGGCATTCAAGTTTATGTGGTTTACAAAAAACTGTAAAGTCACAATGGTCTTTATATACTCCAACATTCATTTTTATTAATTTTCGCTTAAGGTGGAAAGGTTTTCCTTTAAGTTCTGTGCATGGGGAGGAAGTGTTGAATGTGGGTTAGAATGATTTTTTCCCCCAGTTGTTTAGGTCAATTCAAAACATCGTAAGCAATTTATTATTTGTAAAGATAGATAAGGGAGCTCACATAAGGACAGTTCTTTTTGTAATTGTTGGGGAAAAAAAAAAATCCTGTGTGCTGTAAGTGGAGTTTTGATTTTTAGTTTCCATAGCAACCAGAGTGTGATTTTAAAAAGAAGTTTGGAAATTGGTTAAAGCCAATGAACAGGTTTTCCTTTTTTTTCCTTTTTTTTTTTTTTTT
>VXBU01017229.1:195879-231847 GCA_013400315.1 Bombycilla garrulus
TAAAAGCCAAAAAAAGGTTTTTCTTTTTTTTTCTTTTTTTTTTTTTTTTTTTCTCAACTCAAGGAAAGGATGGGGGGTGAATAAAGGCATTAGAGTAAGGAAAAACAATACATTGGAAGTTGAGTTGAGTTGACCAGAGGAGAAATTATAGCATGACCCTTACCTTTTTCTTCTCCTGCTGGTGTCACTGTGGACACACAGAATCTGGAGATGCTTTATTCAGTCAGCAAAGGCCCCAGGGAAAATAAGCAGGACAAGTGGAACCTACACAAACATAATTGTTTTGTAACAACAGGAGTGCTCAAAGTACTTTTCCTAAATTTTGTCCTAGAGCAAAGGGTTTGTTGACTCCATCACTTGTTCCATTTTTTATTTTGATATCATCATTCTTCAGTCCTTCTCTTCACTGTATGTAGAATGTTAAGATTCTTTAACTATTATTACTTAGTCCTTTTCTTTCACCTGGTGGCTGGTACTTGCAGCCCTATGACTGAAATGTGTGCACTTTCACAGTCACTATTGGCAGCCATGGCTTTCCATCAGTGAAAAGTTTGGGCATGGAATTAAGGGGTGAGGAAAGGATTCTGTAGATACCTTCTGTAGATAACAGTCATATGAAATCAACAGCTAAAATCCACCATTAAAGAAATTATGTTCGGTTGTGCAATTAAAGATAAGATCCAAACTCTATTTGACTTTTAAATCGCACATTCTCTCAGATTCTGGAGTAAAAACTGATTTTGGAAATTTCAGGAAAGGTCAATTTTTTCCTGCTACTTCCCAGTGATGCCTTCACAGAGCATTTTTTCACATGATCTATTTTGAAAGACCCCACTTAGACTGCAATTGTAATTCAACATAGCAAGTCTATCACTTTTATGATTGCGATTCATCAGTAGCTCTTGAGAGGCCAGGGAGTTTTTTCACAATAAACTACACAATTGCACCAGTGAATAAATGCTATGGAAAAAATGGATGTGTGAGGAAGCCTCATTAGTAGTTTACTTGGCTGAGTTTCCTCTAACGTTTAAGTTCTTTATCTCCCATGGGGATATGGCCATGAAAGTCTCTTCATTAGTCATGCTGCCCCAGAATCTGCTTGAGGATTGAAAGAGTGAGTGTATGAAGAGTTCTTAAAGGGTATCTTGAGAACCCAGCAACAAGATAGATCTTTAGATATCTAATGGCAGTTGTTCTTTATAACTCTAAAGCAAATGTTGTAAAGATTGGACTTTCCTGTATGCTGTGGTCACTTTGTGTTACTTTGTGGGGTTTTTTCAGATTGTAAGCGCTACAGACTGAAAGATGCTGCTCTGAATCATTGAAATTTTTATGCAGCAGTGTTGTTTTCTTGCTCATTGTCTGCATAAGGAAATTGCTAGTTATGGTAGGGCTGTGCAAAGAGAAAGAAGCTCTGATACAATAGAGTTGAATCTGCAGTCACCTGTGGTATGAGATTGAGAAGAAAAAGGAAATCAGTAGAGTTTTTGAGGGGTGGAGTTCATATTTTTATACACTTTACAAATGCCTAGGTAAGATCTAGACTTACTTAGTACACCATTCCAAGGAAATGTTTTTGGGGTTTTTTTGGTGTTTTTCTTTTTTTTCTATTTGGTTTTTGGTTTTTTTTTTTCCTTCTTCATTTGTAAGTACTTTTTTCTGTTTGGTTATCAACCCTGTTGATAACCTGTCCAGTTCCTGCTATTTTTTATCCCCCACCCTCCTTTGGATTTTTCCTGTGTGGGAACAGGCTGCCCACAGAGGGTGGGGAGTCTCCCTCGCTGAAGATACTTGTAAACCCTGTGTACACAACCCTGTGCCTTGTGCTCTAGGGAAACCTGGAGCAGGGAGGTTGGACTAGATGATCTCAGTGGCCCCTCCCAACCTTTCACCCATTCTGTGGTTCTGTGAGAATAAAAATTGTTGGCTCTACCTAAAGTTTGCTGTAGATTTACAGGTATATAAGTGAGAGCCATATATTAAAGGCTTGCATGCATCACGCTTGTAGCTACTTCTTAATATTCAGCTGGTAATATTCCGGCCATGTACACCATGCTGAGTTCTCAGGAGTCTCCCTTCCTCATTTACTGATGCTTCTTACAAATTGGCAGGTCTGGAGCACTGATGAAAATTGGTGATTCAGGGCACAGTTTAGGGGGAAGGCAGCTGCAGCAGAGCATCCACTGCAGTGGTGGATGCGCAAGGGAAGCTAATTTGTTCTGACAGTTCATCACACAGAGATGTAAATGTTTCATATTTGAAAAGGCAAACAAGTACATTTGCAGGTCATTTTCAGAACAAGTGTGTTGATTCTCAAAGCTATATTTTGTAAAGTGTCTTATATTGCAGCTGGATACAAAATGGATTGGAAAGCAGGAAGAAGAATTGTAAAAACTACGAATCTAAAAGCATCATAGTGCTATTCACCAGAATAATGCTGTTGCCTCCCAGCTGAAGTAAATCTCAATACCTAATGTTATTTTTTGATTACTGTGCTGCAGACACTCCTTGAATCTATGGTGGATGCAGCAGAAAACCTTTGCCCAAACGTAATGAAGAAGGCTCGCATCCGTGAAGACCTCATTGAGGCCAGCACTGAGAAGATTTCCATCCCACGCACCTTTGTGAAAAATGTCCTCTTGGAGCAGTCTGGAATTGATATCCTCAATAAAATTAGGTACTTGGACTAATCTAACAAAATTGGTATTTGGATTTTGGGTTGAGTGTTTGTGTAGCAGAAGAATTTTGGAATGCTTTTGTGACTCATAAGAAACTGTATTACGACATCCAAAGAGCAGGAAATTGTCCTACAGGTCCAGGGAACTTAGCTCAGGTGATTCACATGATTGGAATCTCCAGGGATGTTAACTGAGATCATTAATGGATGTGCCTTCTTATTTAGTGGAAGACTTGATTTGTGGGACACAAATAGCTTTTGTTGCTTTTCACAATACTTTTTTTTAAAAAAAACCCTTTATTTTCTCATGTAACACTGGATTAATGTAATAGAAGGAAATTACACTATTTGTTTTGAGAGGTAGCAGTGCTTTGTCTGTTGTTACATTTGGTCTTATCCTATAGATGTAGCAATCACTTTAAGACTGTGTGCACAGCAGACAGATGTACTTAAAAAATGGAAACTTGGGTATTCAAACCACAAACCTGGGGCAGAAACCATTACCCTAAATAATTCTTAGTTTGTCCTGTAGAAAAAGAGGTTTTTACCTGACCTTTTACTGCTTTTTTTTTCATATTGAATGCATTCCAGAGAATGTACTTACACATTATAATGTGGTTGACCTGTACTTAAACCTTTTCAATTCCTTTCTGCCTGATGCTTGAAAAGCATGACATTTTACATTGAGACACTAATATCATTGAAGAGAAAGGAAACAGTAAGACCTGGGAATTAGGTTTGCAGAGTGCAGCAAAATCGGCAGGAAAAAAATGTTAAAGACTTTAGCTATACCTTCAGAGTGTTTAAAAAGGTTCAGGAAGTAAGTTTTCTGCACTTCAGTCCTGTCAAATAGATTTTGGCCTCAAGATAGTAATACTGTCTCTCCTACTTGCAGAAGCTGGAACTGTCAGTGAGGTGAGGGTGCCACACTGTGATTTTTCCTGCCTTATTTTATTTGAAATTAATGTTGGTGAGCTGAGAGAAATTCCTTCACTCTCATTCTCTTCCCACTGTGGCTTGGCCACCATTCTACCTCCCTATGAATTGCATTGCCTTTCCAAGGAGTTCCTTACCTTTTTCTCCAGGCTCTCTGCAGCAGAAGTGAGAAATAGCTTTGTAAATCCAATGCAGCTCAGTCCACATATAAAAACCATAAACTAGAATCATGCCGCTTGCTGGCACATGTTAGTTGAAAGAGTTGGTGTTGAAAGCAGAGGCAGCAGAGGTGGAGCTTTGGGCTGGAGCTCAGGCAGTCGTGCTTGTTGGCTCCACATCATCTGCTCTCCACAGCCAGAGCATTTGGTGCTGTCACCAAAGATGGGACCCGCGGGAGCAGTTCAAGGTACACCTTTCCTTGAGAGGGCGTTACTAGGGAAACCTAAACTCAGTGTGCAGGTGTGGTGGTGTCCCACATAAGTCTGTGCAGTGGAAAAACATCTGACATGAAGTTCTTGAGACAGAAAGTGGTTACCTGGAGCAAAAGAGGAAGCAAAGTTGTAATGGCATTGGCTGAAGAACCAGCACTGTACAGTTGTCCTTACCAGCAGATCAACACAAAAAAGCATTGAGGAAATGAATGGATTGTAGTTGTTCAGTGTAGTAGTGTTATATAGGCAGCACCGTCCTAATCCATTCGTCTGAGATTTGTATTTGTCTGACTTTAGTGGTGGAGTGTTTGTCTCTGAGCTACACTTCTTATTTTTATTCAGCTCTCTTTACCCAGATGTTTTCATTTCATCTCATGGAAAACTGTTAGAAGCAGGTTAAATATGGTACAGAGGCTCCTGTGTTTATTGTGTGATTCATGAGTTTATTTCTGAAGCCTGCAGTCATGTATCCTGACACCCTCTAATGTTTTACTTCAAATAAAATGACAGCACTGTGAATAATCGTCACACTGTTGAATGTGTAATAAAGATGAAAATCTCCTGCGTGAATTAAGAAGTTCTCTCATTTTTAATCCTCACACAGTGAAGTAAAGCTGACAGTGGCTTCTTTCCTGTCTGACCGAGTTGTAGATGAAATCCTGGATGCACTTTCCCACTGCCATCACAAACTGGTGAGTTTTTTCTTGGTTGATATCTAATATACCAGATCTCAACAATGCCATTTATATTCATAACTTGTTCCGTTTCTCCTTTGACGGCTGTATTTTGAAATTGGTCTTATTTTCGTTGACATCCTGACATCTTTTGAAATATTATTTTGGGGCTCTTGCCTCTGCTGTAAGAAAGATGCAGCCTTGGAAGAGACTGTGTTACATAGTTGTCCTATTATCTTTTGAGCTGTTGTCACATCTAGAACTAAAAATGCCATTAGGATGCAGCACTGAGTCATTAGTTAAGAACAGTCCTGGTATTTATCAGGGTGAGGGCATAAGACTTGGTTACTCATAAAATAAGAGGTAAGATTTCATGCTTTAGAATTCTTTAGGTACTGCTGAGACCTTGTTCCCTGAATGAGTATGTTTTAAGGTTACCTCAGAAGTGTAGGTACCAAGTCTGAAGAGAAATGAGTAGGAGGGTAGGAAAGGAAGCACTGTTACTTGAAGGTCCTGAGCTGTTAGGAGGCACAAATATTTATTATAGGTGTACTGGCCTCATCAAGAGTAGAAGAAATAAACTGTGTATCCACCAAAAAAGTTTTTTGCTTCTAATGCAACGGGGCTTTGTAAGGACAATCCAGTACTCTTTTTTAAAAGAACTTAGTGGGTGGTCGCTCTGATTAAAGTCACTCTTCATTTCTAATTGAAATTTCTCTGGCTTCAACTTACAGTCATGATTTTTTTTCAGATGCTTTTCTCTCAAAGATAAGGGGACTATATATATTTCTCTTTTTTTTCTCTGTGAAAGTCCCCACACACATAAAACAAATCACTCTTTCTGCCTCCCCTCCCTTTTTTTTAATGGAAAACTGAGTTATATGAGCATGCACCTTTGTAATACAGAGCAGCGTTGTGAAAAGGTACAACCTCTGGTCTCTGGAGCTATGCAGCAGCAACAGCCTGCTGTGGGAGAGACCACATGAATGAGCTCCAGTTTGTCCTGGAGGAGGCTCAGCTGGAATGAGTGGTGACTGGGCTGTTTCTGTCCAGTGGTATTGCACAACATAGACATACCCTGCTTCCTGCACAGTACGTCATTTTCTCCAGCCTTTGAGTCACTTCACTGAAAATCCTCTGCAATTTTTCCAGCTGTTTAAGAAGTCAATTTTAAAATTGTGGTTTCCAGAACCAGACAGACTATTTAAGTGTTTTAACCAACACAGTACACAGAAGTGAAATTGTTTTTCTCCTGCTGTTCCTTATTCCTTGTATTTACATAGCCAAGAATACAAGAATTCCTTCCTTTTGTCAGAGTTTTAGTGGTAGCTCATTTTTGCTTTTGGTAGCTCAAGGTTTGCTAGACCTCCCTTCCACTAAGGGCTTCTGGACACTTGTTGCTTTTCAGTATTGTGAAATTGGCTAATTGCCAGTGCTCTTGGTTTTTAAGGAATGATTGTACATTTTGGGTTGGGTTGATTTGCTTTGTGATCCGTTTTGGCCTACATGACTAACATGTGCCTTTCACCATTTAACTCTGCCATGTTTCTGTTAGCTGCAGGTTCTTTCAGATAGTATAGCAGCAATGAAAACCTTGAGGAGTAGTGATCTCAAAAATGCTGCTAGAGAAACTCCTGTCTAATTTGACAGGGCTAATCTTCAACTGACAGCTACAATCTGAGAGCTGGCAGCTAGTTCTTCGTACAGCAAAGATTAAATGCACTGATGCAGTTCTCAGCCAGCTCCTTAAATTGGAGTGTCATGTTCTACTAATTCAACCACCCACAAATGTCTGTGTTTGTTGCATTGGCATAGTGCTGTTTGAGGCAACTTTGAAAAATAAACCTTGTTTGACAAGACCTCAGTTTGCCTAATGAGATGACGATTAGCATTAATTATTATTGCAGCTATTTTAGTTTGCTTGAAGATAAATTTGTAGCAGCTCTCCAGTTGCTTTTCCTAAGTAGATACCAGACTAAATGAGCTATAATTGACTCAGGTCATCTGTTTACCTTTTTTGATGGTTTATGAACCAGCAATCCACTGGTTGTCCCGAGTTGTGCTGATGTGAAGCAGTGGACTGCAGCTCTCTGTAGCTGCCTCTTTGAAGACTTCTTTGACCAGCTGATTTGGGACAGCTGATCTTCAAATACTTCATTTTACCAGACGTTTGTTTAATATTCTCTTCAGTTATCAAAAGAACTAGAAAATATGTCATCATTTGCATGACATCATGAGCCCACTCCATTCCAAATACAATCCGGGGTGGTTTATATAACATTCTCTGTGGTCCTAGTAGCAGTTTTTGCTATGCAGGTCTAAAAATAGACTTCACTGTTGTTACAGCTTTTCCCTATCCATTTCTTCAGTGAACCAGAACTGAGGTATTTAAAACTGTGTTGTTTTTGTGAATAGCAGATTATGACATTTTGGCCATCAGATAATTACAAAAATTGTATTGGCTGATATTGTACATGTTTGCTAATTAAAAAAAAAATGGTTTCAGAAAAAGCTTCCCTTCCATACTTTTATTTTCTTTATAAGAAAAACCCAGTGTGAGGGCTAACCAACATGACTGAGCTTTCCTTTTGTACTTGGTCTTCCAGGATTTCTGATCACTGTAAACTTTCTGGTTGGGTTCTCTTTGTCTTTTATAAGTTTGACTGGTGTGTTCCTGTCTTGATCTCCAGGCTGACCATTTGACCAGACGTGGCAAACCACTTCCACAGCAAGAATCACTGGAGATTGAGTTAGCTGAAGAAAAACCCACCAAACGCTCCATGATCACAGTTGAGGAGCTGACAGAGATAGAACGTTTGGAGGACCTGGACACTTGTATGGTAAGACACATTCCATACCTGGTGTGGTTCAGCACGCAGGTAACAAGGAAAGACGCTTTTCAGAATATACTGTAGCAAATCTGTGGTGTCAGGAAACTGAGCTTAGGAATTAGCTTCTAGAAGAAGTAAATGTTAGCTTGGAAGATTTTGCCTGAACTGCACCTTGTTCAGCAGAAGAAAAGCTTTTCCCTTTTCTTCACTGCTTTCCTCGTGCCTGTCCACAGGCCTTTCCCTGGCATACACTGCTAGTACAGTAAATACCTCTTCCTCTGGGCACAGTTTCACAGAGGTTCAGCTGAGGTAATAAATTGGACCTATCCTTTGACAACATGCTGCTTTCTGCCTTTTTCTTCCTTCTACTTCGATTCCTTTCACCCGTGACAAAAAATATTTCTGCCTGAAAATTATGTTAGTGACCATGAACAGAAGTTGATTTATGTGTGACTTTATTATAAAGATGGCTCTGTGACATATCATCGTCCTTACAGGATGTTCTCAATCTCAAATTCTTCTCCACCCAGCCCAGTCTGTTGGGGAATTTTACTGTGGACAGGAGCTTTAGGAAGTGCTTCTCTATTACAAATCTGTCAGTCTGATATGTGATCACTCCTGCAAGGGATGAGCTTTCTGCTCTACCTTCCTACCTGATTCCTTGGCCATGTGCTTTCACCAGAAGCTAAAATGGCAGATAAGCTGATTGCAGCTATTTGTAGAAGGTTTGCTGATTCAGCTCCCTGAATAAATGTACTGCAGAGTTAGACAGAACAGGAGAAGGAGCAGCAGGGTTGCTGCTATCTCGAGCAGGTATCTCCAGCAGGTAAAACAAAAGCACACCTTCCTTGCAAACACCAGCTTAAAACAGGTTCTCTCTCCCTTCCAAATCTCCTGTTTCACTGAGGCCTGATTTGATACAACATTTGCCTGAGCATCACAAATCCCTGTGAGGCTGTGGTGTTGAGTACATCACCTAGCTCTACACTGCTATTGTCACGTTCCAGAAGCTTTCTCTGGCCAGTAATCATTTTGAGCCCTATCTCCTATGGGAGAGACATCCCAATAAAATATGTAGCATCTGAACACTTTACTGTTAGTTTTTGCATGCTGGCTTCATATATAGAAAACTAAGCTAATGGCTCATTTTTGCACCCCACACTCTGCCTTTAAATTTGTCCTTGCAGCCTGTTAAGGATAGTAATACTGGAACTGTAAAAAAATAGCTCCAGTCTTTATCTCATATCACCATGGTTATATGAAAGCATCATTATCACTCTGCTGTTGTCTTTCATTTTGGCAGTATTAAAATAATGGAAATGTGATGCTGCTTACACACTCTAAAAATGCATTAGATGCTAACTGTACTTATCTTCAGAAGTGTTTATATGTCTTCATTCTCTTCATTCACCCTCATCTTGCACAGAGATTCAAATACCTTTGTGACCTAGATTCTCATCAACATCTAATTTCTGAAGAGAATGAAGCATCGAATAAACATGAGACAGTAATCTTAGTCAGTGCTAAAGAATCCATTTATTAAAAACTGTAATCCATATGTGGGAGCTGCATTTTGCATCCTGACTGCAAATGATGTTAGTTGCTGCTGTAAAAATACAGGGATAAGTAGATGAATTCATAGAATAATTTGGGTTGGAAGAGACATGAAAGATCATGTCCTATTGACAAGGGACATCTTCCATTAGACCAGGTTTCTCAGAGCACAATCCAATTTGGCCTTGGGCACTTCCAGGGACAGAGCATCCACAACTTCTCTGGGCAAACTGTTTGAGTGCCTCATCAGCCTCAGTAAGGAATTTCTTCCTAATATTCTTATCAAAATCCACCCTCTTTCAGTTGAAGCCATTTCTCCTTTTTTTCTATCACTACATGCCCTTTAGGTACTGTTGTAAGGTCTCCCTGGAGCCTCCTCTTCTCCAGGCTGAACAACCCCAGCTCCTTCAGCCTGTCTTCATAGGAGAGGTGCTCCAGCCCTCTGATCATCCTCATGGCCTCACCTGGACTCACTCCAGCAGGGCCATGTTCTTAAATTGGGGGGCTCAGAGCTGGAACACAGCACTCAGGTGGGTTCTCACAAGACACGAGTAGAAGGGCTGAATCCCCTCCCTCACCCTGCTGGCCACTCTGCCTTTGATACAGCCCAGGATACAATTGGTTTCCTGGGATGTGAGTGCACGTTGTCAGGTCTTGTTGAGCTTCCCATCCATAAACACCCCCAAGTCCTTCTCCCCAGGGCTGCTCTCAGTCCAATCTCTGCCCAGCCTGTGTTTGTGCTTAGGATTGCCCCAACACACCTGCAGGATTTAGCACTTGGCCTTGTTGAACTTTAACATTGACACAGTGACACAGCTCCAAAAGCGATACAGGGATCTTTACTGAGCTAGGGTTCTCACTGAGTTTTTTTTGCAACTAAAAGCACTTTAAGAATGTATCTTCTGTGTGGAGTTAGTAACTTCCAAGAGAGCACTTTCCATAGGATTTATTTTAGCTACGGGAAAATAGTACAGAGTTCAGATATTCTCTTGATAAACATAACCTGATTTGTAGCAGCTTTTAAGTGTCACACAGGTATTTGTATGAAAATAAGGAACGCTCTGAAAGGGGCATCAGCAAATGCTTTATGAGCTGGTCAGTGCCGGACACAGATATGTTGCTGAGAGATTTTACTCACAGAAGCATATGGTTTTATGAAATATAATTAGGAACCTAATTTCTTTTGATTATTTTTAATCCTAAATGAGAAATGGGTATTTACATGTTACTTCTAAAGTGGCATTAGTGCAGGACACTGCCTTGCTTGCTCATTGGAAATCCTTAAGCAGATCCTAGCTTTTTGATTAGATGTACCTGGCTGTGTGTTATGCAAACCTCAAACCTGAAACCTTGAATTGCAGCTTGGTATTGTGCTTGTTTGGGAGCTTACTCTCCTATAGCCAGAAGTATTTGGGATGTAGGATGAGGCTGATTGTGCTGCTGGGATGCCAGAGAAAACTCACCTATTCTAAGCCCAGCCTAGCTCCAGCTGGCTGTCAAGATGTTTTGGGAAGAGATTTTGGTCGTGAAGGAGAGGCACGGAGCTTGGACCACCATTTGGGGAAGCTGTTTCCCATTTGCAAAACAGGATTTGTTTTGCAAACCCCGGTTAATCCTCATCAATTCTTTGTTCCTGTTCTCTTCAGCAAGCCTATTTATGATCAGTGTTCCTGTTCTCTTCAGCAAGCCTATTTATGATCAGTGTTCCTGTTCTTTTCAGCAAGCCTGTTTATGATCAGTGTTTTGGCTGGGGTAAACCATACAGCCTCATGTTGTTATTTACCAGCTTCCCTTGAAGCTGTATTTGAACAATGTGGGGAAATCTGGATCTGGATTCAGATTTGACTATGGTTGTAGGTAGATTGTGTATCACTGAAGCTATATGAATGACTGGGACTGAGGTGGGTGTATTGGTAATAAAATGATTATGAGCTATTTGTTTTTATGTGTGGATTGCAAGCTGGATACAGAAAAGTTTGGAACACTTGGACTGGCAGCAAAGGGATTTGAAATCTCCATTGCTGGCGATAGAGAGAACAGGCACTATTTCAGAGCCTGGCCGCTTATTCTCAACCAGAATGCAGAGTGGCTGTGGCTGGGAGGATTTCCCTGACAGAGTAGGAATTTAGATTTGTATAAACAACACAGACAAGACAGAATGAAATATCACAATTGGGATCACAAAATGCATCACTGACAAATAGACTCTTACACGTTATTTCTAGTATTATCTGTTGTGGGAATTAGGACTTCCTAAATACCAAACTCTGCAGTTAACACTTATTAGCTTCAGCTTAGGGTAAGTTTCTCATCCAGCCTTTAACAGTGGCCTGAGAGCCCATAATATGAGAGACTTGTCAGTCATAGCAGAATTTGCCAGTCTGTTAAATGAGTTGTGGAGAACACTGGGAGCAATTGAGTGGTCCAGCGTAGGATGAGATTGCTGGAACATTGCGCATCCGAGAGCTTCTGATCTCCCTGAGCTGCACTACAGTAACTTGATGCTTCCCTAATCTACAGCTGTCTTAGTTGTCTACATTTAATTAGAACTGCATTGATGGTAATAAGTCATTAGATAAAAGTTGTGTGCAACTAAGACGGAAAGAAAAATCTTTATGCAGAAAAAGTCTTGCTCTTCTCAAATGAAAGACAGAACCACAGCCTGCTTTTCAGAGCTTAGACTCAGTCATGAATTAACTTCATAAAATAGTATGATTTGTCTAAATTTTTCTGTGTGTATATGATGAGTGTGACACATATGCAACTCATGCATCATGCACCCTCTTTTACTGAGGCTGAATATCATGTGTCTTGGTATGTGTAATCATGTAGGTGGATACCATCTGATTTTAGTTTGCATAATGCTTCTTGTTCTACTTTATTCTTTCATGTGCATTAGTACTTTGCAGAAGTAAGAAATACTAAATAATGCTCAATTCCCCAACAAAAGATAGCAGAGCATCTTTGTTAGATTGCGTTTAACAGTTATTTCCTAAAGTTGTTTTTTTTTTCTTTTTAGCTATTTGAATGCTATTTTGGCTTCTAGAATACTAAATAGAGTTGAGACACTATTTAAAGATGTTTTGACAGAAAACAGCTTTTCTTTTACTAACAATCCAGGTACCCATCTTTTTTAAATATCTTTTTCAGCAATACAACTTTATTACTATAGGTAGTAGCAAGCATACAGCCAGGATAAGTATTGTTTTTAGAGCAAAGTAGAGGTTATTTGTTTTATGAAGAAGCATGGTAAGAAGTTGTTTGAAACATGTAAAGGAATTATAGGTTGTAATTCAGAAGTTTGCCTCTAACTCTTCTTTAAAGCATTTCAGTGTAAGATTGAAACACTTGGATGGTAAATTGTGTTTGAAAAAATGCTAGTGGCTAGAAGGAGAGGACTGCCTGTGATGAATATTGAGTGTTAGCCATTTTTCATCTATTTTTCAACTTTAACCACTGAAATTGTTCTGTGATTTCACTGGATAAAAGTTAACAAAAAAATGTCATGAGCAATATATTAAACTTCTTTATTAAACAATATATTTTACCTGTACAGTAGAGAAGAAAATTTGCAGAAAAAGCAGAACACTTGTAGATTGGTGGTGTATGTTTTTCCTGGCTAGCCATTGTCAAAGATTTAGCAGATTAATCCTGGATTCAGGTCAATACTTATGACCTTGTGTGTTCTGAAGGACAAGGAGTGTATGGACCTCAGTGTTTTCAGAGAAAAGGAAGAAATGGGATTCACCAGAGATAGTGTTATTGAAACAAGCAAATAAACAAAAAAACCCACCCCAAATTCATAAAGCACCACCTGTAAGCTTTCCTCCCTAACCCACCCCCCAAGCCCTGCCCTCCTTCCCATCAACTGCAAGTTTGAATTAAAACACCAGAAACCTCTTCAGTTCCTTTCACTGGCAGAAGGAGGAGGTCGTGGTGCACACTCAGGAACATGTGCACTGATGTGGTAGGAAGAAAAACCAAGGCACAGATTCTCTGGTATGCCCTTACTACCCCATCTGATTCTTGCTGCTCTCTATTTACCTGCCACAGCATTGTCTCAGGCACAGAGACTCAGCTTTTTGGATGAAAGACTGAACACCTACTGCAATAAAACCCTGTTTGCTGTTGGACTCTATATGTTCTCCTGCGCTATAAATAAAGCTCCAGCTCTGTGACTGACTTAATCCAGCAAAAATCTTTCTTTTTGCTGAAATGAGCATTTCCACTTTCTCCCATACACAGTTTTCACTTTCCTGCCCACAGCCTCTCAACAAACTGGGTGTGGGAATTGATTTGACTGACAATTCAGCTTTTCACGGAGGATTTCTTTCCCAGGTTAGTTTACAGACCAACTAGTCCCCTGCTTGAGTCCACCAGAAAAAATCCTGAGTGGCAGGAACAAGCAGACAGGATGAGGGCAAAGGCAGCAGCCTGGATGAATGCTGGATTAAATTGATTGTGACACTTGAGTTTCTCTCTTGTATGCATTAGCAGAAATGGGCCTTTGATGTGCAATAAATACAGCACTCTGTGGGAAGCTAGAAACTGGCATTATGGGATGTGAGAGTGTTCTTGGCTTTTGAAAAGGCTCACAGGCATGAGAGCAAATCTGCTTCAGTGGGAGTCCAGTCATATTTCTGACTCACTCCAAACTAGGACACTTTATGGAAATATCACCAGGACGAGCTAAGCACAGTGCCAGAGTTCTCCTTAAGCCTTTCCCTACATATGCACTGCTGTGGCTGAGAAAGTGCCATACAAAAGGAACCAGTGTGATCATTTTGCAGAGTGTCTTGTTTATTTGCAATGTATGAGTTATCCTCATTAGAATTACAAATACATTAATTTTAATAGTGAATATTTATTACTTATCTTTTCCTGGTTTCCTCTGTATATAGTTTAGCAGCATCCTCACTGCCCTTACACATGTTTATTGAATGCTTGTTACGTGTATAGACTACAGAGTACAGGCTGATGAGGGGTTACATGGTTCCAGCTGAAACACTCTAGAAGAAACCTGGCTTTCAGTGCCTTTCCATGGGCCTCTTAATGGAAGGAGGTGATGGATAATTTATAGATAGTTTGTTTTTCTCAAACCAGCTGAGATTTCTTAGAGTTCAAAGCTGTTTCCCATAATCTGGGGTACATTTTTGGCACAATGCGAAGTAAATGAAGAATGTGATAAACTGCTTAACAGCACTGCATGCTTGTTTAAGAAAAGAAAAAAAAAAGTAGTATAAATTTGGAGATTGCTTTCTGCTTAGGTTATGGGAAGAAATGTGTAATGCAGCTGCTGGGTATTCTGTTTGGGTGGTGACACCTGTACCAGGCACTTGTCTTCCTGTAATATTGGTACCTTAGACCCAGATTTGTATTGGGGGTGGAGAGGAGGGTGTGTATTTGTGATTTAATCTGGCTGGCAGCTGAACACCACTCTCACTCCCTCACAGTGGGATGCGTGAGAGAATCAGAAAAAAAGTGAAACTCATGGTTTGAGGAAAAAAATCACAACTGTTTAATAGTGCAGAAAAGGAAGGGGATATAGTAATAATGACAAAAAATGTACAAAAAAGTGATACATGATGCAGTTGTTCAGCACCTGCTGCCTGATGCCCAGCCAATCCCTGAGGAGCAGCCTCCACCTCCTGGCCATCAGCTTTATAAGCTGAGCATGATGCCATATGGAATGGAACGTCCCTTTGGTCAGCTGGGCTCAGCTCTCCTGCCTGTGCCCCCTCACAGCTTCCTGTGCATCCCCATTCTCCTTGCTGGCAGGGCTACATGAGAAGCTGAAAAGTCTTTGGCCTACTGTGAGCACTGCTCAGCAATGTTTAAAAGCACCAGCATGTTATCAACACTATTCTCATGCTAAATCCAAAACAGCACTGTACCAGATACTAGGAAGAAAATTAACTTGTTCCCAGCTGCAAACAAGAAGGCAGTTATATCCTTTGTGGCAATAATTCTCTTACTGATACTGGGTTTCCACTGGTTTATTTCATGTGTCATGAAAAAGCCGCATTGAAAGGAGAGTTCAGTAGTGAACCACTCACTGAAACACTGGTCTTGAGAGCTGAACTTCCCTGCTGGGATTTTAAGAGGGAGTTACTGCTACGAAGTTTGTCTGTGGTGGACAGAAAGGTCTTGAACGTGCAGGTGTGCAGTCTGTGGGTAGTGCCAGCCCTGGCTGCTCAATTCAGCCATTTGCCACTCTGCTGCCAAGAATTTGAATGCCCAGGCTGCCAGCACAGGCATCTCAGCAGGCACCAGCCGGCTGTCACAGCCTGCTGATGGACACCCATCCACCGCTTGGTGGAAAGGGGACTGTCCCCACCTGTGTTTGCTTGCCCATTCAGCTGGCAGCTGAATCACCCCAGAGCTCACTTACCTGCTTCAGGTGAAGTTTACAGGTTATGAGGGCAAAGCCCTTTCACACAGGCTGGGGCAGGGGGCACTCATGTGATCCCTTTTGCCAGCAGAGCCATGGAGCCAGTTGATGTTCAGCACAAACAGATACAGAATCATCTTCCCACAGCCTCTGCTTATAAGAATCTTCTTGTTATTTCCCTGGTAGATCAGCAGGAGCTCCTTTGGAGTAGTTCTTGCCAAAATCTGCTCATGAGCCTTTGGCAGAGGCACAACAACAAGCAGCATGAGAATAACCTGCGATAATGCTATTTCTGTAGCACTCATCTCTCTGCAGTCATGATGTGTTGCAATTCTATTAGTATCTGGCAAGCTGACCTTCTCAAATGCTTGAGGAGTTTTCTGTGTAGGTTGTATGGTCCTTTCTGCTGCTTTTTGATTCTTCCAGCATCTCAGATGAACAACTTGGCATGAGGTACTTCATCTGTGTTGTCTGGGGAAATCTTGTTTACTCTGAAATCTGGAGAGCCTGCTGAGAATAGCACAGGCATGAGTCTGTCTCACTAAGAGTGCTTCACGGTTCTCACTTCACCCAGAAGAACATGAGGCTTGCTCTGCAAGATTTTTTGCTCTGCAACACTGATACTTCACATTGCAGGGATAAAGAATAGTTCCTCGGAGGAAGATGGGAGATAAAGTCTGTGTTAGGGTAGGCAGTTACAGAGCACCGTTAGGGTTTGCTCTATTTTGTCAAGGAAAAGTAGGTTAGGATGAGCTGGGTTACCAGAATAGCAATGTCACAATAAATAAATAAATAAAGTCAAGCATACATTCTAGAAGTCATCAAGTTTTGTCACTGCTATCATTGACGACTTCATCACACAGCCTTATTCATAAGTATATCAGGCTTCCTCTCAAAACAGCTTTCTGTTAGACTAGAGGAGAGCTTAGAGGTAAATATACTTTCTTTGGATGTTATTCAGGTCAGCTAAAGCCTCATTAGAAAGTGGTGGATATATCTCCGCAGTGAGATCATATCTTGTGTTAGATCAAGTTACTGTGAATTTTTGAGGTTAGTAGTGGCAGGATTGGAATACTAATCTGAAACCAAAAGTACTTAAACGGGTGAAAGAATCTTCAAGTATGCAGATATTAAAGAAACTAAAAGAAAAAAAAACAAGAGAGAAGAACAAAGTGGTAGAAAAGTCAGGTTGGTTTCACTCAAAGCTCATCAGAACCTCATTTTATCTGGTACAGTTTAGCTATGAGTCATTTCCAATACCATGGTATGTAGATCCTCCTGGGAAGTTTGTGTCTTTACAATCAGCACTTAATTCCATGCTTGTGGGAGAGCAGCCCTGCTTTGCAGGGTAGGCATCTTCCAATCCTTTCATTGTGCTTCTGTCCCTCCTACGCTCATGTGCTGCCCCATGACTGACTGACCAAGCAGCATTATTTAAATCATGTGTCATACTTTAGTGTCATCGCTGCATAGGTCAGCTTTTGAGTTTTGCCATCCCCTCTTGGGTAAATAATGATTGACATTTTCTATCAGTTTATTTTAATGAACTCAAATACTCTACTGAAGTATTTCAGTTTCTCATATAGGGTCTTAGAATATTTGCTAGTTGCCTGTCCAGATATTTCCTGTTTTCAATAGGAAGATATCTTAATAGAGTATAGACAGGACTTAAAATTCAGAAAGTTGAGAGGTTTGTTTAATGTTTTATTTCATAAAATGTATTTTGAAGTGTCTGAGAGGTATAAAGATTTATTGTGCATGCTGGAGAGATGGCTGGTTGTTTTTTGTCTGCATGGCTGCTTATCCCTTTGGTAGCTGCTCACTTCAGGTTGTTGGATGGAAGGAGAGATGCAGAAGTTGTGTTGGTCGTCAGTCCTGGGAAGCTCTAGGGCAGGCAGATACAGCAATTCTTATCTTAAAATCATCAAATAGTTTAGGTTGGAAGAGACCTTTAAAGATTCACTAGTTCCAAGTTGCTGCCATGGACAGGAACACCCTTTGCTAGATCAAACCCCATTTTTCCTGCCTTGAACACCCATTCAGGAATGCATTGCCTCCGAGTTGCTTGAATGATGTTCTTGCCCAGGGCACCTGATACATAGAGTGGCTGGTAAAGAACTGCTTAAGGCTGTCTTGAGTAGCTGTCCACCCTTGCATGTTTGCCAAGTTTAAGAGCTTCTTATTCTTAATTGTATGGAAGATTAGGTCATGAACAAAGTAATTTTTGGGTCAGCATTTACCAGTTGAAGGTAATAAACAATGACAAGCAAGCGGGTTGTGGTGACTTAAGGATATAGTTTGTGCTAGCTGACCCACAGCAGCTCTCTGTTCTGCACTTAGTTAACTTTAAGTAAAGTAACTCTAAAAGCAAAAGTAATGTAGTTGGAACCATCCTCTTGGATCATCTGGAAGCCCAGGTACTGTAGAAGATGTTAACTTCTTCATGAGCAAATAGAAACTAGAACTGATGCTATGGAGAATTTCTTTTTCTTTTGCAGGTGGTAGTTGCAGGCGTGAATTCCTTGCAGGAATTAAACATTTGGTTTAATAGTTTTAGGAACCACTCAGTTTAATTAATGTGTCTGATTTTTCATTCTTCATAGTGAAAGCTTTTGTTGTTTTTATGCAGGACCTTTATTAGCAGGAATTTTACATGACTTGAAAGATGCAAGTGCAGAATTATTAATTAAAAGAAAGTACTGAAATGCTTGATGAAATACCAGACTACATGCACCACATCTCAGCCAGCAGAAAAGCAAAGGCTTTTTGGCTAGTAAACTATAACAAGCTCAAGGGCAAATCTACTGAGCTTATCTCACTGCAGTGCTACTCCTTTTCTTTCAGTAAATGTTTTTGTACAAAGTAATTCTAAAGGTCAGGGTGGTTTATATGAGACTAATTGAATTTATACTGAAAAATAGCTCCTTCTCTAGAAATTCAGCTCTTCAGGGAGGGAAGGAAATAAATAAAAATACTCCTGAAAGTCACATATGGATTATTTGTATGCCGTATTTATTAAAACTATTTACTCTATCTATCTATCTATCTATCTATCTATCTATCTATCTATCTATCTATCTATCTATCATATTTCCACATAGAGTACAGAACTCTGAAATGTGAAGCTAAGGACTAGATCTCTGCTGATATCAAAAAGCTCCTGCATTCAGGATTGTGAGGGGCTTTGCTCTCCTGTCTACTGAAAAGTACTCCATTAGCTGTCATGGAAATGTTGATTTGACTGAACTGGTGTTGTGGCAGCCTTAAAGGTCAGGATTGCTTAGAGCAAAAGAAAACAGCAGGACTTGTGATAAAATGCTTTGTTTTCTTACCCCTCTTTCTTAAAAAGGCATACCCCACAAAATACATATAGCTGAAATGGTATAGCACTAGATAAAGATGTTCTGTAAAATTCTTTTGAAATATTTTTAAGACATCTCAACCCTCACTGTCACATTGTTAGAATTCCCTGATGCAGCTTCTGATTTTGTTTGGGTGTAATCTTTGTGGGATTTTTGGTTGTGGGTTGGTATTTCATCTTCAGGGAAGGTCCATGGGATTGCTTCCATGTATGTGGCTTACTTTGCTCTTCGGTCCTAATCACATTTCCAGCTGCATATATAATACAAATAACTTTCCTGCCTATGCATTAAATACACACAAAACGCTGGAGTACTGCCACAAATGCTGTCTGAAGGAGAATCAGTGTTGCAGATTTAATTTTTCAAGTGTGCAGGAGCACTTTTTAAAGATTATTTCAGTTTTTGAGATGTTTGTAAATGGATTCTGCAGTCTCTCCAGCAATCTCAAAGCAGCTGTAGTGATTGGTAGTGTAGAAGTTGGGCAAGAGAAGAGAGAACATAGATTCTGACAGAGAAATTGAGTAAGAGTGTATATGTGCAAGGATAGCGTACAAAAACGAGATTAATGAGGTGTGGTTTGCCTGAATCACTGTTGGCTGAGAACTATTGCTAAAGCCAAAGTTTCTGAGGGTAAAAGAAAATAAAGACAAAAAAACCACAAAAACAACCCAAAACCCTGAAGCAAAACCCTAACAAACAAACAATTGATCCTGAGGACAGAAGGAAACTAAAGGAGAGAAGCTGGGTGCAAGAACATGCAGCACTTTCTTGACAAGATGTTTAATCCAGACCATGACTATTTCTGCTACATTCTGCTAACACCTGCAGTGTTGTTATAGCAGCAGTTCCCATTCAACTTGAAAACAAATCCACACTTTGAATAATTGTTTTTTTTTTTCTAACCCTAAATTCGGGAGGAGCATGGTTGGTCATGAGCCCATAGAAGAGATGGGATATGGCATTTGGCATTGCTTCATTTCCTATGATGGCTGTGCTGCTTCCTTTTTTTGCTTATAATTTTTGAGGGGAAGATAAAAGGTTGTGCTTTAGTCATGAAACAGCATCTTTCTCATGTGCCAAAAGTGCTTGAAAGTCTGTGCCTCTCAACCTCCTCATGGGAAGGAGAAATACTGTTGCTTTAGGTTAGGTTTATTTAAACCTCAGGAGAACAGACTTCCATAATTTTCATTCCTTCAAGAGAAGCCTTGTTTACTTTTCCTTGCTTGCTTGCACACCACAACAAACTGGCAATTTTTAATTCAGAATCTTCCTTCAGACTAGGAAGTAATAGAATTACATTTTTTTCCTCGGTACTGGTGCCAGCAAAATTGAAAAACACAGTACATTGGGACAGCAGGTGGCCGGTTGGCACCATTGGCAAGTGCTGTATATTGGAAACAAATATCAGAAAACCTCAATTCGTCCCAATATAGATCAAATGAGAGAGCACATACTTCCCTGGTTATCCTCTGGAAATACAAAATGTATAGCACTTCCAAATACAAGGGATTTTTACTTCATTCTTGCATGTCACCTTTCCTGCTAAGACTTCCAAGTGTTTTGGCTTTAGTTTTCTTTATTTTGGTGATTCCTGGTTTTGCCTCCCTTCCTGAGAACTGCTATTGCTTTGTCTTCCCCATTCATATTCTTTTTTCTTTCTTTTTTGCTGCATGGAGACTCTCTGCTGTACAAGTGTAAGTATTTTTTTAGCTCTGCTGTTTCTGGCCTACTTGTTTATGGTTTTGTGCTCCATTTGCCTCTGCACTGCCTTGAGAGTCTCCTGGGAGACTGTAGTGCCATCCATCTGCACCTACAAATGAAACAGGCAGTGGTTCAGGAATGAGATTGGATTTACAAAAAGGTTCAGCTAATGTAGCATCTGCATTTAAAGGATCCCTTGGTTTTAAGACCAAACCAAAGCAGAGTGCTGATGTCAGAGGTATAAGCATAAATATTACTGCTCAGAAAGAAAATCTGTTGATTTGGTTTTATATTCAAGCATCATACAACTTAATGAAAGAATAGTCCTTAACATGTTCTCAAAGCTGGAAACCCACATGTTGAAGGGAGACTGGCTAGGGAGATAAATTTCAAGAGGGAGCAGCAAGTTGTTCATTAGTTTGTTTGAAATCTTTTGAAAGGGAAGTGACAGGAGGGTCACAGAGCATCTCTGTATCTAACAGGATTGAATATAAATGACTTTGAAGTAGGAGGAGAAAAACATGGAAATAAGCAGATCCCTTGGCACTGAGAGTAATTTCAATTATCTCTATAAACAAAAGAGAGTATCTGAGATCCTGTTTCTGAAAGTACATTGTTTTCTAGCATTCAGAACAGAACGATTTCAGTTGTTGTTTGTAATTCCCACGGTACTAGTGTTCTTCTACAGCTGGCAATACAATTTCAGAAAACTCCAGAGAGCTCAGATAGTTTTGTGAGGAAGACAGTCCAGAAGGGAAGAATCTGGAAAAGTGATCATGGGAAGAGATCCTGGGAGCCTAAAGTTAGCAAGGACACCTGAGAGTGTGCAAATAAGCTCTTATTTGGAAGTGTGGTAGAGATTTGCTGGCTCACATCTGCTGCAGAAGGGTACATTCATGGAGCCATCTCCTGAGATCTCAGTGGCATAGCTGCATGCAGGCTTCTAAGAGGTCCTCTCAAATTCCAGAGATGCAGTTAATATTTCTATCTGCTCTGCCAAGCAGCCTACAGTGTGCTCATGGAAAAGTAGGCAAAACAAGGAAGAATTCAGGAGGTGATGTGCTAGCATGGAAAGTCTGTGGAAGATGTGCATGAGGGGAGGTGATGCTAACAGCTGTAAAGGCCACAAGGGAGGAGATATAAGGCTGGAGAGCCACGTTGTGCTTGTGGGGCCAGAGGGGGTGAGAAGGCAGAAGATGTGCTTCTGCCAAAGCTGAACTGCTTCCATGAAATATAGCAAACGGCTGGGGAGTTCAGATATCTCCTCTAGCAACGACATGTGCACTGCTGCTCTAGCAGACTGTGTGGTGGCTGAGATGTTAAGCAGAGATTAAGCCTAATATTTTGTAAAAGAGCACACTGGCCTATTTAAATTAATGCTTTGACCTATTTTGCTCTGCGTGTGATCTAGAAAGTTCACTTGGCAAGAAGCCTTTCATCTGTGCACTTCCTAAACAGACCAGAAAACAGAAGGTTTTCACATAAAAGTGTATGTGGAGCTGTTATTCATGCTGTTAAAGCAAATGGGAAGCATCTCTATCCCTCTGCCTTTATCCCCAGCAACAAAGCTGCTGATGGATGATGCCAATCTGACAGTAAGTTATAGCAGAGACTGGCTTATGGTCATCAGCACAAGCTCTGCGGGGTCATCTGGGGGAATTTTCTTGTCTGGGAAGGAAAATGAAATCATTCTGTTCCTGGCTGTTGGAGAAGTGTTTGGAGCATTCCAGTCCTTGCACAGGAACCTCAGAACTTGCCCTGTGCTGTTTGGCATTGGTGCCCTGGGCCGAGGCAGCTCTCAGCTTGTCTGTGTTCATCCACTCAGAGCACTGGCTGTGGCTGTGCAGCTGCTGAGTGACCAGAGTTCTTCCCTCAACCCTGTTTTCTGTCCTCCTTTCTGATCTTCTTTAGCACAGCAGTTGCTGTATATACTAAATGTAACTTCCAGTCACACCACCTCAAAAAATCGGGAAACAGACCAAAATGCATGTGGATATACCTTAACAAGAGAAATGGGCTATGTCTGGAAATGAAACCAGGACTCCTGATAGTGACTTGTAATTGCTGTCCCCCAAATGCTGAGCTGTTTCAGCTCTTTCTTACATGAGGTGTGAATGCTTTGGTCGTTTCAGGTTTGGAGGATGGATGGACAGCTGTGAGGTGTGCAGTTCAGAGGCTGGCCAGCTGCCTACCTCTTGCACACTCCACTGCAGTTTTGGCTGAAAACATTCAGCACCTCTCCAGCCATTCGCCATGGAATTCATTGCACTAATTTGTTGGAAAGCCTGAAAGTAGTGTCTGACCTTTTGATGCAGCAACACTTTGCCTGCTCATTAGTGTCAAAGTCTGCTCAGGTGGCAAACTACTTCCTGGCTGGTCTTGAAATGATTGTGTCATTTACTGATGGTTATCAAATGTGAAAGTGGAAACCTGCAACAGTTAAAGGCATCTTTTTTGTCCCAACAGTGTACATGTCAAATAAACCAGAGCTCTGTTGCCCAGGCAGTGCTATCACTGCCCACTCTGTAGTCTTCCAAGTCCTTTTCTGGTCTTGAGAGCACGGGTAATAGCTGTCCTGTCACAAAAATCTGGCATAAACCTGAGCACGTGAGCAGTGGTTTAATGATCTTCATGACTACTTTGGGAATATGAATTCAGCTCATGCAAGTCTGTACACTGAACTTTCCATACATAGAAACTAGCAAATGTCTGCCCTAAACAGTTCATGATTTGTGTGAAATATTAATGCCAACTGTGTCTTTTCTGGCTGATATAAAATTGTTACTTTTAAACTTTATTAACAGTTCTGTTAATGAGTGGCAAGCCATAACAGCTTGTGAGTGATACTCCAGAATTTGAAGCCACTAGATTTGAAATCACTAGGCTTCAAGATTATCAAGTTAATGGAAGAATATGGGTATCACTAAAGCCAGCTTGTACAACTCTACCATAAAAGGAGCCTATCTTTGTGGAAGCTGAGTGATTTTAAATTAACTCTTGAGAAAATCTGCAGATCAACTTTTAAACAAGTATGACAACACTGAGCTATGTTAAGAGGTCTGGAATTGGTGATGCATCCATGTCCTGTAGCAAAACTATCTTTCTCACCGTGCAAACTTTCAGAAGGCTTCAGTCAAGACAAGAAAGACATCTTTCTTCCAAAAGAACAAACTTGAGTCTTAAGTCTGGGTATTTGTGCTCTTAGGGACACCTACTCCTTTTTTTGGCAACGTGAAGATCAGAAGGCTAATAGCACATAATTCAGTAACTGTGTTGAACTTATGCTGAACTTTCCACCTCTTCTGAATGTGTCCAGGGAAGTCACGTGTTTGCTACAGATACGGCAACACTTGCATGGTGTTTTTGTTTTTTTGAAGGAGGGCTGTATTCTCCAAGGCTCATTTTCCTAGGGGAGTTCGGTGAGCTGTGTGGTGATGTCCAGAAGCAGAGATTCCCAGTAACCTGCCACTAACAGATGAACTGAGGAAGTGTATTTTGCATCAAAAATAAAAGCCTGAACAAGGAGTAGATTATTTCTGGTATTATCACCAACTGTGCAATGTTAGGCAAAGTAATTAAGTCTTAAATTAGTCCCTTGTGATCTCTGCAGAGATGATGAGGTCTTAATACTTCCCTTGTTTTTTGGGGATCAGAGTTAATGCTTGGACAATCTCAATAACCATCCTGTGTGCAGGCTGCACTTTTAGTGGGAAAAATGAATTACCTCCCTGGTTCTGTTTAAAGTCAGTTGAACAAAATATAAATTTAGAAAAAGTTCTGAGTGTATGAGAGAGGAAGAAAAAAAACCCATTACCTTCTGGTGTTAAATCAGATCTTTAAATGGTTCATAGGCTTGAAAAACGGTTTTGTTGTAATTTCTTTTGTCCCCTAAAGTAATTTTTGTTTTGTTTTGTGTTGATAGATGACTCCTAAATCAAAAAGGAAAAGCATCCACAGTAGAATGCTCCGGCCAGTGTCCAGAGCTTTTGGTAAGTGAGAATTCCTTAAAACCATTTTGTTTCTTTGCTTGCCTGAGGTGGTTCTAGATGGTTCTTGATTGAAAAGCACAGGTGATTCTCCCTCCCTCTGGATTGCATTTGTGGCCCACACTGGCTGCTTTGTTTTGGGACTCTGCTAACGTGTTTGATAGTAAATAGTTGCTCACAGTGCTCTGCCTGCTCACAGAGATGTTGTGGCTGAGTTCCCTGAATGTGCTTATAATTATTTGCCACCAAGAAGGTGAATGGCATTGTCTTTTGTTTTAAATATCATGTTAAATCTAATTAGAAAGTTTTGATTTCTCTTAGAAATGGAATTTGATCTAGATAAAGCACTGGAAGAAGTACCTATCCATATAGAAGACCCACCATTTCCTTCCAGCAGGCCAGACAAACGAACTTCAGGATTCATTTCAGAGCTGCCATCAGAAGAAGGAAGGAAACTGGAACACTTTACAAAATTAAGGCCCAAAAGGAATAAAAAGCAGCAGCCAAGCCAAGCAGCAGTGAGTCTACATTAAAATATTGCTGGCAACATAGTGTGCTGATTGTTTTTTGCCATGAGTCAGGTCTTGCAGTGTAATGAGGACAATGGCTGAAGGTGTAAAAGCCACAAGCAACTACTTAATTTTTCTTCTGGTATTCATGTCTTTCAGCGTGCTATCCCTATTACAAGCTTTTTGTCTTGTTTGACACAGCCTAAATCCAGGATATGTTTTATCCTTTTTTATTTTGCTTTTCTTTTATATTTTTTTTATGGATGCGGTTTCTGGAGGTGCTTGGAGCTTTCACAGGAAAGGCACAAAATATCATGAGGCTTTTCAATTATATTGCAAGGGTTTGTTAAGTCTTAATCCTTTTTTCTGCCTGCATTAAGATGTGGTACCTTGGCATGAATTCTTATTTCTATCAGCCCTCAGAGGAGCTACTCTGTGACACCCAGCTTCCCACAGCTCCCAAACTGAAGATGGTGTTTGGGCCAGCAAATCTGCATAGTCACAGATCTGCTTTTCATGCTGGAGCCTGCCTTAGAAAGGCAAAACAGAAGAGCACTGTCTGTTCACGAAAGGCACTGGTGTGAACTCAATATATGTGCGTGGAGTTCCCACAGTTCCATTTCCTTGGCACACCTCGTCAGTAAAGATTTGTTTCTGTGCTGGTGTGTCCTCGGGGTATGTAAGGACAGATCTGGAGGAGTTACAGTTATCTCATAGCAACAGAGCACCAGCTGATGTGATAAGTAGCCCATCAAGGGGCAGTCCTTGCCTCTCTGTGTTAGGCTGCCTCATAATAAATGCCTGTGGCAACTTCTGCTTCCTGAGGATTTCCAACTGAGAGTATCCTTGACAATTTCCCAAATGCTGGGAAAATCGTATCAGGCAATGGAGTGCTTTTTGTACCACTTGGAAAGGGAGAAACATTCAAGGAAAGGGAATATTCAAGCCAACATTCCATTCCCTTGCACTTCACGGGGAAGGTTAGAGGTAGCAGAAGAATGGATTTGTCTCCATGTAGTGAAAACACATCTGTGTTTATTTCTCAAAGTTCCATTGCTGCAGAAGGCACATGTTTTCCCAATTGCTTCCAAACTCGGAGCATCCTGTGGGATGAAGGAGTGGGGGCATGGGAGGGGCAAGTGCTTCGCCAGTAGGCATGGAACTAGGACGTGCAGGAATGTCTTCAACAGCAACAAAAAGGCCACTCCTTGTAGAGGAGAAGTCTTACTTCCCATGATAGAGCAGTGTTGTGGGAATGTTCTTCCATATTGAATTAATTAGGAAATTGGGAGTTTATTTAGTTGCAGAAATCGAAAGGAGCTTTTTTTAGTTAAACTCATTTATCCCTGTCTTGTTCCATTTAGTTCCTTACTAGTTCTGACCTCAAAATGGGGCCAAACAAATTTTTGAAAGACTTCGGATGTTTGTTTTGATGCTTCTGAAAATGAAACAGTCAGATTTTGGAGGTCAGAGTCATGAGTGGCCAGTGACATTGCTTGCAGAGTTGATTTGCTGCTGGTTCCCTTCAAGAATACAGAAAGTAGTGCTTAGGAAAAGCACTTGAAATGTGAGAGGCAAGATCTTGACCTTTTCTGCTGGGTTGTTTGCTGTTCCCAATATTTGTATTTAGTAATTGAAGGGGTCTCAGATGATCATAGTTGTACTTCTCTGGTTTCCAGTATTTGTATTTAGTAATTGAAGGGGTCTCAGATGATCATAGTTGTACTTCTCTGGTTTTGCTGAAAAACAGATTTGTTCTTTGGAAGCTGAAAAATGTAAGAAAAGAAAGAAGAAAATGGAGAAAAAAGAAACTTTTAACATGAGTTGGGTGGGCGGGCAGAAGAAAGATTTATGGTTTTGTCAGAGTTTCTACTTGAATGAGTGTTTAGAGAGGGGGAAATGAGAGGGAAGAAAAGAAAAATTCAAAACCATCCACTCAAAAGTAGCTTTAACTTTGAAGCAAAATGATAAAACAGTTGTTTATAATTTAGATTTTTGTGAGATCTTAACCTCATGAGTTCTTCTCTCATGTGTGAAGATTTAATACAGCGAAGGAGATGAATCCCTAATGTATGAAAGAGATTGTGATTCATCTTATTTATTTCTGCTTCAAAGACAGTTTTTTCCTTAACAAAGAAACATGCTTGCTTTTAAACTTAAGCTAAAAGAGAGATAAAAAAGGACAAAGAAAACTTAACACTTCTTTTTTTTTTTTTTAGAGTTAGGAGGATAAAACACAAAATAAACCAGAGCTCAGTCTTACAGTAAATGCTAATACTAAAAAGTGTTACAATAAACAGCTATAAGAATATCCTGTGCCTTAAGGACCTTATTACACCCTCAACATTTCTGTACATATTTTGTTAATTTTTAGGAACTTGCCACTGTTTCAGATGCAAACTGTTCTCTATGAGGTAGATCTCCTCATTTGCAGTAGGTCATTGGATCCTGGAATTAGTTCCCCTTCAGGAGATGCTCTTGCTTTTGATTCTTTCACGTTTATCCCTACCATCTGGAGGACTCCAGTATCACTATGAAGTGGTTTCTCATTTCTGTTAAAATGTGCCATTCGCTTTTATTTTGTGTTTCGTTTGGGACACCAGTAATAAGGGGGTTGTGTCCAAGACCAACCCAGATGAAGGCATGGGCACTCCTGCCTATTGTGAGGTGTTCCAGCTAAACAAGTTCTCTACAGAACATTCCAAAGGTCGCATGGTTGAAAATCTGATAAACCATTGTGCTAATTTGGAATAGAACTGTTCTCTATAGAAAATCTGTTGCCAGTTTGACTGGCAACTAAGCAGTCATTATGTGGTGGACTCATTTTTGATCAGTATTAGATTGCTACATCAGGTATCAATAAAATATTAACTATTATCTTTGATGACAAAAATAACAGGGTTCAGGAATGGAAAGTAAAAAGTTTCATGGTTGTGTCAAAGCATTGGTTCATATGAAGCCTGTTGCCTTGACTTAATGAGACTGATGTTTAAAGCAGCTTTTTAGAGTATTGAAGCATAGAAAAGAGTTTGTATTCCACATCAAAAAGAAGTTGGGATTACTCTTGAGTTATGATGGCAACTAGGAGATGCCTTGATTTGAATTGTTTCAGATTGCAACCCCTGTTATTATGTGTCCTGGTCCCTAGTACTACCAAGAATACAACTGGGTTGGGTCTTGGGGAGTCCTCTGGAGTCATCTAAAAAGCTTCCATATGGCATTTAAATTGAAGGGAGTCTCTTTACTGGTAATGGAGCTTTTCCACATCAAAGCCACTTTACAGGAGCTAGACCGCATGAGAAATCCTCCCAGGAGACTGCTTGTTTCATCTTCAGGAGGCTGCAGAGTCACCAGCTAATCTTCACAGGGCCTTTGTGATGGGCAGGTATTTCAAAGCCAGCCTGGTTTGTATGCCTGAGGTCACCCATATTTCAAAATGTGGGCGCTGAAACCAAAGATGGGGAGCAGGTTTGCTGTTTTCAGACTCTGAGAAAAAGTCTGTGTTTGGTTCCTAAAGTGGAACACCTGTTTCTGTATTTAGAGTTTCTGCTTTTGGAAATGCTAGACTGAATGAATTGTAAAAGGCTCTGTTAGCCTGCTGGAGCTCTGTTTCCAAATTTCTTTAGTTCAAAATCCAGAACATAGGTTTTTCTCCAAATAGGGACAAAATAGGGCTGTTGAAAATACTTTCTCTTCAGGTCACCACCTGATCAGGATTTATTTTTTCTGGGTTTTTTTTGCTTGTCTGAGTGACCTAGTGCTCTATTCTCTCAAGCCCAAGGCATTTGATTCCTGGCCTCATGCATTGCAGCATCCACTTTGTCCCTGGTGTTTTGGATTACTTTGCATTTGATGTAATGCATCAGCAGGTCTGGCTAGAGGGGGAATTCCAGTGGTGATTCTGTTGTCTGCACTGAGTTTTGGGGGGCATATATAATTTTTATAATGTCTTAACTCTTAATTATTATCACTAGAGCAAACATGCTTACATTATTATATAACAGAGAGAGTTTTTTCTTCTGTCAGGTGTCTGCTGGAGTACCACCAGAAGGGGATCAGAATGGCCTCATGGGGAGAGTGGATGAAGGTGTGGATGAATTTTTCACTAAGAAAGTGACAAAAATGGATTCAAAGTAAGTTAAAAAAAATTTAGAAGTTATTAAAAAAAAATAAATGTCCATCTTGATAGCTGGGCAAGCAGCACTTGCAAGCTGTGTTTGACTCCTGTTCCCAATATCCAGCGTTGCGGCTGTCAAAGTCAGAAAATACCTTAGTAGTCAAGACATTGTGAATTCAATTACCTGCCCTTAAAATGGCTACTTTGAAATAAATTGCTTTACTATAAAATGTTGTGGGTATTAGTGACTAGTGTGTATTTTTATAATTCAGTTGACTTCATTCTACCCTTCAGTGAAGCTTGTTAGGACTGAAAGCAGAGCTTTGTATTGATTGTGAGTTTCCCCACAATGCTCGTCGTACACATGGGTGTTTCTCTCTAGTGAGGAGTGCTGTTGGGTACAGTATTTTCATAGATGACAGATTTATGCTGGTTTTGAAATATGCTAAAGACATGTTTGACTAATATGTAATACTCCAGAGTAAGCAAAACATTAATCTGAAAGATATGTCTCCTTCAACTTCATGTAAGGGTGATGCCATTTGTTTTTTGCCTTTTTTTTTTCCTTTTATATATTCTCTGTATTCTTTGCCCATGTATTTGTAGCTTTGTAGCCTATTGTATTAGTAGCTAGTTTTCCCAGTAACTTTCCATGGTCTTTCCCTAGGCAGAAAGGCGAAACAAATTCCAGAGCTCCAAGCCCTGGAGGTGCAGGGCCCCCATGCTGTCTTGGCTCTTCCTGGGAACCAAGGCCAAGAACAGCTCTTCGAGATACATTTCATGGACAAAGTACAGCTAGTAGCAGGGGCTCCAGAGGAGGGGCTCGACCTAGGGGGAATTGCATCACCTCTTGTCCTCCTAATTGGTGCTTTTATCAATCATGTTAATTTCCTAAAACCTATACATACTACTCACCCCTGTGAGAGTGGGCTTTTGTGGACATCTTTCCATAACTGCCCCTGAAGGCCTTCATTAAAGATCTCCTTTTGTATTCCCTCCTTACTAAAATGATATCAAGTTTCATTTCCAGGCTGGGAAAAAGGCAACAGGGATTACAGAGCCCATGCAGTTGTTTTGCAGCTGGCTGTATATTTACAGAACCAAACATGTAGATGTTCTTGAATTCACGCGTGTTTGTGCACGTGCACATGGGAAATATTTCCATTACGAAATGAGAAAGCCAGAGTGATATTCAGGCAACTTGGAACGACCCTTTGTGTGCTGTATGTGACATTATTAAGGAAAACAGTAAGTGTTAACTGGTAGATAGCTGTGTGTGTTCTAAAGTTGCTATGAGTTATGGATATCCATAGTGACATGAGAAGCCATATGTGATATACTGTGTGGAGGCATGAGATTATAGTAGCTTTGAGAAATGTCCTAGGCAGGTTAAGTTCAAGTTAACTCAGCTTGGGGAAAAATAAATTTAATATATTACCAATCAAATCAGACTATGATAATGAGAAATAAATCAAAAATTAAAAGTACCTTTGTCCACCACTCCCTCTTTCCAGGGCTCAACTTCACTTCTGGTTTTCTCTACCCTCTCCTCCCCATTGGCACAGGGGACAGGGAATGGTGGCAGCAATCAGTTCATCACACATTCTCTGCTGCTTCTTCCTCTTCAGCAGGACTCCTTACACAAAAACCACTCCTGTAGACCCCCTGCTTCCACAGCCTGGCCATGCAAACCCAATATATACGTGCATAGACAGCTTGGTTAGAGCTGTCTGGTGTTAGAAACAGCTGGATGCCCCATGCAGATGAAACAACTGCAAAAAGCAGCACAGGAATCCTCAAGATGATATGATCAGTGCTAGTTGTCCTGTTTTTAATACAGAGACATCAGGTAATGATTGGGCCTACAATATATGGGTCTTATAAAAGATTAGCTTTGCCTGGAAGAAGTCATTTGATACTATTTAAGAAAGGGAGGAGGGGAGTGGAGAAAAGTTTGAAATGTCTGCGTCTTTTTTAGGAGACCATCAACTAAAAGTTCAGACAGCAGTGAGCACAGTGAAGCAGGTGATGAGAAGAAGAAAAGGGACTCGAGGAAGAGTGGTTTCCTTAACTTAATCAAGTCAAGAGGCTCCAAATCCGAACGTCCCCAGACTGTGTCGGTGGCAGAGGAGCCCTCCTCACCCAAGGTTGCTGCAAAAAGCCCAGCTTTAGACACGAGCAAGAAGGAGGCAAAGCCTGCAGAGCAGAACGGCGGCGCAGAGCGATCCGAGGAGCTAAAGACGCCAGACTCACTGGAGGAGGTGCAGGCAGATGATGTGGCAAAGGCTGAGAGGGGTGACAGCAGCAAGGGAAGTCCCCAGGGAGGCCGGAGGTACGGTGTGCAAGTGATGGGCAGTGGACTTCTGGCAGAAATGAAAGCCAAGCAGGAGAAGAGAGCAGCCTCTGCTCAAAAGGTGAAGGCAATTTAATTTCTTTTGGGTTGATAAAAAAGAACAGAACTGTGTGTCTTCAGGAGAGATGGGCTGGGACTGCAAGGGTTGGTGGCTGGGGCTTGACACGTCAGTCGTGCTTTCCAACAGGGATTTTGGTGTTCCTGCAAGAGGATTGCTCCCTGCTCTGGTGGTTGGACACAAACAGCCTGGCCAAGGCACAAGCTGCACATGTGGAGCAGGAGTTGGACCCTTGAGCCTGGGCTTTCACTCCCCTTGGGGAGGGCGTGATGCCTGCCCTTGCACTCATTGTCAGACCATCACAAACACAGAAGAGGAGATGTAATTGTTTGCATAAATTACAGAATAACTTGGAGCCAACTGGTAAACCCAGCTCAGTATCTCCACTCTATATGATGTGTAGTTTGTTCACAGTGCATACTGGAATTGCTTCAGAAAAGGTAAAACCAGGACAGACTTTTTACTGTGTGTCCCTTGCCCACCAGTGCCTCAGGTATGTGGCAGAGTTAACTACAGTGGTGGCTGGCTGTACTCTTCTCTTTAAGAAAATGATGTAGACAGATGGAGAGGTCTGTTGTATATAAAATTATATATTCCATGCAGAGAATTAAATCTGGCTACCAGTCACTGTTTACAATATTTGGCATATACTTTTCTTGTTGCTCTTTTTGATTTTTTTCGTCCTTTTGTACCACACCTAATTATTTTTATGCCTTATATTTATAGATTTCAAATACTAACAATGAAAGAAAATAACCTGTTTAAAAACCTATTTCCAATTGTCAGTCCAGATTCCCTTTGCTCTCTGTAATTTTCTCTTCTGGAAGTGCTGGTCCTGGGCAGGAACTCTGCTTCACTCTGCAAATGTACAGAGTGGAATATCCTTGTGCTCCTCCAAAGCATTCTGTGCTGGCCTCTTTTGCCTGATGCCCATTTGCCATTGGTGTTCCCCGTTATTATCCTCTGCTTCCTGCCAGCTGCAATTGGCATATTTCACAAGTACCAAAGAATCAGCCTTTTTTTCACTTCTCTCCTCCTCTTACATGGGTACTCAGGTGCTCAGATGTTCTCCATTTGCCATCACTGTCCCCCGTAATTTTAAAGGTGTTACCTTACAACAAAGCTGATCTCGTACTTTGTTGTGTTTTCCTTCCTTTAACACGTACAGAGCTGTCCCGCTGTGCCCAAGCAAGGCACCCAAAGCCCATTTTTACCTTTCTTCATAGTCTTACAGTGCTTGCCATGATGTGTGAGCCTTTCCTGCAGACACCAGAGTCTTGTCATAAGCAGATTCAAATTAATGCAGTTGTCTGTGGGTCATTAAAGGGATTCTCAGTGCAAAAATGATTTTTCTAAAGAATGACCAATTCCCTCCTTTCTCATTGGTATTAAGTAACGCCCATGAATAGTCTCATTGACTTCTAAAGCACCAAGTTTTCAAATAAAATGCCATATGGTTTTAAATAAGAACATTATTACGCCCTGCCTGTAATTTATAAAATACCGAGCTATTCCAGATTATATCAATTTTTACAAGTGCATAATTGTGTATGCTTCGTGCTCCTTGGGTTCTTAACCCTTGCTATCCACAGTGAGTCAAACCTGGAAGGATATGACTGAGGTAGAATATTAGCATATGTAATTTTTTTGTAAAGTAAAAGTCCTTTTCAATTGGTGAGCTTTCCTAACATTAATTGGAAACTTTAATTTCATCCATTAGAAGGAAAAGTTGTTGTTGCCTATTCCAAGGGTTTGGGATGGGTTTTTTGTCACACTTAACTTATTTGTTGGCTGGAAAGCTTAGTCCTCTTATTTCAGGTTTAAATTACAAGAAAATAATATTATTGATAATATTTTTTTTTACAATTTTTATTTATGGAATGCAACACTGTCTTTATACATATATAAAGGAGTGACAATAAAACTGAACTGAAATAAGAATCTGTACAGAGCAGAGTACTGAGTTAACTATCCTTAATGTTGCTCAGAAGACACAAAATTGAACTGCTGTTCAAAGGCATTTTTCACATACTTAACCCATCACAATATCAAATAATTTAGGTTTGCACTTTTATTCATGATACTTGTGAAGGTGGAAATCATGCAGTGTCCTGATACTCAAGCTGCAGAAGACAGCACCCCACTGCTACATTGTTTAGGAAGGTTATGATACCAAGTTCTGTAATATCTTCAAATTTATCAGAATTTCAGTATGATAGAAAATTGTATTTTCCTGCAAGGTACAGATGGCTGCTTATATTCTGAGCTATTTTACATGAAAACAAAGCCAGAAGGAATTTACTGTTACATTCATACCCTACCACAGTCTTGTTACAGATAAAAGTCATGAGCAGGTGCAGAGTAGATGGAAAGATGGTAAATGCATTTTTGTTTTCTTTTGCTTAGAATACATCGTGGGAATTGGCACTAATGGTAGAGTCAAGTATTTGCAGATCCGCGTTGCCTCAGGGCGCACATAAATAGATTTTTAGCTCCATCTAGTGTTACACACTGGAGTTTTAAATACCTGGAGCGAGGCCGACTAGGAAACCATCCTTCATAGCCTGTTTATTCCCTCTCAGTGGCACCCAGCTCTGCAGTGTTTCCCAGCCTTGCACAAATTCCTATCAAAAATACAGCCTGGACATTATTTATTTACATGATGAATTCACCTGCATTGATCTTCTCAGGGTAAATTTTAGCAGCCAGTGTTTAGTGTTGTCTGGGGACCATAAGCTGTTTGTAATGTGTGTACAGCAGGTAGCCAAACATGTTCACATCCTAATTGCATTTTTAAGTACTGCACTAATAGGTGCCAGCACTGGTCTTTCTACTTGTCTTGGTACCTGGTCATATTTCCCCAGTCGTCTCATAACTAGAGAGGCAGGAAGGAGCTACAGTGAAATTAGTTTTGTACAGTCATGCAGATCTCCTACGTCATTTACTGTAGCTAAGTGTTATGCATCTTTCCTCAGTACTTACATAAGAAAATTAGTTTATCAGTGAAAGTTCATGAGAATTTACATTCCATGAAGAGATTGTTGCAAAACAAGGTGTTTTTTTCCAAGGCATAGAAGAAAAACCCAGCAAAAGGAGAGTGGTATTCCCTTAAAAATATATAGTCAAGACAGTCTTATAGAAAAACATGTAACTTTAGGAGGGGAGAACTTATCCAAAATATCAATGTCAGTCAAGAATTGAGAATAAAAACTGAGTTTCTGCCCAGTGGCACAAAGCCCTAATGTTTCTGCTATCTTTGAAGGTGACTTTGTTTTGTCCACATGGACACTGTAGCTAAATATTCTGGCCCTACAAGTCACAGCACTCCTAGAGTTCATCTGTCCACAAGACTTCATTGTATCAGGGTAGTTTTACAGTACAGGAAGCTTAATGATCCTTCTAACACACCCTCCTTAATGCAGTGTGCCATTTTAAGTGTTCACCTGTTCTTAGAGAAGAGGCTGGGATATAGCATCACCCTGCCAGGTCTTACGCAGGAATGGCAAACACTCAGCATCTCCCTTCTCTTTGTTGTATTGAAGAGAGCCTTTGTTTTGGGAGCTGTGAAATTACATGAGCAAAGTGGAGGGATCAGTAAATCTGTAAAGCAAGCTACAGTGTCTTTTGCATCACTCCCCAAAATTATCTGCTCTTGAAATGCCTGGGAAAGGCACACGGTCAGCATGGATATTTAGAGGTCATTTCTTGATGCTTGTATTTGAAATACTGCTTTCACTTTAAATACATCAATTTTTCTGTAGCAGGTATGTACTCCTGCTACTTGTAACCATTTTCTTCCTTCCTACCTTTCCTGTTGTCGCATTTTTAACTACATGTTATACTTAGCAGTCTTTCAGATCATGGCCCCCAAAGGGCAGTGATCATGTTTGTACGCTGTGCGGCACATGGTGGAGCTTTCTGAATGCTATGGGAGGCACAGTCAGAGGTGGTGTTGGAGTAGTAGGAGTGACCTGAACACATCAGTGTGATTTATGTGTGGGTAAAAAACTAAGTGCAGTGGTCATCAGAACAAATCATTTGGTTTAAGTCATTTGCCATGCTGTCTTGAGATACCAAATAAAGATCAAGATCGAAGCTGCCTGCCTGCAGAAGTCTATCCCGACTTTTATAGTTAAAAAAAAAAATCTCACATTTATCCCATGTCTTATCTTTGTAAGGCTTTCTCTCTTAGTGTATCCTGCACCTACTTCTATATGCTTTTTTGGAATCCTCTCATTTGACCTTGTGCCTAAACTTTGGTAGGTAAGGCAGTGAAAGGAGGCGGCTTCCTTTACAAGTGCTGCTTAGATATGCACTTCTCCTGATGAATACACAGGTTTCAAGCTCACTTATCTATAACATAAGAAAAGTCTCTGCAGGTTTTTTTT
>VXBU01017229.1:231978-260635 GCA_013400315.1 Bombycilla garrulus
GTTTTTTTGGAGGCCAAGATGTTAGAAAACCTATTTTTGACAATAGAAGACAGGCAAAATATCAGCACACAAACCAGAAGTCCTCTTTCTTTTGAGGTACTGAGCACCCAGAGATGCTTGTGGTGGGTAGCTTTAAACACTTTTCAGTAAGCGAAGTCTTTGGTTTTTAGAGGAATCCTATAAATAAGTGAGCACTGCTACATCTGTAGTTGCAATTTTATCTAAAATAAGAAACTATTCTTCTATGTAGAAGAGCATAAGATAACTCAACAATCATATTCAAAATCCAGATCTTCAGAAAAGGGTTTTTATTTTAAACAAGAAGTTTTTAGATACAGTGCTGTCTCTGGAGAAGAGGCTATTTCCAGCTAGCACCTACTAGTTTCAACTCCTAGGAGATCTGTCACATAGGAGGCAGTGTGTCATTGCAGCTCTGATAGGCATGTGGCAGTGTTAGGTACAAATCAGGGTAGTTTCCTTCCCACTTGAGCTCTCCAAGATCTGAAACAGAGAGAATGCACCATTTCTTGCTATCACTGATTTCTCTGACTTGTGGCAAATTAGAGGGTTTTTCTTAACAGGACCTCTGAGTTGCATTAATTGCAGATACATTACTAATCTGAGAGCTTCTCTCACTCTTTCAGAAACTTGGGAATGACACTACTCCCAGAGAGTCTTTTGACACAGCAATGAGCTCAGAACGACTGGATGGAAGTGGTACAGGTACAGTATAAGTTTCATGGTATAAACTTTGTAGAAAACATAAAATGCCTGATGTCCAAAATCTCATTTCCCTCTTCAGACTCAATGTCTACAATTGGTTAAGCAAAGTAGGAGCTTATGCTCTGTGAAGAGCATTAGAAAAAAAGCTCACTTTTTGTGCTATGCATGACACTTTTCATTAACTCAGCTCTAGGGCTGAATTTGCAGCTCGCTTTTTACTCTTCTTTCACCGAAAGTACTTGGTGCAGGTGCCTGGGCACACCTTTGAAAGAAGGCTGGCTTTTAATAGGATCAGCAAAGCTGAAGCTCAGCCCGAGAGCCAGCAGAAATGTCTGTGCATAAAGAAGTGGAAGTGCTCAATATATCTGAGGATTGAAATATGACCAGTTTTCAAGGTTTAAGTCTGCTCATACTAACCTGGGTCGTGCTGGCTTTCAGCTGACTGTAGTGCTGTTGTTCTGTCAGCAGTCCTGACTCGCAGTCAATGGCAGCTGGCTCTTCCCAGGATTTACCCAGTTTGATTGAAGCCAGGGCTGTCTGCAAAGCTGTGGAGGCCCCTGGACACTGCTCATGTGTACAGAGCAACTCTGCATTGTGCACGAAAGCTGTTCAGCCTTGCTGCACTTACAGCACTGATTCCCTCTGCACCCCATCTTTCCATGCCCTTGTCAAGCTGCAGTCCTGGGCCCTGACATGGCAGTGCCACCTGAGAACAAGGCTGACAGACTGGTTTCCATGTATACTTTGGGGACTTGTCAGTGAAGGCTTCAAAAGGGATTCAGCTCTGGTGGTTTGTGTTTGCTACATGAAAGGAGTGGTCTGAACTAGGAAATCCAGGTCTGATTTTCAGCAGCAGTGGTAATCCCACAAGCTTGGCACACAAGATTGCTAAAACATGCAAAAGCGAGGCTGGAAAAACAGGCTGAAATCAAAATCCAAATTGAGCCATCTTGATTGAGCACTTCAGATATCAATTTTGAAGTTTTATGTCTTTCTAAAGCTTTTTTTTTAAAGTGTATTCAAAGCATGCCATAATTTATAAATCAGTGCTTTTAAAGCCTGCTTGTCTTTTGAGGAGGACCTTGTGAACTGTATGTGTCCCCTGATGACAGCATACTGAAGTCAGAGGAGCAAGGATAGCCTGCACTTTGGGCATTGGAGCAGCTGAGGGTGTCTGACCTCAACTTTTCTCTGGTCTTTGTCTCTGTAGATGACACATTTCACCCACACCACACTGCACTGTGCTTCCCCCTTCCTTTTGGCCTCCAGCTGTCAGTTGTTTCCTTGCCACTCTTGCTTGAGAGCTCCCCAAGGCTCCTTTTCATTGTTGCAACTACAGTTTGTCTTTGGCTTGGGCTAATTTATTTTAAATTACTGTGCTCTAACAATGTTAGAAGGCCTGAGGTCAGGAAGACAAGAAAGAAAGAAAGAATGGAATTTAATGGAAAATTACTGAATTCGTTACAGGAGAACTATAGCTAGTGGTGCAGAAGGAGAATAAGTTTTGGGGGTTTTATTCCTTGCTTTGTGTCTGGATGTTGCCTGCTTTTTTGTCTGCACAAATGTACAGGTGCAGGCAGTGTCCTGCTGTTTCACTTGCAGCAAGAAAGTATTTCACTTGTGCAGACACAAACTGTCCCTGTCACGCACTCATGCTCATCTAGATGCACCACACAGCTGTCTGCTTTGCAAGATTTTAACTCCAGCTGGGCTGGAAAACAGCTACATAGGCTGGAAAAACACATTGGAGGTTGGCTTGCAGCAAACTATATAAACACTCCCCCTCCCTCCCACTGCCACTAAAATGTCTGTGCTCAGCACTCCCCCGTTCAGTAGGCCTTCTGAATGGGAATAGCAGGTAGGTAGGTCGAGCCAGCATCTGTGAGCACACCCTTGGTTTTGCCAAGTACCAAGGCTACCAGTGTGCATTTCAGTTTGCTTGTAATTCTCTTCTGAGAACAAAGATGTGAAAACTTTTGAAAGTCCCAGGCTGACATACAAATTCCAAGATTAGCATTGAAACTGCTAGATATAAACTTTCAACCTCCTGAAAGCTGCAGAGTAGGAAAGTAGAGCAGGCTTTTTGCTTGTTAGCAACCTGGAGTCCAGCAGGCTTTCTACCAGCTAGATGGGACTGACTTACTGCTTGTAAGTCACTGTAAATTGATCTCTAAATACCTTGGTCTTTGTTTGGGATAAACGACATGTTGGTACATGTACTAATGTGTGGAAACTGTAAGCCATGTACAGTGTTATTAGACAAATCAAAATACTATATAAAGAATACTTTGATCTGGGCTGAGTTTCAAAATCTCTTCTAGAGCTTGCTAAAATCAACAAATACAAAGATGTAGCCTGCTGGTCATACACTCGGGATTTATTTTCTGGGCCAGGATTTCTCTGTTGATCTTGGAAACGAAACCTTTTGTCTGTAGAGACACAAAAGAGTCAAGAGCTGCTTTTTCCACAGATCCATCACTGTTTTCTCAGCAGGTAGGCTGTGCCATCTGCTCCTAGAAATATGAAGGAGGAATAAGGTCCAGCTAGCCACCATCCCAAGTATATTAAAAAAGGGGGACATGCAATTGCTGTCTTGAGCAATTGAATCACAAATCTTAGCACATGTCAACATTAGCAGGTTTAGATGCTTTGCTTGCAGTGGTTTTGAATAAGACTTTAGGTATCCTCTTACACATAGCAGTGCATGTGTTACCTTGTGGTGGTATTTTCCACAGCACTATACCTGTGCATGGAGCCCTCTGTACTGCAGCAGACTCTGTCTTATGTGTCTGTTCATTTCAGTGCCTAAACAACAGCAGACCCTTCCAGAGAGTCGGTTTGCATCGAATAAAGGCGACTCCATCTCGGCATCATCAGAAAAAAATTCAAAAGCTGAACCAAAGGCAGAAGCTGGTGCAAAGGCAAGAAGTTCTTCCAACACACCAACTAGTCCAAAGCCCCCACTGCAGTCAACAAAGCCCAGCCTGGCAGGACGGCCCACAGTGCCACAGAAACCACGCTCTGCCTCCCGTACTGGTGAGAAGCTCTTCTGGGCAGTTGTTATCTCCAGCCCCGGGTGCTATTTGTGTGGCCTTTGGAGTAGACACCCATTGCCACATTCTGAACAGAAGTTAAATGAAGAGGGACAGGTTCTTCATTACCTTGCTCCTGACTCACACCCTTCTTTTCCACCTCCTTTTGCCCTCATTCAAATAAACTTATTAACATGGTTTAATCTGTGATCCTCAACAGTAAGGTGTGAGAAGCAGTAGTGGCAGTGGCAGGGTTGTTTTGAGTTAGCCTGCCTTCACAGAGGAGATGAGCATGAAAAGCTACTTCAGCATCAGAGCCTTATTCTAGTAGCACTGACAAAAATGAATGTGTTTTCTCTAAATACCTGGCTCTGTATACTAAAGGGTTTTGTAACAGGCTGCTCTCAGCCCCTCAAGCAAATGCCTGTTATTCTTAATAACTTGCACGAACTGTCTATTACTTTTTCCTTGTTCAGCCTTTGTTTATTTCCTTATTGCTCTTGACTGAAAATAGTTGTAACTGTGCTTTTATAACTGCAAGACTGCCTCCTGACCAGATATCATCTTACGGTTTCCAGTGGTGGAAAATGTTTCAGCAGATCTCCCATACATTTGTCTGGCAGGGCCACAACCTCCTCTTCCCAAAGTACAGCCACTGCAGTTCAGGGGAATTAAAAGCCAGCTACAGACTTCCCAAGTATCTACAGCAAATATAGCTCATTAACTGCCAGGGAGTGAAAAGTATGAGCATGGCCATCTGTAAGAGCTTGCAGCCCTCTTGACTTTTCCCATAATCACTGTTGACCTTAGAATGATTTAATTTCTGGTAAGGATGAGGAGTCAAAGGGATGTTACGGCCTCCTCCCTGCCCTTGATGTGAAACCTGAGCATTCCTTAGTCTCTGCGCTCCAGTGGGCAGAGTGTAGTTCACATACAAAATCACCCTCAGATTTTGGGTGGATTTACATTTATTTTATTGACCATTTTAGAAATGGTCATCGAAGTGAGGGATGTTGCTCATGAAGATGAATGCTCCAGGAAAGCAGGGATTATTTAGCGGTGCTTAATCTGTAAAACAGGCAGTTTTACTGAACTGTCGGTTTCTGCCAGCTCCTATTTCCTGCAGAGAGAGCATGCTATGGATTTAGCACAAAGGAGTAATAATACTTACCCATATTTGGCCTGCTCTTTGGTCAATAGTAAAAGCAACACAGCTCTGTTGCAGTCTAGCTTCTGTCCTAGTACTTGTAGTAACCCAGTGCCTAAGGATGCCCAGGCAACACGATGAAGAAAAACAAGCAATCATCCTTTCTGTGCTCTTCCTCTTGCTGTTGTTTCCAGCAGTATGGCCACACAAATAGTAGGAAATTTTTTTTGTGAAGTAATCTGGGTGCTGAAGAACACAGCTCGGATGTCCACAAATTGTCAAAGACTGAAAGTCTGTATCTAGCTGCGCTTGCCAATCACTGTTGTGTTGATATTGATATTGAGCTTCCCCAGGCAAGTGGCCTCACAGGCGTATCAAATGCATGGAAAAGGTCCAAGAATTGTTGTATCTGTTCATACCAAGTTGCATTTGGGAAACTCACCTCTTTCCTGTGCTGAAAGTGAAAGAGTGGACTCTTTGTGGTGTCTCCTCAGCAGAGATAAATTTTGATTAATTTCTAGTATGCAACTGAATTAACTCTTTTTACAAATACACAATACAGATGATACTCTAAGTTCCTTTTGTTCTTGTGTCAGTGCTAATGTATCTTCCTAGTTCCTCTGTTATGTACACATGCCACTGTTTACTTCTTGAAAAGCAAACTTGAAAGCAGTTTAAGTAATCCACTGTGGCTGTACTTCCCTGCTATCCAAATGAGGCCTGCCTGGTGTAAGACTGAAAAGGTCTTCCTGTAAGGACTGTAAAGATGGTAGTCAACTTGCCTTAATAATCCATATGCAGCCTTTTAGAGAAACAAGATATCCAGATGTTTTTAAACTATGGATTTGAATTGTAAGTTTCAGATTTTCTCATAGTCCAGAAGATGGAAGTATTTTTTCTTTTTAGTAAGTCTTTGTGGATGCCCCTCTGTTATGCTCTGGGAAGTTATTCATGCAAGTACAGAGTTTGCTTTTTATTTAAATTGTTTCCCGGGTTCACTTTTAGACCTTATAATTGTGAAAAAGAACATCCAAATTAGTCAGTTCATTATGCTTCAGGCCAATAAAAATATAACTAGAACAAATATTTCCAAAAATTCATTCAAAATTTTTTTCAGCTGTTCCTTACAAATTGCTACTTAGACTTGCAGGTAAATCACTTGGTCACATCAGATTTCTATTTGCACTACCATAGTAGCACAAATGAAAAATGCTGAAATTGAGAGCTTCTCTTTGACTGCTAAAAGTCTTTCACCTGGAATAAGGTCCATACAATTTGTTCTCTTGTTGTAATGTAAATTCCTGAATCCTTCTTTTTCTGACACAAGTTCTGGCTGTTTCTTGTTTGTGTATTGTGTTGAGGTTTGGCCCATCATAAGCAGCACTGTTTCTGTGATAGTCTGGGTATAATTTTTCCTTCTCAGCCTTTTGTTTGTGGTACTCCACAGAGGATGCTCCAGAGTCTCCCTCCGGCCCCAGCTCCCCAAAAGTTGCCCTGCTTCCACCGGTGCTGAAGAAAGTTCCTTCTGAAAAGGAAAAGGATGGTCAGAGCAGCCCCTCAGTCAGATCATTTTCTCAAGAAGGTAGGAATATTTGTGTCACCTGGTGTCTTCTAGTGCAATTTGATGTGTCATTGTCTCCTGATTTGTTTTCACTTGGAAAGGAAGAGGTTTATGGATTTGAAGGTGCAAAAAGCAAGCAAAATGTATCTAGTCACCTATTCAGCATGTTGTCCACCATCTTCCTTTTGATCAAAGAAATGAACAATTAATCCCTGGGTATTAATAATGTAACTGAACAATTAAGGGGTTCATGTGTTGTGTACATTTTGGGTTGGCTTGGTCTGAACTGAGATGCTGGTTGATACTGGTCACACAATAATGTGAAATGCAGCTGTGTGGTTCAGCACATTTCCAGGGGAGCAGCCATAACTTTGTTCCTTGCAGCCAGCCCACTGCTCTCTTTGTTTTCCTTTCTGTGGGGTCTCTTCTTGTGGCTGACTTCACCTCCCTGTCCTCGGGCAATGAGTCTCTGTGTGCCAGGGCAAGGCTTGGTACCTTTTATCTTTTGTGCAAACAGTAGGCTGCTCTCTTCTCTTTGCTGATTTTCATGTGTGCACTGGATTTCTACTTTTGCTGATTCATTTTCATGCCCTGAGTTGACTCTTAAAACAGCTAAAGCTTCCTCTGACAGCATAGGATATGTGGAGAAGTAGTCACAGAATGGAATGTTGCTCACCATGGTGTTAGCTGGCACAAGTGATGATGTTTGAAACCTGAGGGTGAGATGTCTTCCTTCCTGGGTCTCTCCTCAAGAAAGACATCTAAGGTGATTCCCATCACTTAAGCTGTGAAATAAAGGGATGCCCTTTCACACTCTGACAGCAGATTTTCACAGCATAGAATGGGGAAAAACGAGTTGAGGCAGCTAAGGCTGGGTTGTGAAGACTGAGAAGTTGTGCTGCCTACAGAGCCATCACTCAGATGATCCATATTGCCAAAAGCAGTCACTGTGCTTTCTTACTCCTTGCTCCCTTGAACCTCTCCAGTCAAATTAGCCCAACAGTTTTCTATTTGGCTCTGCGTGGCACTGTACATATTGTATCAATAATAGTTTAGATTTGCCAGATCCTTAAAGAGCTGCTGGGCTTTGCATAAAGTTGTTTGGGAAAGAGTAAATTCTGTTTATTTTATTTTTATTCCTTTTCGTGTTTCCTTTTTTATTCATTACTGTCCTACTTCCTCACTCAGCCATTCCTCTGTCCTTGCTTTCTGCCTCTCTTCAGGCTAGCAAGTTCAATTTATTTCTGCAACTGGTAAATCATTGCAGATCTGTCCAAGTTAGTAATAAAATCATATCTCCTGTGAAATAAAGCTACAAATTAGATTATACTTGGTTGTAAAATTGCTTTCTGTTGATGATTTTAACTGTATTTCATGGGACAATCTGAAAATACACCTCTTTTACTGGGTAGCTGTGAGATTGGGCTGCAGTTAGCCTAAAATATCTGGACCACATTTAAACAAGCAACTGGCATACTGATTACTACTCTCTAAATAATTGATTAAATGGGTTGGATAAGTGAAATTTTTCACACTATCTTATTTACATGGGCCTACAGAACAGCTTAGGAGTATAAATTAATCCTTTTCCTTGCTAGAGCAAACAGGAGATTGTCAAAAAACAGATGCAGCTCTTGACTGTGCCAAGCCATCTGGCAGCGTGAAAACCACTCCGGGGCAGTATTCTACCAGTGCAGAAGAGGAAGCTAATGTGCTTGGGCAGAGGATGGCACAGCCAGCTTCTGGTTAGAAGTTTTCATTTTTCATCAAGGTGGTGCTGGATAACTGGCACTAACAATTTTTAAGAAATGGTAATAGCAAAGAAGCCACAGAAGGGTGTGGGTTTGTCATTTGTCCTTATGAGAAAGGTAAAAATCTCATGGGGTTCCAATCATATTTCTGTCCCCATGGGATTTACAGGGCATGAAAAATGTGCATGCATTTTTCCTTTGTGTCAATTCCAGTGACCACTCCCATCTAGCGTGTGCAGCCCCTGTGCAGAAGAGCACTCACTACAATCTGTGACTGCTCAGTTCAGCAACACTGGCATGCTGCAGGCAGGCTGGCTGCTGCTTGCTGTGCTTGCACACCTGTCATTTCTGAGATCACGCACTTTAGTGTTTCAAAAAATATTTCAGCTTGAATATTGTTAGTGCCAGTTTCAGTGCATCACTCACAAAACCATTTGAGAACTGGGTAAATCAGATTATTTATTGTTACTTGGATTTTCAGTTGCAGAAGTGAACAAAAACACCGTGTAAAGAACCCAAGCCCAGCACTGTGAGTTGAAGTAACAGCTTTTACTCACAGTGAGCTCATTCGGTAGCCTATAAAAATGTTTGTTTCCTTCATGAGCTTTTTAAATTTAAAAACTCCTGTTCTCAAATGATACATGTTTACGTGTTTCTCTTTACCTCTTAACTGGTTGGTTTAAACAGTTGTTCAAAATTACTTTTCTTCTAAAGTGTTTTAATTGTGTACTTGAACATCTCATGCAATTCCATTTACCCACAGTTTTTCTGTTTATAAGACATCACAAAGCCTTCCTCAGCCCAAAATGTTTCCTTTTTGTATTGTAGAATCCATCTTAGTCCATCCAAACTGGGGATCTCCCCTCTCTATCATAATCAAATTATTACATTTTAGTTCATTCTGAGATACCTCTCTGACCAAGTAAATTTTGCAAGCTGAGATCCTGCCATAGAGCACTGCAGGACACCTGTGTACGGTTTCATCGAGGCCAGGGTAAGCTCTTCTGGCAGAAACCTGCTCGCACTATGTGGACTTAAATGCCTGATACATCTTTCAGTCACTTATGAGGCAAACTACTTGCCCGTATTTATCAGGCCATAAACTAAAATGGCTGCTGCAGGATGTGCTTTGGGTTTTGTTTGAAGGGTCAGTGAAGGCCAGACAAAGGCCAGGTAATTATTAGGTGATACTGGTGTCAAGGATGACTCAAAAAATTTCCAGGCACCTATTTCTTTAAAAAGCAGTGGTGTTTTGGAAGGTAGAAATCCCTGGATATTTTTACAGGATAATCCTCTCAAATTCTATGAAATGGCTTAAAAAACCTTTGTCAAAATCCTTTCCTGTTTCCCAGCTTGCAATGCCAGGATAAGAATGCAGTGAGTCTGTAGCTGCTGGCCCTTATTTCCTCACATATTTTGCTAGCACAAATGAGAAAACAGGTATTTTGGACTCAGGAGAACTATTTGGCTGCCTTGGGATCCCTCTCTACACTTCCCACATTCCTGGCAGTCCGTAACACAGCCTGCAGCACTTAGAAATGGCCTTAGAGATGGTAGGTGGCAGGCTGCTGCTGTGGCTGGAGCTGTGTGCTGGTGACAGGGCAGGCTGTCCCTTGCAGTGGTGAGGCCGAAGGTGAGTGGTGCATGGGCAAGGAGAGGTGGTGCTGCATGGCCACAGCAGCTCCTGGTGCCTTGTCAGGAGAGGGATTCACAAAAGTGGTCAGGAACAAGGATCAGTGTGAAAAATGCCGACCATCGCTACCCGGAACGGTGGAGCAAAGGTCTTGTAATGGCAACATTTAATTTTGTGGCAGTAAACTGAGGTGATTTGCAGCAAGGTCACATTTAAGAGTCACTGTGTGTTTGAAGATTCACTTTAAGGGCAAGTATGAGATTTGTAATGCTAGCACTCCTTGGGTAAGGTCACCCTGGTTGATGTGTATAACCATCTTGTTACCATAGCAGTTGTAGGCCACTGATTAGATCAGAAATCTCAACAAGGTTTTACAACCTTCTTTTGCAATTTATTTTGAAGCTTATAGGTTTGGAGAAAGCCCTGGCTTTATGGAGATTTCAAAGAGATGGGTGAACAAAATGGGTACTGTTTGCATTTAGATGGTGGGAAGTGGATATGGCCTCCTGGTTTCCCCATTGCTGAGTACAGCAAAGTGCAGAGCTCATGGTCTCATTTGGAAAAGACAATGGTTGGGCTCAGAGCCATGGGTGCCCTTCCTACCAGGGGACAGGGAGGACATTGGGACCTGGCAGTGCAGTGGGGCAGGGAGAAGCAGTTTGGGTAACTTGGATGCTGGGGTGGATGTGTGTGCTGATCAAAGCTGCAGAGTCAAAAAGGAGAACACAGATGTGTCCTGCTGGGGAGACAGGGAGATGTGCTCACTGGTCTGAGGGGTGCCCAGCAGGCACATCTGCCTGAGCAGTCAGGTGTGCACTGTCTGAGATCCACCCCAGCTGGAAAAAGGAATGCTGTTCTGGTTTGGAAGTGGTGTGATAAGAAAATTTCCAGGCCATTGCTAACTGTAATGCTTATCCATGTCACAGTGAAATACTAAGTGTCATGTTTCAAGTTTGCCTGCTTGCCAACCAACAGTGGAATAAAGCTTGCTCAAACTCTCTCCTCACCTTTTTCTGGCTTGAAGAATTAATGGACCTACGCTACTCCTACTAGTGCAAGTTAATTCTGTGGGATCAGGAGCAGTTCCCATGTGCATTAATGACTTTTTATTGTTATTTTTTTCTTCTTCCTTTCTCTTCTGCAGTCATTAGTAAGTCCTATTTCTGTTTTATGCAGCTGCAAAAAGAAGCCCTGGGCAGCAGTCTCATGAGTTCCAGGAACTGAAGCAGAGGTCCTTAAGTAAAGATGGCCATCAGGGAAGCAAGTCCAGTGACTCTGGTGAAGAAGCAGATAAAGATTTTATTTTTATTTAGCAATCAGTACAAGTGCTTTGTAGCGCAAGAGCTTTTTATAACAATCGGGCTTCAGCACTCAACAGCCCTTTTAGTCAGCTGCTCTTTCACCACAGGTACATTTCCATGCAGAAAACCTGATCTTCCAATCATGATTTACAGTACACCTGGCTTTGATTCAGTCCTTAATTTCTGGTCTGTACAGTGCAGGCATTCCTTTCCATGCCTTTGCCTAAAGCCAGCTACTCCTTCATGTATTCTACTTGAATTTCTCTGAAGCAGCTACAAAGAGTGCCCTGCATTAGGGCATTTAGAAAGCAAAGCAAATTAACTGGACACTGTCTTACACTAATACACTGTACAGCAGGTAATGTGTTGTACTGCTGAATGTAAATGTGTCAGATCTGCACGTGACTTACCTATAAATATATTCTTGCGGTATGCAATTGCACATTGTAATTATATTAAAAGAGCACACTAATAAAATAATTTGTATAGATTATATATATTAAATGCTTGGGTATGGTTTTTACATTCTCCCATAGGGAGCTTCTTTCTTCCTGTTCTCCTACTGTACATAAAGCTCCAACGCTTTCATTTGTGTACTGTCAGAAAGCACAACAGAGAAGGGTTTGGATTACGTATAACCATGGTATGCTTCCACATTCGTATATTAATGTATATAGTTGATTGGAATGAGGGAAATTGAAGTTTTATTAATATTGGTGTTTTCTGGAGGCCTTCCTCAGTTCTGTCTGCATATTAGCTTCCTTTCAATGTGTAATTCTATGAGAAACATCGTTCAACATCTGTAAAAACATTTCAGCTTTTGAGGGAGGGGATGCAAATTTCACGGCTACCCACTTACATTACAGGTTGAAGGGATTTTATTCATATGTATATTTGTAACAATAAAAAAAAATGATTTTACAACTGAAATACTAGTCTTTGTTTTTACAGCACTGTTTGGGGTCTCTGATCTTTGAATGCTGACATTGGGCCAAGTAGGCAAAGCGTGCAGTTAAGACAAAACCTGTGGAATTTTTCTGCTTCTACTAAAGTGCCTGTTCCAGCTGAAAGGGACACATACACATCATAAAACTGCTGAAGGAAGATCTCTTTGCTATTCTCCTCCCTTGGAATCTTCAGCAAAGTAGTCTTTGTGTGAGGCAGAAACACCTGCTGTCTAAACTCTCAGTTTTGGACAGAATAAAATTGGTTTGGTAACTCTCTTCCAAGAGCAATTTCTCTGGCCCTTTTGTGGCTTCTTGACTGGACAAAAGTGCTCAGATACCTGCCTGTCCAATGACCTTCTGTCTGATTCCTGTGCACATGCCTGCTGTTGTCACAACTCTTATTGCACTATAAAGGGCTGCTAAGTCAAAATGAAACATCTTGGAAGCATTTGGTAGAGATTTGCATCTCAAAAGTAGGCTAGAGGTGGTGGGAAAGAGGTCCTGAAGACTGGGGGTTCCTTCTGGGGGTTTGCCCTGACTTGAAATTATGCATTTATCTAAAATTATTAAGAAAAAGTCTTCATAGTCACATATATACTTTTGATTTATTTGGCAACAGTAAGGGCAAAAGACAGATTGCAAAGGAAAACTTGAAATACCTGTATTATAAATGAAAATTAATTTACTCATAAATAAACTGCAATTTTTATTCCTATAGAACATAGAAAAGACAACTGTTTGTGAAGTGTAAGTAAGTGCTCTAATTATTGGCTTTGTGAATATAAGAAAATTAACAGCAAGGACTGTGGTATTAAGACACAAATTTAAAATAGTCTCTAACTTCCAGAGCTGAGGATTTCTTGCTTTTGCTTGATGTTCTTCTTATCAGGGATCTGAGTTACTGTTCAGGTTCTGCTGTGAGAAACCATGGCAATAGTGTATGCTCATCACCCTGATATCAATACACCAAAGAAAGGGATGTCTGTACACAAAGCATGTGTTTGTGCTGTTAAGAAGAAGAACAGCTTTAGTGCTGCGACATTTGTTTGCTGGAGTATAAGGATTTCATTAGACATCAGTGTTTTTCCAATTAGTTACGGAAAGCCATTCCAGTCTTTATTCCAGCTATCAGTGTGTTGTGGGCAGGCTGAATGGTGGAGAAACAACTTTAAGGGAGTGCTAGTGAGAGCTCTTGAAGACCAGGGGTTTGGCTTTTTATGAGTGTGGCTTTGGGGCTGGGGAGGAGTGATGGTTTTCATTTCTTAAGTTTCTTTCTGCCTGGTATGCCCAGCATTATCAGCCTGACTGAAAAGAATTAATGTGGCATCCAGAGCACTCCTCTTGTACCTCTTCTGCATTTAAGAAAGAATGACTTTTATTTTCACTGTCTTCAGCTGATAGAAGGCATGGATAAGTATCAGTGTGTTTCAGGAAAGGAACAACCACTGTCCCCCCACTGGCAGGTTTGGGGGATCCCTGCAGAGCAGGGAAGGTGCTGCCTTTCCATGAGCTGCAGGCCCTCCAAGCAGGTGCCTAGCTGGCAGAGCCCTCATTTCTCCTTTCCTCCCTGCTGCCTGAGCTGCTCTGTGGTGTCCTCCTGTGATCCCTCCCTGTCCTGCCCATGTGCTTCTCTGGGAGGGTGAGGGGCAGAGCCCAGAAGCCACGTTCAGCTGCTTTGGTGGGCTGCCAGTGGCAAGGATTCCTGGAGTTCCTGGGAGACTGAACAGAGATCAGGTAAAAAGTACCACTGAAGAAAAGGGTTGCTAACTTGTTCTCCCAGGGCATCCGTAATATCTTTGAATACCACCAATGCTCTGTGTTCCTTCCTGTCACACACTGGTGCTGCCTGAGCACCTCCAGCTGTGCTGGCAGGGGTTGGAGCAGAGTTTGTCATGGGAGAAGAGGTGGCCTGCCTCCCAGGCATGCTGCTGGCATTCCCCTTGCAGCTGAGGGCATCTCCACAGTGCTGTGCTGCACAGTCTGGTTGTACAGAAGGGGCTCAGAGGCTCCAGCTGCGGTGACACTGTGGCTTGGGCCCTGGGCCATGACTGCTGATAGACAAGAGAGCAGTTGCCTCCACCATATTTAGGGGTGACAGCAAAGGGGCAGCAGCATCTGAGGTGACAGCAAGGCCCTCTGCTTCCCCCCATGCACAAAAGCATGTGTACATTCTGTACGAGCAAACAAGAGGGAAGGACCAGCAGCCCTGCACACCCCGTTGAAAATGCTGTCCTGGAAGGGGGTCTTCTCAGTTCAGAGCTGCACCTAACTGATCCACCTTTAACAAAAGGGGGCAAAAAGCTCTCCTGGAGGGAGCAGTTCTGCTCTTTTCTGCTCTTAAGTCTGGTTTTCAGGTTTTGCTGTCAAGGAATTTCACCCCAGTGTACCTAGTGGGAGCACCTCCCCCTCTAAGAGGTGCTGAAGAAGGACTGTGGCTGCATGCCAGGCTCCAGTGTGAACTCTGTACCACAGCTGCAGGACCTGCTTCCCACTCCCTGCTAAAGGAGGTTAAAATCTGACTGATACATTTTGAGCTTTTTAAAGTACTCCCTGATGTGCAGTAACAACTGCAGTAAATAGCTGCTTCCTAAGATGGGAATTTGCAATCATCCTAAATCTTCCCCCTCTGCCAGAGCCAGCCATCCAGGCTGAGACAATTTGGGAATTAATGTGGCCCATTAGTCACAAATCTGCACAACCTACCACTTAGCTGAGAGCTGCCACCAGCACGAGCTCTCACCACCACTGCTTATTAATTGATTAATGTGGAGATGATTTCTCTCTCCTACTGCAAACAATAAAAGGTACTGAGAATAATTCTTGGGAAAATAGCAGAAGGCTCTGCTCCTGTTTGAAATTCATGAGAGCTGTGTTGTTTTCCCCATGCCCAGGAATGCTAATACTGGGTGGGTTGTGCCTGAATCCCACCTCTGGAGATTATCCTCTGCTTGTGCTGAAGCTTGGGGAAAGTTTCAGGTGGAAACACTGTCCTTTGCTTCTCCTGGAGCCATGAGCCAGAGGAGTAACAAACAGTGCAGGTTAAATAACATTACAATTTAATGCCTGGCTCATGCTGGTCAGGCCTGGAAAGCAGAGTAGTCTTTCCCTATCCTAAGAAAATGGGGAGGATGAAAATTGCAACATAAACACATGGTGCCAACATTCTCTTTCCTTCTAATGTAGAAGCTCCCCATCCCAGAAATCAGGTATCAAAGGAAGCTCTGCCAGGCACCTTCACAGCTTTCCTACTCATCTCTGTGGCCGTCCTCCTGCAGTTCCTCACACCTCCTCCCAACAGGGCCTCTCGCCAGCACCGCAGCAAGTGCCTTTGGAGCCACCTGAGCCATCCTCCAACATTTCCAAAGCCACCTGACCACAGGCAGGGCAGGACTTCACAGCAGCTGGGCTGTCTTCCCCAGGGGGCAGAGAGAGGTGCACTCATTTTTAATTGAGAGCAATCAGCTTCACCAAGCAGACAGTGCTCCTGGAGTTTCTCAGGCCATGATGGCACCTTGTTTCAGGAGGCACTGCCAGTGACTGGCAGATTAAAATGCTGCTCTTATCATTGCACATGGAATTCTTTTCCCTTCCTGAAGCTGAGATTTCTTTTGCTCTGATGACTCTGTGCTGATGCTGCTTTGGCAGTTTATGATGAGTTCTGCCAGCTGACCCCGAATCCAATCCTTCAGAGCCTGTTTTTTTTCTGCTTTTCCAGTAAGTTGAACTGAGAAGAAAAAAGCTGCATGAGAGAGAGTATTTAATTAGATTGATACCAGCCAGGGAAGGCAGGAAAGGGGCTGCTAGCTTGGCAAATCCAATTTGGTTTCACAGACTGGAGGAGTCAAGTTAACTCTGTAATCTCTGTTTAGTGTCATTCCAGGAATGCCTCCTTCCCTTCCCGTTTGCTTAGGTGGGTAAGACCCAGCAGAGGGTAGAGGAGAGTGCTCTGTAGGCTGTACAGCCCAGGCTTTGTTTGGACAACATTAAATTCCAGCCAAAGACTGAAATAATGAAAGTCATTATTGAACTGTAACTGAGACTGCAGTCCCTGGTAGCAATGAGCAGCATGTAGCTGGGGGAAATATCATCTTTTCTTTTGGGAAATCTCAAATCCCTTCTGATGGCCTGAATCTAGACCCCTCATTTCAGTGGAATCCTTGTGGGAAGAGGTTGTCTGCTTCCTTATAACCCTTAAGGGATCCCACTGCTGGTCCAAAATGAAGAAGACAACAGAGGACTGAAGCCTCACAGCTTGGAGAGCTGGCTGGGAAGCTGGAGAAACTTGGCCTTGATGGGAATCTCTGGATGGAAATGTCTCTGGGATGGTAGTCTTTGTGTCACACCACATACATCAGTACCTGACCTGAACTGCCATTGCACTTCTTTGCACCCTGAACCCACACACTCTGCACCACCTGAGCCAGAAAGCTGGATCCAGGATCTAGCTCAGCACAGGAATGTGGCATTTGCTGGGCACAGGGAGGGAATGGGATGGAAGGAGGGGCAAGAGAAGAACATCCTTCTTGGAGGGTGGGAGTCTACTGCTAATAAGCTTATATCCAGCTGAGGGTGGGTTGGAAAGAAGAGACTTCTTTTCTGCAGCAGACAGCTTCATGTCTGAATTGATTTCCAAGAAATTGTAGGAATGGTAGGGAGCTTCACTGACTGTATTATTTCCATTTCGATTTCCTTCCATTTTGCCTTTCATTGTTTCTATAGCATTTCCCTTTGCTGGGATGCTCACAGACCCCTTGCTGGGCAGGAGTGCATCCTCCCCACCCTTGGCAGCCCCAGCTGTGCACAGCAGCTCAGCCAGCACACCCACCTCCCACTGCCCTGAGACAAATCAGGGTCTGGGGAAAATGGGGCACACTGAGGATCCAGGCCGGGGCTTTCTGCAGGACCCAGACCTCCTGTGAAACACCTGCTCAGTGAAGGATGAAATGCTGATGGCTGGTGTTGGCTTCCTCAGTGCCTCTGGTCAGTGCAAGGCTGAGGTAAGCAGAAGCCATTTGATGAGGAAAATTATTTCTGTTTAACTGTGTCTGCACGTGTTTGGAATTTTCTTCTGTAAAGGTGAGGAGCAAAGTCATACCACAATTCCAAATATTTGGTTTGGTTTTTTGTTCTCTAGTCTATTCATGGGAACCCAAATGTTTCATTTCACATCAATACTTTGAGTATGGCCCAAAGAAAGAGGCATTTGTCAGCTGCCTCTTATTTTTGCTTCCAGATCAGAAATCTGCACTTTTTTCCACGTTTTCTCATTTCCAGCTGCCTGATTAAGCCTCTCTACAAAGCTAGCCAAGCCTGGGGTTTGGCCACCAGCTCCTTATTTTGCTCTTTACTTGGCAAGAATTGCCATTTATTAACTTATTATCAATATCAAATAATGAAATATTAAATAAAACAGCACTGCTGGTGCCCTCATCTGGAGAGTTCCTTGACCCACAGCAGGACCAGGCAATGGTTGTGCAAATGCTTCCAGCCTCAAGCAACCTACTGAAGGACATTCAGTTAAGAGCCAAAGAGCATCTCTGGTAAGGGTGATTACACCTGGTTTTTGGTTTTGGGGTTTTTTTTTAAGCTTTTCAAAACACAGATTTGGGCTCTTCAGCCTTGAACTTTACTGCACAGTGCAGCCAAAGTCCTTTATCAAAAGTGTTCACTACTTTTTAAAATACTGCCTACCTCTAACTCTTATTTATTCCTCTGAGGAAATAAGTCAAGGCAGAGTGGTTGCCAAGTTTGGTACATGCTATCTTCAGTGTGTTGCTTTAATACTAATGCCAATAGGTCTCCAGTTTATTATGCTCCTCAAATTTACAGTGTTCCACAGAAAGTCCAACTGGATGAGCAAAAATTGTTCTGAGCTGATTTGTGTTTATTTTGTTTTTCTTCTCATTCAGGCTTTACTGAGTCACCCAATGCAATTGGAGGAGCTGAACACATTTTAGGCATGCAGCAGGATGGCTACATTCTCTCTGCAGGCTGGGATTTACCTGGTTCCAGTCACTTTGAGCTAAATTTTGCAATCCCACCCCTAAGAACCCTAAATCCATTTTGTGCAATACTTGAGCAGGGCAGAGCAGCTAAGCTGTGCATCCAAGAGGTGGCCCCTGTATCTATAGGGTATTTCCGTAGAGGGTTTTGCAGGGAGAGCAAAGGCATAGCTGATGCCAAGAGAAGAGGAATCCATAACCTCTGCTCCTTTTTCCCCCTTTGCAGGTATGCTGCTGTGTGAAATCAAAATCTCTCTCTGCCAGCTCTGAGAGTGCCTGGGATGACAAGGATGCTCAGATGGATTGGCACATCATCCACATCCTCACGCACAGGTAACAATGAGCTCTTGTGAGAGCCCTTTAAGCTTGAGGATCCTTTTTTCTCTCCATACAGTTTCACTGGAGTTGTATGAGATGCTGGATAAGTACAGGTAGTTTAAACAAGGTGTCACTTCTTGCCTGCTCTTCCTCCTGTGAGAACATGGGGGAGAAGCAGCTATGGGAAGCATGTTAGAAAGTGATGAACATCTCTTTCCTAAAAACCTGGATAAGTATGCTCCCTGTCTGGGGCAGATGGGCCCTGGGAAGAGAGATGGGACCAAAAAGTGACCTTCATACCATGGAGCAGTGCCAGGTGACTTTAACCCCCACAGATCAGGCAGCTCTCATGAGGCATATAAGGCCACAGCTGCCAGGGAGCCATGGTGGGAAACACTGGGAAGGAGGGGTTCCATGAGGGAGCCCTCAGCTTAAGGCAAGGCCTGGCTTTTGGCAATGAGGCAAGGACAGATAGAGAAACCTGTGGAGTGACTCTGATCTTGCCTGCAAGGGACTTGACCAGGTGTCCCCTAAAAATTCAGACTTTTCCATGTCATGACCTAATGAGTTCCTCTCCCATGCTGGGGTTTCCCACCTGAGCACAGTCAGGGAGTGCTTGTGGCCTTGCTGTTTCATTAAGATCTTGACAATAATTTTTCTGAGGTCCAAAGGTGATCCCAGGCTGCTGTCCAGGAAATCCCTGTACTGAGATGCTCCCATGCTGTTCTTTCAGCACTTCGCCTTTATATCATCTCCTTTTTTTTTGCACACTGGAAAAGCTGGACCTTGCTGAGTGATCTCTGTTGTGATCTCCCTGAAAGAATGTCCTGAGTAAAACACAACTCAGTTCTTAAGGGTTGTTTGTTTTGTTTTGTTTTTTTCCCCTCAGATCAAATAGGAACATTCTCAGGGTGAACATTAAATACTTTTAAAACCCTTTTCTGCTGCTTCTGAGAGCTTCTCTAAAACAATCATCATGTGAATAAAATTGAAATATGTATATATTGAATCAAAGGCAACCTAGAAAAAACTGTCTGTAAGAGTCTCAAAGGAGATAAGAATGATTCTGGGAGCACACATAGAGACTGGCTCAGTCCCAGGTGCCTGAAATCACCGCAGATGAATACACAGGTGACATTCAAATCAGATCTACTCCAAGCAGGGCCATCATGAATATAATGCTCTAGCAGCACAGAGACAAATTCCACGGTTTCTCAATTTGATTAGTATTATAGGAGGAAGACGATGCAGGTTTCTGTCCATCTTTGTCCTCTGGCATTTCATCCCGGTGAGGGATACCCTCCCGATGGCTGTGAGGAATGAGAAGGTGAGAAAACTGCCTGCTGCTGCTCTACTTTCATAAACCGAGGAGGAGAGTTACAAGCTTTAGAAAACTCCTTTTTCTTCCCTTAAACTCCGCCACTTCTCTGAAGCCTCACATTTCCCTCCAGCACTTCTGCCTTCGTTCGGGGGAGAGGGGGGTTGAAACTTTAAAGCTCGTTCGCAAGCGGCGCACGGCTCTTCCGAAATCGGGACTGCGGGATGGCGGGGCTCTAGCCCGCTTCGACGGCTGAGCCAGTCCGGTCACACCACACCCGAGAGAGATCCGGGCGGGCGGGAGGTCGGTGGGACGAGCCCCGGGAAGGGGGAGACTTCCCCCCGCGACCCCCATGGGGCCGCCCCCGGGGCGGGGCCGCCGCCCTGAAAGCCGGGCCCGGCGGTGGGGCCGGGGCAGAGGCTGCGCCGCCGAGCGAGGGTGAGGGCCGGGTCCGGCAGCCGCTGTACCAGCACCAGCACCAGCACCATGGAGGACCCGGCCGACGGGCGCCTGGACGCCGCCGCCTTCCTCGGGGCCTGGCGGCGCTTCGACACCGACGGCAAGTGGGGACAGGCGGGGGGGGGCGGCNGTGCCGGGCCCGCTGGGTGCCATGCGGGGCTCTGTCCGTGCGCAGGGTGGGTGCGTGGGGTACTGCACATGAGGCCGACATGTCCGAGCTTTACCCCTACGAGGTATTTACCTCCTCCTGCATGTGTTTTCGAGTCCCCCCTCTTCCTCCTTGCCATGAATATCACACCTGTAAATCTCCCTTTTCACCCTAAAAGTTTTGCCTTTTCATCACTTCCCCATTTCATCTGCTGCTCTCTCTTTTGGTCCCGGTTTGGGAGTTTATTTTTGTTCCTAGAAAGTTTTCTGTAAGAAAAACTTTGAAGGGAGCACCACAGGTGTGCCCAGCCCTCACACAGAAGTGAACAGATGAAATTGAAGCGGACATGGGACTCCCCTGAGTGGCAGGCAGGGACCCGGCTGAGATCCTGACCCTGAAGCCTTAAGCCACCTGCATGCCACCCATGACAGGGTTCCTGGAGCTTGGACGGTACCCCGACCATTCATATATTTGCTTTTTATTCAGACAATGGTTACATAGAAGGGAAGGAGCTTGACGATTTTTTTCATCATCTCCTGGAGAAGCTGGGACCAGAAGTAAGTACAGTGCCACGTTAGCGATGCATCGCATCCAAGCGAAAAAGTTATGCCGAGAGATGGTTTGTGTTTGTTGTTCCTGATTGCCGACTTCCTTAGCAATCCCGAGGTAAAGAGCTTTGTCTTGGCAACAGGGTGGTATTTAAACACACGCAACAAGTGCAGTCAGCTGAGCAGTTTGATCAGTTGTTTCCAGCCCAGCAGCTGCTGGTTAGGGGCAGATCGCAGCCAGCTGAAGGGGCTGGTTGGCAGCATGGAGAGAAAGGCATTTACTGCTGTTGAGCAGAAACAAGTGAAAAAGCACCACTGGCTGGCTGAATGGGAGGGCAAGGTTCGTGGTTTATTTGTTCAAGCCTGTTCAAGCACACTTGGTTTGTGTGCCTTGATTCCATGGAGGACAAGGCAAAGCATGGTAGGCAAGGCAAAAAAAGCAAGGGTAGGCTAGGAAAAACTAGGAATCACAGTGAAGGCAAGGTAAGGCCAGGCCAAGTCACTTGGTGGGTCTCTGATTAGTTTTGTTAATATGATAGGTTTGTTTCTCAGGTCAGTTTTTAAAAAATATACTGTCATTAATTTTAAATGGTGCTGAGGAAGAAGGCTTATGTCTGTATTGCCACAAATGGCTAAAAGCCAAATGAGAGTCAATTCTATTGCTTCTAAGGTCCAGACCTGGCTCTACAGTGTTTCTGGGCTTCTGCCTTGGTTTCCTTTCCTGGTTTTGGCAGCATTTCCCCTCTCTCATTGTCTGCATCTCGGTACAAACAGAAGTTGCACTAGCATTTACAGGGGCTGCTTTCCTTGGCTCCAGGTCATACCTTGCCTGTGTGTGTCACCATCAGTGAAGGAACAATCCTGCCACTCAGGCCAGCACTCAGATGTGTACAAAGGATATAGTAATGTTTTCACTGCACAGAGTCTGCCCAGATAGGAAAAGGAGGAAACATCTTCCGAATAGAAGGAGAAGGTGTGCCAAAAAACAGAGATGAAACAGTTCCTTTAAGCAAAAAGTAATTAGCAAAAGCAGAAAAGGTAGCTGATAAAAGGCATAAATTCATGAGTATCAAGTGTAAAATCAGAATTGTACTTACAAGCCCATTAGTATTCTTGAATCTTTAGGGCTACAATTAGAAAAATAGATGCTGTAATTTTTTCAAGCATATTTTTTATTCAATTTGCGTGGAAATTTGGATTGAAATACTGGCAGTTTCTACAGAAATGTCTTTCAGAGCATGAATGGTTAGATGAACAGATAGGCACATAAAAAGTCTTTAAACAAATAAGAAAATATTCAGCAATGAGAATATTTAGGGACACAGAAGAGCTGATTTAAAGAGCAATCAAAGTTAATGATGGTTTACCCAGGAACAAAAGATGAAATTGGTAGCTCAGTCTCAGGGTGTTGAAACAGCAACACAAAGCATGCTCAAACCAACTCAGTGACAGCAGACGTGAGATGCTGAAGGAGATGCTTAAAATGAGGCTGCAGTGGGACCTCCAGGTGGGGCTCTCTGGAGTGAGCTGATGGTGGTAACATCCAGGTTAATTAGAGGACTCGTGCTGAAGGCAGCTTCCTAAGGATGTGAGTCAAGAGAAACTCCAAGCCCCACTCTAGCCCACAGCTGCCCTTGTGCATCCCTCACATGAGGTCCTGGGACAGTGTCACGGCAGCTGAGTGGCAAGCCTGGTGTGTTACAGCAGTTTTTGTGGTCTTGCTGATATCAATGTGAGCTCCATTGCACTGTGTCATTTATCAGCACACAGAACCTGCAAAATGAGGGTGTTCCAGCAATGAGCTTCCTGCTTTAAGAAATCAATAAGAGTTTTATTGCTTGTTAGAACTGTCTGCTTGGATGAATCCAGCTTAACTCTGCACCCTGATCCGGTTTGTACCTCCTTAGCTTCTGCTATCTAAGTTTTGTTATTAAAAAGTTAGTTTAACACAAATTGAATGGAGAAAGAACCAACTATCTCTCCTTCTGTTAAACAGAAGAAATTGGCAAATTCTGGGAGACAGTGCTCGTTAACTTTCAGGGTGCTCAGAGAAGGTCTCAAGTTTGGTTTTGGTTTTTTTCCCCTCTAGTCTTCTTGCCTTTTTTTGTCAGTATTTCCACTCTGGTAATATTAAGGATAGAACTGCATGGCAGGCTGCAGGCAGAGCAGACTGTCTTCGTGGCAGAAAACACAAGGAGGTTTTGTCCTGGGAGGCTGAGAGCAATCCTCTGCCCACTCCCCTGGGTATGGGGTGTCACTTGAGCACCGAGTTAAACAAAGGTCTCTACTGCCTTTGTACAATGAGTCTAACAGCATTGAGCCATTTTCCTCTTTTTCACATAATTTATATTGTACAGGCTTGTGATTATGGCAGGAGGGGTAAAGGGTCCCCTCTGCACTGGTTTTACCATCCTACAGAAAGTGTCCTCCTGTGATAAAAGCAGTGAGCTGGGACTGAATATCTCTCTGTTGTACCACTCATCTTGACCTTTACTCCTTTGGGTTCTTAATGTGTTTGTTTCCTTGCACAGTAAAAGAGTGAGACAGCAATACTCTGGCACAACTTACAGATGTGTCACAAGGATTAATTAGTGACTGTGTCTGAAGTGTTACACAAGTGATAAATAATGTTATCAGCGCTGGAAGTTGTCTCTGCTTGAATAGAGAATGGCTTCATAATTATATTTTTTCAGCCTGCGTTCTCTAAGCTGTTATTTTTCTTAATGACCACTGTGGTCCTTCAGCTCTGTTTTTCTTCCCAGTTACCCTGCAGCATCCCCAGCTGACACTAAATGCCAGGGGATAGGAGCAGCTGGAAAAACAATGCAAAAATGAGCTGAGAGACACAGCTCCTCCTGACAGCTCTGAGCGAGGAAAGCAACTTGAAATAGCATCCAGTGATGGAGGCCAATTCATTGTTTTTTATTAAACCATCGGCAGTTGTGGAGGGGAAAGGGAAAAGTTTGCAACAAAGGTACACCTGTAGTAAACCAACCAAATCCCAGATGCTGCTTCCTGTCCCTTCTCCTCCAGCAGTGGGTGATTGCTGGAGGCATTTGGACAATGCACTTAACAACACACTTTAACTTTTGTCCAAAAAGTCTGACCCAAAATGGTCAGACACTAGACCACTAACTGGACTAGATTTGATTCCTTCCAACTGAAATATTCTATTCTATTCTATAGAAAATACCTTCAGTCGGTTTCCAGGTGTGTGTAATCATGCCAGCATTACATTATCTAGCTGCTGACATTATCCATCTGTTTCTCTCATCACTGCTGTGACTTCTCTAACCATATGAGCCCCCAGCTTCCGACCCGCTGCTGCATGACTGCCGTGAGCTGCTTGGGCTCTCTTCTGCTATCATAAACCTCTTTCTTCTACATTATGGCACCTTTTTCTGTGCATTTTTAAGAAGTTTTATCCTGAGGTGAAAGCCCAGTGGAAAGCACAGTTTCTTTCAGCATCAAAGAAGTAATTTTATTAGAACAGGAATTATAGCTCCTGCATTTCTGTCTTATATTCATGTACAACTTTCTATATCAAGATCACTAAGAATCTTCCTTGCTTCCTCTTTTCAATGGTTTTAATGAAGCTCTATGTATATTCTCGTAATAATTGGAGTTTGGTAGAGGAATGGCTATAAATTTTGAGGTTGGGTTACTGAAAATTTCCATAAAACCAATGATGTCTGGGCAGATATGGGGATAAATGCACATTGCCGTTGGGCTTTCTCAGTAAATTTCACTTTGCCTTGTCACGATCTGCTTTAACATCAAGGTGGAATTCGTGATGTTTCAAGGAATCTTGAGGTGCAAAAATAAGAGGCAAACAGCAAGGGACTATAATTTCAACAAAACAACAAAGCACTTTATTGAGTGCTGATCAACTCAATTATGCGATAGAGGGGAGAAAGAAAGGGAGCAAAGTAGGGAGAGAAAGAGAGAGAGAAGGTGGGACATAGCTACCAAGGGCGAGACGAAGTCCTCGTGGCCCAGCCAATAGACACGTCTTCTTCCGTGGGGAGATCTCAAGAGTCCCTTCAGAGAGTCACAGTTTTTAAGTCTTTTTCCAAGGTGAGTGGCCTCTGGCCAAAAGGCAGGGAGATTTATGGCCTATTGTGAGCAAGGCCCATAGCTGATCAGCACAGTTTCAAAGAGCAGGTATGTGCTGTGCCGTGGCAGTGTGCATGCTGTACCGTGACGGTACCTGCGTGCTGACTGTCCTGCCCAAAGCACTGTACCATGGAGCAGAGCACTTACAGTGATTAGCAAGCATCTCCCCCCTCAGCCAGGCCAGGGTGTGTCTTGTGGGGCCTGTCCCAGTCTCTGTCCCGACGATCGGGAGGCAAAATGAGATCTTCAGGCTGACCCTTACATGCCTAAATTATACTCGAATTAGATAGAAAACTTTCAGATAAAGGATGGTTGCCCTCATCTAACTGTGAGTGTGTAGGAGACCACAACAATTGTGGAAGTATAAATTTGATCAGACAAAACAGGTATTAGCCTTGTTTAAATCCCTCCTGCCTGAGAACCACGTGGATAGTTATGACTGGAAGGGACTGAAGTTAATCCTCTGTAGTTCACTCTGAGGTGCCATTAAAGATTTGTCTTTGCTCTTCCAAAGAATAGAAGCACCCTCCAGCTATTCTTGCACCTCATCCCTGCCTTGCACACTGCATTGTCTATCTAATTAATGTGTATAATTTAGCATGGTCAGGAATACAATAGCTGGTCAAACGAAGTTTAATGGCCAAAATATCAGCCAGCCTCAAAGCCATCCAAGGCAGACTTCCCCTGTGCTTTACCACCCCAAGAGACCCAAGGTCAATGGTGACCAGCAGGTGAACAGCGACAGGACCCCTGGCAGAAAGCAATCAGCTTGCATCCACATCCAGGATATTTCAGAATTCTAACCCTCAGGCAATCCTGGCTCTTAAAGTATTAGGAAGAAATTCTTTCCTGTCAGGGTGAAGAGGCTTTGGAACAGGTTGCCCAAAGAAGCTGTGGATACCTCATCCCTGGAAGAGTTCAGGTTGGGTGGGGCTTTGAGCAACCTGGTCTAGGGGAAGATGTTGGAACTGGATGATCTTTGAGGTTCCTTTCAACCCAAACCATTCTATCATTCTGATTACTGCCAAATAGAATTATTTCTTTAAGTGTGTCTTTGATCAGCCATGATTATCTTGGCCAGATCCTAATCCTGTTCCTCCACATTAAAGCATGGAATGCCTCCAAGTATTTCTAATGCAGACTCAACGTACCCACGATAAAAATGACACAATATGTTTTCATCACCCAAATGCGCGTCAAACAACTTTAATCCCAGCAGAGAGGACAGAACAAAGAACCTGTCCAAAACCTAACCACAAAACCATGATGGCACAGGGAAGGCTGCAGTAGCCTTTGTTGGATTGCTGGTGTCTACTATGGGAAAAAAGCTTTCCCACATTTGTGCCGATGAGAGGTGAAAAAGGAACCAAGAAGGTGATGTGGGATGACAGGGTAAGTGCTCATCTGTTGTCACATGCAGGAGTAAATCCTAATCAAAAATCCTAACCAAAGTATAGGGCCAAATTCTCAAGTGATAGCACTGGAGTTAAATGAGCAGGATTGGCCCAAAGGAGAAATTGGCCCTGGAGATGTAGGGTGATATCCCACAATTATGCAGGCAATCCAACCTACAACTGCATGGGGGTAACAGAGTCATTCAGGAGATTAGAGAAGAACCTTTTATCTCTTTGGGCCAGATATTTCTTCATTGTAAGAACTAAAGTCAAAGTGTACATTACTGATGTCTCTCATCTGAGGTCCTTGCTGGCCTCATATCTGTGCTATGTAGCTTTTGGCAAGATAATAGTTGTTGACTTTGTTTTCCAACTCCCCTTCTTGGCAGACACAGTTTATTTTCATAGATCTTGTAGGAACTTAATATCTATGGGGCCCTTGGCCTTTCTATCATATTTGGCTGAAACACTAGAAGACACATGTTTGAGCCAGCATTTTCAGAAAATTCTCTAGATTTTTTTCAAGAAGCAGGGTATAGTAGCCACTTAAATGTAGTTTTATCTTTTTTTTAATACCCTAATCAATATAGCAGCTTGCTTCTAAAATCATGTCAAGAAGGAAAAATAAATCAGCTTATTACAGGATTTTCTTGACCAGCAGGAATTAAATGAGCCATCCCATTTCATCAAGTAGGGAAGGCTCCGCAGTGCTCCATACATTCACTTTTTGCCACCCAAACCAAGTGACTCATAGTTGTGTTTTCATCAAGGCAAAATTCTGCCAAGCATATGAATCCCTTAGGGAGCAAAAATTTAATTAGTCAGCATGAGGCAAAGAGTGTAACAATATAAAAGGAATGGATTAACAAAGAAGACAAATTAGAGCCAGGTTTCCATGCACTCATAACAAGCCATGACAAGGAAATTAAATGCTGTAAGAAATGTAAAAAATTTTGTGATCATGCCCTTTCTGTCATTACAAACACTATTAAAAAACAGATTACCTTTGTGATGCTACAAATACTTCCAAAGGGCTTTCACAAAAGAGACCATGGAGACTGGACATGGAAAGGAGAAAGCAGAAAATTCATTTGTTATGGCAACTTGAAGCACAGAAGCTTTTCTCTGTAAAATTCTGTGGAAGAACATCCTTACTAACAAATTTACTTTGTTAACCCTGAAAAATATGTGAACAAAGTCATGGAAATATTTTAAACTGTATTCTTTTATGAGAATAAAAATGTCATGGTCTTCTCGTGATGGTAAGTAGTCAAGATTTCTTTCCAAGGGCTGCAGCGAGAACATACAGCAGCCCTTGGAAACCACATGTCATCCACAAACTCAGGGAGGTGCACACACCAGGGAATTATGAGAAAGGCTGCTCTGTACAGAGTGACTGGAAAGGATGCAACAGCATTCACTTAAACCCCCACAAAAGGAAAAGTTTTGCAAACCTTTGTGACTGGTTAAGGATTTGTTGCTTGACACAGGCAACATAATCAAGACAGCATTTTCTGATAAAGATGTGCTCAGCTGCAGATATTTAGTTGCTGCGAAGCCATTTCCTCCTGTTCCATCTTATGAGACAAGAGACACATTTTTGTATGCTGCTGTTTGTTACCCAGCAGGCAGCCCCACACAGCCACTCATTCACTCACTCCCCAGGGAACTGGGAAATCAGAAAAATAAAGTGAGAAAACTTATGGGTTGAGATAAAGATGTTCTAATAGGTAAAGCAAAACCCAAGGGCAGAAGCCAAGGCAAAACAAAGAATTCATTCACCACTTCCCATGGGCAGGCAGCTGTTCAGCCATGTCCAGGAAAGCAAAGTTCCATCATGCTGACTTCAGAAGACAAACCACACTCCGAATATCTTCCTTTTCTCCTTCTTCCCCCAGCTCTATATGCTGAACACCACACCATCTGGCATGTATATCTTTTGGGCCAGTTGGGGTCAGCTGTCCTGGCTGCATCCCCTCCCAACTTCTTGTGCATCCCCAGCCTTCTTGCTGGTGGTGTGAGGTGAGTCTTCAGATCATGTCCTTGCTCACATAAGGGGAACAGACCAGGTAGATTATGGGGGGTTTCCAACATTTTAAATGTTTTTGGAATAGAAAGGAAGACAGAGCAAGCTACTTGTTGGCAGCATCAATAAGCCCATCTTGAAAAACAGGTCTCCTAACCTTAGTTTCTGTTTGGAATGTCTTATTTGATCTGTTGGGGGTTTTTTCAGTCTTCTGAGTTTGGTTTTTTTTTTTT
>VXBU01017229.1:260697-331829 GCA_013400315.1 Bombycilla garrulus
GGTTCCCTTTGAAACCTAGTCATCATAACATGAGGTGTATTTTTCTTAGTGTAAAAATTTTTAATATAGAAATTATTTTGTCTTGAGCATGCATCTCAGGAAAGCCAGTTTGTGTTTTACTGTTTTATTCTTTGTAAGTAAAGGCTGGGTTTTGGTAGAACTATCACCAGTTGTGTTTCATAAGTAGAATATTTATGAAGAGGGAAAGAGTGTCCAAATTGAAAAATCCACTAGTGTAACCCTTGGGCTGAAAGCTTTTGGAGCTGTGTAAATACTGTAAGTATTCCAGGCATTTACTTGATGTATGCCATAGTTTAAATCAGTTTATAAAAAGAAGGAAGGAGGCTGTCCTGTTTTTACACGGGTAACAGTGGGCCTGTCACAAAGCTCAGTGAAAGTGGTGCTTAATAACTGATACAAGGTTGAGCAATAAGCATTTTAAGAAATGACTAGTTTGAAATGCACACCACACTTTTCAAATACCAGCTGTGATTATAATTTTGGAAATAACTCATCCTTCTGGGCTTGGAGGAGGATCGTTTCAGAGCACTTTGCATGCCTATTGAAGTTGGCAACTGTTAGGCTCGCCTAACTCCTGGGAGGTGTCTCAAAGTGCCAAGGTGCTGTCAGAAGGCAACTTAAATAGCATGAGGGTGAGTTATAATGCCAAGGGGAAAGAAAACCAAAGTGATGTGCTGTGCCCTCAATACCAAGCCCACAGGGCTTTCTGGACACCACCATGGGAAAGGAGGATCCTGCAGCCATGCCCTGGGACCCCCTCAGCCACTCCTCCTGGGGCCTGCCACCTTGGGTGCATCCTGATGGCATCACTGCTTGGTGCTTCATCCCCAAACTGGGAGCTGCCACCCTTGGTGTCATGTAGCAAGGATGCACCCCAAGGGCTGCACTGCCTGGAGCTATGCACTTGGTAAATTTGGGAAAGTCACTCATGGTCTTGTGTCACAGTAATAAAAAAGGGAGTGTACAACCTAATGGAGCTTCAATAGCAGCTGAAAAGAAAGAGAAACTGGGTTAGAAGACCCAAGAAAGAATAGCTGTAGTCCCACATCCACTTGGTTGTAGAGATGATAAAAATTTTGAAGGACTCTTATTCAGGGATTGGGAAGAAGTTAATTTATTGTCTTGTAAAAATTTCTACAAAGATATGCTACAATCCGGTCTGGGTTATCCTTCTCCCTTCCTTCCCTCCCTTCACAGAGAGGGCCACCTCCCACACAACTGGGAGAGAAGCCAGGACCTGCTCAGTGTGGGTACTGGGGGTAACATAGCACTTAATTGCTTGTGAAAGGTTAACTAGGTGAGCTTCCCAGTCCAGCCACAAAGCTCCTATGACCAGAAGCCTTTTCACAGGGTGAGGAAATTGTATTTTGTGTAGTCCAGTCAGAGTGGGTACCTTCATGGTTTCTGCTAAAGAAACCATGCCTGATGAACCTAAGCATTGTATTTCACCTGTCACAGTGATGCCTGTCAAAACATATAACCTGACAAGTCCGGAGAACTCCACACTATGTATAAATCGATTACGGGGTTGAGCAGATACAAAGAGAATGTCAATTGCTTGAAATTCTGTGCTATTAACCCAGAAACACTGACAGGACTCGGTGACAGGTCTTAAAGCAGCTGACAGGAAATAATAAGCAACAATCTAGCTCCACTGACACCTTTCAAGGCTGATGATCTAATGAACTGCAGAGATGTCATTCAAGGATAAGGATATCTTCCTGAAAAGCAAAAGCTGAAAACAGGCAGGATGGAAACTGCTGTAACACATACTTGAGCAAAACTAAACCCCAGTGATATAATGGGAACAGTTGGCCAAAAAAGAAGGTGTCACTGAAATGTTTGGGGATTTCCAAACACCGATCTTCCAACTGCAAGCTTCGTAGCTGCAGAAAGATATGCATAGGACTTATTTCCAAAAATTCATCCCCAGTGATGTGTCTGTGGGCTTTTAAAAGCATTACTCCCAACTGTAAGAATGCAGTGATCCAGGTGATTATCTATGTGTGAGGAGAGATTTCTTCCAGGAGGGTCTTCTGGTGCCCTTTTCATGCAAATTTCATGCACTTGTTGTTTTCTCCATGGCAGAGCACCATCACAGAAGAAGAAGTTCAGAGGATGAAGGAGCAATTCATGTCTGTCTACGATGTCACTGCCGATGGACGCCTGCAAATCCAGGAGGTATCTCTGTCCAAACCCAGCCTAGGACTTCTCTTACAGAAGGATGGAGAATTAGAACAGACTTTTTTATGGGGTCTGTGGGAATAGGACAAGGAGTAATGGTTTTAAATTAAAAGGGGGTAGATTAAGAGTAGCTTAAGGAGGACTTTTCTTTAATGAAGTACTAGAAGGGGTTGGCCAGGGAGTTGGTTAGTGCCCCATCCCTAGAAACATCAAAGGTCAGGTGGGACGGGGCTCTGAACACCCTGATCTAGTTGAAGATGTGCCTGCCTATTGCAGGGGAGTTGGATTGGATGACCTTTAATGGTCCCTTCCAACCCAAACCATTCTGTGATTAAGACCTGTAGCAGACTTGGGAGATCTGAAAGACGGAGCATAAGTGCAGAGGAGGTGACTCATGGAGTATTAGATTGGCCAGATCATTTGGTGTGGAGTTAATTTCCAAGGGAGAAACATGCCAAACCTGTATTTCACATTCTGGGTCAGCAGCTAGCTGAGTCTTTTCTTTTCTTTTCTTTACTTTCATGGAGTGGGTTTGTTTTTTGCTGTGGAGATTTTTTTTAAAATGTTTTTTATCTAGCTTGCAAATATGATCTTGCCGGATGATGAGAACTTCTTACTGCTTTTCCGACGGGAAACTCCCCTGGACAACAGCGTGGAATTCATGCGGGTCTGTATCTCCACACTGTCTTCTCCCCCTTGCACACCACCAGCTTCTTCCATACCAACCCTTCTGTCCTCTGTAAAACACAGCTTGGGAAATAGATGGGTATTGTGGAAGCAAAACACGTTCTGACCTGTTCAGGTAGAGAAGGTTTTACATTATTTACACCAGCAAAATAGAGGTCTGGTATCTAGGACAGGACCAGGGGTACCCAGAGAATTCATTACATTTCACAAACACTCTCAGCCACATATCAGTCATGCCACTACAGACAAAACATCCCCTCTCATCAATTCACCCCTGCAGCTCCTCACCTGCAATACAGTATAGGTCAAGACAGCAGAGCAGGCACATTTTTAGCACCATTTCATCCTGAACCATTAGGCTCTTAGGTTATGGAGAGGGAACCTCCATAAGCTAGGTCAAGAAGCCCAAAATATTTTGCCCAGTCTTCTTCTGATCTCTGCCCCTAAGTATCCCAACATGGATTTTCAATTTTTCCAAAACTGCATGTCATTACTTTTATTTCACATACAAGCTGGGGGCTTCTGCAGATCAATGGCCTGTTGTGTATGGCCTTGACTCAGAGCAATAAAAGAAGCTGCATGTACAAATTAGGTAAGGAATACAAAACAGTTTCTTAGTATTGTCTTCCTTTTATAGACAGAGTGTCTGCATTAAACATGTGATAGCAGCATGTAGCATGTACAGCATCCAAGTGTGAGTAAGAGCTATTGTGTGAAAAGTTTATTTTATTTCATCTACAAGTAATTAAACATTGGCTAATGCAACAACTTGCTCATTATGGAAGTTCTGTTTTGAATCTTTACAATCTATCACCGAGCAGATGAGTAACTGCAATATTTATGTGCTCACATCCATCTATCCCTGTTCAGATCTGGCGTAGTTACGATGCTGACAGCAGTGGATTTATTTCAGCTGGTGAACTCAAAGTAAGTTATTCTAACAAATCTCTTTGGGCTTGACCTACAGTTCACTGAAGTCAATGAGAACCCTTCCATTGGCTTTACCAATTTGCTGTCTTTTTGTGTGATTTACAGATGGCATTTCTGGGTTGTTCATAGCAAGTTTAAGGACTTACGCCTTCTGGTGTGGTCTCAGGGGCCCTGCAGGAGGGGGGATGGTTTGCTGTTGCCCTTGATGTCCTGCTTCCCCCTAGTGTTGTCCCATAACCCCAGTTGTCTTGGTGACCTGAGGCATCCAGTGAGCCTCACAAGCTCTGCCTCATCACCTTGGCTTTGCATGTGTGCTTCTCCTAGCTAAGCAGAACCAAAGCCATAGTGTTTTATTAAGGGGATTTCTTCACAATCTCTTCCTGAGCCTGCAGGTTTTCTGAACACTGATTTCTCATTAAAGCTCAGGCTGTTGAGGCAAAAGCCTTTTCAGAAACCATAATTCAAACACTTTGAGCCAGCAATCACAAAAGTCCATCCCTGGGCTGCACATCATGTGCTGAAGTCTCAGTGTGTGGCTTCAGCCTGTGTCCCAGCAAAGATATAAGAGGAGGCTTGAGTGTTTTACTGAGTGGCAAATATTTTGATTTGAGATCAATTAGCAAGTATTGCAGGACTTATGTTGTCTTTTGTTATGTCATGAGTCTACTAGGGCTCACTCTAGTATGTGTATTCTGGGAAAATTTAGTTACTTTTTAATTTATTAAAAAAACCCCAAGATTTCAGCTAAAAAAAAATCAAACTTTTCAAACTGAAGACACTAGATTTGTGTAACCCTTCTGAATTTGAATTGAATTTCCTACTGTTATTTCTTGAATTTACTCTAGAGAGTAAAATTTCTCTCTTTTCTTACTACAGGATTTCCTGCGAGATCTCTTTTTGCAGCATAACAAGATGGTTTCTGAAGTAAAGCTGGAAGAATATACTGATACTATGGTAAGAAAAGATAGAATTAATGTTGTTTAGATCAGAGTACAGCCTAAAATCTCCTTTAGGGTTAATGTCTGCAGGGCTATAAAAGCCCTCTTAAAAGGTGTGTCAGAGATCCCTGGGGGAGTTAGCACACACTGCTGCTAACAGTTCTTTGCACTGGACATCAGCTGTGAATTTCAAATAGTTTTGCTGAGAGTTGAACTATTTCCTATGAGAAAAGAGCTCAACTTTATACCAAAGCTGGCTGAGCTCTAAACCCCTTTAAATACAGGTGAGGTGCATCCTTCTTCAGGATATGTTCCGCCTCAGCCAGATCTCCAGCTCATTCACTTCCTCCCTCCCTCTCTTCCTCCTAGCAAATCCTTTTGCTCCTGAGACATGCAGGTATCTGGTTTTTCTGCTCTGCAAAGCCCAGCAAGCCTTGCTGGCTCCCTGCTGCTTCCCTGAAGGACTGAGAGGTTGAAAGTTTCAATTCTCTGCCTGACTTATCACAATATAGCTTTTATACTGCAATCAACAACAGAGTATTTGGTGTGGGTTTAGCATCAGCCACCTGGATTTTAGAGCAACTTATTATATCCAAATATCTAAAAACAAGAAAAGAAGGGAAAAAAAAAATCTCATTTCTGGATATCATTCTCAAGGGTGTAATTTGAGTTCCACCAGCAGACATCTATCACTGCAATTTTCTAAATGGCTTTCAGATGGGACTGCCTTGTTTCTTGGCACAAAATCTGTGTTTGTACCTAAAAAACAGCTTGGTATGCAAGCAAACAAGAAGCTGCCCACACATTTTGCAATACCATGTTATGTATGTGTGATGTGTGTGTGCCTAGAAATGTGACCCTTTAGAGCAATGTGAGAAACTACTGTTACAGAAGAGTGTGTGTTTTGTTTTTCATATTTATGAGACAGTGAAGAGAGAGGAATGCCAGCTGCAGAAATTATTTTCCAACTGGCAGAGTTTAAAAACAAACAAACAAAAAAAAGCCCAGAAGTTACAGCTAAGACAAAAACCTTTCTGCTAACATTTGCTGCGAGCAAATATCTTTCTTTCTGATTTATTAGTGGCTTCCATCCCTGGTGCTTAATATCTGATCAGGTGCTGAGGAACAGGCAATCTGAAGCTTGTAGACAGTGCAACTCTTTTCCTTCCCTTTAATTTCCCAAGAAAGATCTGTGATTCCACTATCCCAATGCAGCTAGGTATCAATGCAGCCCAGGACTGAGACCCAGGAAGTCTGGTTTCTACTCCCATGGTTTCTTGTAGAAGGGCTTTGTATCTCCAGAGAGGCAGTTTAATCTCTATGTTAAAAGATGAGATTTGATCTGGGAAAATGGATGCTTTGTATATCTAGGGAAATCTATGATCTGAAATGCAAATCTGGCTCCTGAGGACAAAGGTTTGCCAAGCTGCAATGCCAAAAAAATGAGGGATGTTAATGATTATTAGAAAATGAGAATATGGAAGATGATTTTTTTTCCTTGCAATTCTTTTCTCTAAGCTGAAGATCAATAATGTTTATAAGCATAATGTTTATAAACCTGATCCCAAAAGCTAAGGCAGGGTGTGAAGTTACCACAGGCATAATCTTATCCTATGATATCCTGGAATAAAATTGAGGGTATGAATTCTGTGTGCAACACCAAATTATCCATAGCATGTGCAGTATCCTATAGCATCAGATGCATTCTACAAATGATTGCAGAGGAAGTTATCTGAAGTAAGAAGGCAAAATTCCAAGGAAAGAAAGGTTCAGCCTTGCACTTGCAGGGCTGCATTAAAGAGGGAAAAGTGGCACAAAGGTTTGATGTCAGGGCAATGGCAACCCTTCACTTTCTCTCTCTCCTTTCCCACAGGGAGTGAGGAGCTGCTGGAGTGCAGAGTCCCACTCCTCCTGGAGTCTGCCACCATCACCACTGCTTGGGATAAATGAGTCAGTGGCCCATCCATTTTTTTCCTGACAAGAGACATTCTGTTATATCTTTGACAACCAGCAGCAGTGATTCCTTTTCTGCACATTGGGCATATTTATATTTCTCTCCCCTATTGCTTTGCTCCCACCCTTTTATCTTCTTAGAGCACAAAGTCCTTGGGAAACAGGATCTGTTTCTGCTGCACACAACTACAGGGTCTCTCAGGGTGGCCCATCTATCCAGCTCAGGGCTTTCAAGGGCCAATGTAATTATTATTCAGTTGAAATAAGCTGTGTCCTAAGGAGCTGTAAATCCATCTGTCTTCACAGGAATATACAGATCTCTGCCCTTTTCTCTGTACATGCACAGCTGGCTGCACACATCTTAAGCAGCTACTGATATCCTGAGTGGACTCAAGGGCCTTCTGGAGATAGAGATAAATGGGAAAAGGCAAAAACTATCATTCTAAAGAAGCTAGCCCAGGCTTGAAAAAAAAAAAAAAAAAGGCAGCATTTTATGGTTCTGTGCTGGGTACTTGCAGTTTGTGAGCAGTGTGAGCAGATATCATATCAGCCAACCAGGGCATGCTAAATTCTTGCCCCTTGTGCTGCTATGAATGATCTCATACCACATTAAAAAATATGCTGGGAAGAGGGAGAGAGTATTTCTTTTGGAAGAGATTGGTTGTCTCTGGAAAGGAGCATCACTTTATCAGGTTGCTTAGCAGCCACTTCTTAAGAGGCTATTCTGTTATCTTGTGACCTTGACATCCTCTCTCCAGAGAACACTGGTATAGATCAGGGACTTGATGAACAAGTGATGAACTCCTATAAAGACAACAGGTAGCGAGCACATCAGCATTGCACAAACTCTGTGAGTCTGCTAAATCAAATCTTAAAGAGCACTAAAGTCACCGGGGAAAATCACAAAAGAACATTTGAGTTCTCAAGGCTCTTCATGGGGGAATTGAAGTGACAATGCTGTGCTGAGGAAGCCCCTGTGTAGGCACTGTTCTTGTGGGGTTTTTTTCATGCCTACATGGATACTTATTTGTATTAATAGTCCTTAAGTAGGTATTAATAATTATTTACATGCACCCATTTGCAGTTCCGAGTCTTTGAAAACAATCTGTGGGTTTGTTGCCTTCCTATGGGCACCAACCAAGAGCTGTTGGCAGGGAGCAGGTGCTTGGAGGTTGAAGTGATGCCTGGTATTGCTCTGAGCTTCCTGAAAAGAGGCCCCAGGGGTCCAGTGTGTGCTTTGGGAGACAGAGTGAACACAGCTGAAAATGGATGGAGGGTTTAAATAGCATGGGGAGGATTTTCTGCCTTCCTGAATTAACGCAAGAAGAGAAATGAAGACTGGCCCCCTTGATGCTTCATGATGAGGATACTGTGGATGATGACAGTAGAACAACCTTTTCAATCCCTCCCACCTCCCCACAGCCCCCGAGGTCAAGCTGTAAGTAGGTTTCTGGGTCCTACTAGTGAAGTTTCAGCTCAGAAATAGCCATCTCACATTTGCATTTGACAACATTTTTTTATGAGTGACAGATTCCCTTACCTGTGTGTGCACACAGCTGTGCACTTGAGCAGAATAAAAGACAGGATATGAACTAGGTTTAAGATATGGCTTCTGGTAGTCCACAGCTTCCCAAATAGCAGCATGTTACTTTTAGTTTGTAATCCTAATGTCTATAAGTTGCATGCAGGACAAGCTCATTTCTGAGTCAAACTTTAGCATTTTAGGCTGTTTATTCTGCTGAAACAGTCACACGTGCAATACTGAGACTCACCTTTTTCATTGCCTTATGTTGGTAATGTCCAATGGAACATAAAAAATTCCTTTAATCTGACCATTGTTATATTTCAGTAAAATGCCAAGGGTCAATCTTGTCCAGCCAGCATTGCCATCTTTGCCCAGCACAGGTTAATATTCTAGAGAGGCAATAATGTAAGTGCAGTCACTAATAACAAGTATTTCTCATGAACTACAGCATTTGAAAGCTTGTAGATGGTGATGGCTGAGGATGAAATCTTAACCCCAGAAAAGTCAGAACAGGTATTTTTCCCAGCTGTAATGACATCAGGGTTTTGCTGGGATTATTTGCAAGTATTCTCCTGGGCACTGAGCTATGTACCCTGAGCACACAAGCCTGCAGCTGCGGGCTCCTCGTCTTCTCAGTGCAAAGGGAAAGAAGTTGGTCTCTCCCTGAGGATGGTCTGTGTCCATAGCTATGTACTGTGGACTACATTTATTGTACACTGGGGGGATTTCTGGTGCTTTTGTGGCTGCTGCCTGTCCCCTCTGCAAGGATAATGCCAGTTTCAGTGTTGTCAGTTCCATGGCTGTGAAAGTTTATCTGTGCTTAGTGCTGATGCCAGTGTACTCGTGGAGGTAAATAAAAGCCAGAGCACAGAAAATTCAGGTGATTTAGACCCTTAACATCTTACTAGTCACTCTAGTATGTGTTTGTTAACACCAAACAAAAGGTGTAATAATGGAAAGACAAATATTTATTGTGTTGAAAAAAAAAAAAAAGCCTAAACAGAATTTGTTATGTTTGTGAACACACTGAGCAAACTTCCCAAAGTTCTAGAAATACCATAGGAGTAGACTGTAGCCTACAAGATTGGTTCCTAAAGTGCAGTTCTGGCTCGTCCCTTCTCCTCCTGGTAGTGGTCCATGCTGGCCTTTTTCCCAGGTGACTGAGAGGTCCCACACAGCCAATGAACAAATCTGCCTCCTGTGTCCCTTCTCAATTTAATGCCAGTGGTGCTGTTGCCTCCAGTTTTTCACTACACTTGCTGTGGCATAAGCCAAGAGAAGCAGAAAATCCCATTTAAGCTCAAACTTCACTTCTGAAGATCAAAACCAACAGAACTCAGGAGCCTGCAGGCTTTTGAACACCCCAACAGATGATACCTTGATCTCTTAGGAGTCAAAACACTCTTATAAATCCTGTGCTAAAGAACTTGTCTGTGTGACACAGGCAGTCTGGCTGGGCAGGACACTGAGCTTTTGTCTCTGGAGGGTAACTTGCTGGGCACTGGGCCCTCCTGCCACTCTGTAAATGCCTCTGTGACCCCATCCCTCCCTAAAGAAAGAGCAGTCCTGCAGCTTGGGCTGAAGCCTGTCTTTATACAGTCTTATTAACCTCTGTGCTACCTGGCCAACTTTTGTTTCAGCTGTTGGGCAAAGGTGCCCATGATATATATTAAAATATATTTGTGAGAGGAGGAGATCAAGTAAAACTGACTCTCTCTGTGTGTTCCACTTTATTAAACACAGAGAAAGAGAACCAGAGAAGGTATGAAAGGAGGTTTTAGTGAGTCTGCTGGTCATAGAACTATTTATTTTGGTTGTTTACTTCTTTCCTTATCTCTGTCATGGAAAATGATTCATATTTATGTTGCTCTTCAAAGAATGTGTGTGTTTGTCATATTGGGGTGTTTCAGTGGCCTTTACAACACTGGACTGAGAAAGCAGAGATATTTCCTTTGCTGAATTAAAAGCTGATGGCAGTTTTGATTTTGCACTTTAAAAAATGGAGATGTAACAACTTTTATTTGCAAACCAAGCTCTTACATATTCTCTGTCTGTCTCAGAGTGCCTCAGAGTACATTCAAACAAACAGAGGGTGTGCCCTGCCATTAAAATGTCAGTGAATTTATTTATGCAAACACTTTAAAACATGAGGTAGCTTGACAGTAAAGGAAATGCATCATTTTATAAAGCATACTGCTAGATGCAACAGAGCTTTTAGTAAAATTGAGTGCTATTTAAACATGCCAGACCTTGTCCTTAACCACATTGAGATGTTTCATATCAGCCTGGCAGAGTAAATATACCTTTCAAGAGTGTAAACTGAAAATCCATCAAATTTAACCTATCAAGATGATGTGTGAAGGCAAAAGTTTAAATTAGAAACAACCTCATAACCATTTCAATTATCTGCTTCCCCCATGATGTATGCTTTGTCATGTGGGGTGGGTACCCTCTGCCATTCTTTGTGTACTCGTGCACGCAGTTAGAGATCAGATCAAACACTCTCATGCTTGAAACTTGAATGTTTAATTAAAAAACATTTCCCCATTCCGTTCCCTGAGTGATGCAGCACACGATTGCTATGCAGTGGGTGTGCATGAGCTCCACTTGTCCCAGTAACAGGATTAGGCCTATCTTATTAGCTGTGGTACCTGAACTAATTCAGTTAACATAGCCTTTCTTCCCTACATGTTTTCCATCTTTCATGTGTTAGTCACTGGGCAAGAATTAGCTTGGCCTAGCTCTTCCAGCCAGTTTTCCAGACTTTTTTTTTTCCTTCTGTTGACTGGTATGGATGATCAAAATATTGCCTGTGTCTGAAAATTGTATTCAGGGTAGATGTGGCAGAAAAAGACCAAACAAATAGAAAACACAATTGTTCTCCCTTACAGAGGTGAGTGAAGGAGGTCAGGGGAGGAGTTGGTTAGCTGTAAGTAGACATGGTCAGTCACTGAAAATTTAATATCAAACTGAAAGATAGGGTGTGAGAGAAGAGTGTTTCCTTCCATTAAGCAATCCACCAAGGAGCTTATTACCTCTCTATTAAATGTTTTAATGGGATCTACACTGCTGCAGAAATATTGTAAAGGTTCAGAAATGGGCAGGATTGAAAACCATATGCTCACAAAATTGATAACGAAGCAGGAAGACTTTCACATCTAAAACAACATCTCTAATCTAGTCTGTTTCATTAAGGGTTCACAAAACTCTTCAGCCTCCTGGTTATTTGCAACTTCTGAAAACGTGAAAATATGCTGCAGCAACAAAATAGAGCAGATGCAGGGCAGGTGGGACACATGATGTCCCAAGGCAAGGACAGCCATGCTGGGATGCTTATTTATTTATTCCCTGGAAAAGGACATGAGGCTGGAGATGTTTCATTGGAAAAGAAACATGAGACTTGTCTCAGACAAAACTATGTGAAATGAAAATTGTGCCCCAAGTCTGTGCCCCTCTTGGACAGGAAGCCCCCAGTTCTGTCCTGGTCCCATAAGCTCATATGGAGATCAGGGCATTGTGATCATAGAGTTGAACTTCTCCCAGAAACTCAGTGTTTGTTTTTCTGAGGCATCACAGAGAGAAAAACACATCTGAATTTGAAGTCTAGGCTGAAGCACTGAATTTTAGTCTCAAGACAGTAATGCTGAGATGCAGCAGAAATGGGAGAAAATAAAACACGCTTTCAGAATCTCAGGGAAATGCAGAACCAAATACAATTTTTTTTTTGTGATGACTCATCAAAATGATGCTGTTCAGGAAAAGAAAAGGATAAGTTTTGAATTTACATCTAACTTCCTGATGCTGGCAGCCTGAACCTTCTCCAGAGACTTAGTGCATTCTAGCAGCAGGTCTTGAGCCAAGCAAGCCCCACAGCTTTGGTGGTGTAAAATCCTGACTTGAGTGCTGATTAGAAGGTGGCATTTTCACCTCAGCTGCTCAGAAGCCATAGCAACAGTCAATGGTAAGGATGGAGTCCAGGTGACAGTGTTTATAAATTTCCCCCTTTTTCCTGGGAGTATGCTTTTTTTTTTCAGGGCCAAGGCAATGTCAGTATTTGATTTCTTCAGGTCTTTTCTGCAGACCTGCTTTGTCCTCATGTGAGGTGGGAAGGGAGTGGTCCTGGCATTTGGTTTCTTTGGGTTGTTGCTGTCAGAAAGCTGGTTTTGCTATTCCCGTGTGCCACCCTTGCCCTTGGTGCTAGCACAGGATGCCATGCTGCCCAGGGTTTGGGTAAGCACCCTGAGCAAGCAGAGGGAAGGGCCCAAGGCAGCGCAAAATGTGTATTTTCTGGTTTTGGGTTTTTTTTTGTATGTGTGTTCTCCTCGTGGCCCATCTATTTTATCTCTGTCTTCTTGATTTATAGATGAAAATCTTTGACAAAAACAAAGATGGGCGACTGGACCTGAATGACCTGGCAAGGTAGGATTTAGTACTGTTGATGGGATGTCTCAGCTCACAGTGCAAGGTGATGCTCTCCCTCTAGGGATGTGCAGTTCAATTCTACCTCCTTTTGAATTAGATCTGCTCTGATCCCACCTCTCCAACACATGGTCCCCATTGCAATAATCTGAGAATTTGGATCCAGTTATAGGGCCAATGCTGTGATCTGTCTGTACAACATCAATGTGCTCTGGCATAATCTGAGGTGCTTCCTAGGAGGTGCCAAAGCAACGAGTGGCTCTGTTTCTCCAAAAGAAGGATGATGATCATTTCAACAGGGTCACAGACATGCATTCATTTTTCATCATTTAAGTGCAGCAGGGATTGCAAAAAATTTTACTGCATTTTGAATAATGAAAGTGCCACCACAGAAGAATTTGGCAGTGGCAGTCAGAAAGAATTTGGAGAGCCAAGGTGAGATGCTTGTGAATGAAGCTGGGGACTCAGTCGTGGGCCTCTGTCTCTTTTCTGTCCTTGATACTTCAGAGGCTTTTAGATGATTTTCACTGCCTAAAGATAGAGAGTATGCCTCTCTCTGTAAAACTGTGTGCATTGGTTGGATAGGACTTTAAATTTGCAGATACAGTCTTAAAAGACCTGTTTAGAGGATGAGGGGACAGAGGTTCTGGTTCGCCACTGTTACCTTGTGCTTTGGATCCTGACAAATGCCAGCACAATTAACTGCAGTGCATTCAGCAGTTCCCTTTGAACATGAAGTGCATGAAAAGCATCTGAGGCAGGAGGGAGAATATCTAAAGTGGGTTGCTGTTACAAGTTTCTCTTAAACATAGATCCCTTTTGTGAACCGGGCCGTCTGAGCCTCTCCTCCATGTGCAGACACTCCAAATCCCTCCATGTGCAGACACAGCTCAGCATGCCCTGTTTTAGAGCCATGGGCTCTAAAAGCCTCAGGGTTAGCAGAGCAGCTGGAGATAGAAAAGGGTTTATCAGTGCTTGTCAGGCTTTAGGAGATGAAAAGAGAGGAATTCTGCCAGTCTTGGTGCACAGGCCAGTATTACTTTGTACTTTACTTTTACAACCACCAAGTCTCCCTCCAAGAGAGCCATAAATCACTTTCTTTAAGGCAGCACAGCAATCCAGTTACAAGGAATGATTGTCTGGTAGCTTGTGCTTCGGAAGCTGATACCCTCTGTTGTGTAGGACCACCAGAAATGCTCTGGGAGAAACAATCATGCTAATAGGCACGTGTGTGGTGAACCAAAGGGCACCCTCTGTGCCCCATCAGACAGGGAGGAAGGCATGTGTTCCCATAACAGCCCTCTGTAAATAACCCCACAGGCAATTTCTGCTTTTATAGGCTTTTAATCTAACATCCATTTGCTTTACAAATAAGGAGAGCTCAGAATAGTTCCTGTGCAGATGATAAAGCAAAAAGATCATAATTTAAATCTCTCCATTCAGGATTCTGGCGCTCCAGGAAAATTTCCTTCTACAATTTAAGATGGATGTAAGTAGCGCTAATTTTTGATACATTGATCCTGTCTCTCTCAGCTAAGATGACCTGGGCCCAAACTTGACATTTTTGCTTTAATTTTTCATTTGTTTGTCCTCTCTGTATGCAGGCTTGCAGCACAGAAGAAAGGAGGAGAGATTTTGAGAAGATCTTTGCACACTACGATGTTGTGAGTCCCATGAGTCAGTTCATTCCCTGGCAGTTTGTAAATGACAGATTTAGCATGTACTGCTGGAGTCACTGAGGAGTGGCTGCTGTGCCCAAACCCATGAGCCCAGATACCAGACTGGGAGGGGTAAAGTTGGGACAGAGAGGAGCAATGCTCAGAGATCTTGTGTCAAGGGCCCATTTTGATTTTCTCCATTGCCACAGCCAGTGCTGCTGCATTAGCAGCTTTCCAGCAGGAGATACAAGGCAGGCAGAGGAGATGGTGACTTTAACACTCACAGTCTCTGGCAGTTCAGGACCTGCATCACCACCATGTTGAGAAATAAACCCCCTTCCAATACTGATGCCATGGTTGTTTAGGGAGTCTGGCTCCCTAAATGGTCACCATTTAACTGCCTGTTAGACAGCAGCAATTCAATGCAGCTTCTGCAAGTTACACAACTCCCTCAGGGTGGTGGGAGACATTGCTCCCATTTGGTGGGAAGAGATAGTTTGGGAAAAACAAAGGGATCTTAGATATTAGGAAAAAATTCTTTACTGTGAGAGTGGTGAAGAACTGGAACAGGCTTGCCCAGAGAAGCTGTGGATTTCCCAGACCTGGAAGTGTTCAAGACCAGGTTGGATAGAGCTTTGAGAAACCTGAATTAGTGGAAGTTATCCCTGGCCATGGTGGAATGGTTGGAATTGGGTGATCTTTAATGTCTCTTCCAACACAAACTATTTCATGATTCTGTGAACTTTATGCTACAAAGCTTGGTGACCATATGGTGGTACTGACCAGTAAATACTGTAGTGGTTTTGACTCTCTTGAGTTTTGATGTTTATTCCTTCTTTCAGAGTAAAACAGGAGCACTTGAAGGCCCAGAAGTGGATGGGTTTGTCAAAGACATGATGGAACTGGTCAAGGTATCTTCATGGCTCTGTTTGTTAATACTCTGTATTAAAGATCAGTGCTTTTGGAAAGGCTATATACACAGAGACGCTAATAAGAACACAGTGTCAAATTTTAATTTGATCATCAGCAGAAGGGAATGTCACCATCTCAGTATATATACTGTAGAGCACTTCACCATATCACAGAAGTTCAGCTTCACAAATTAATATAGCCTCCCTCAACAACTCTATTTTTAAAAGGTCTATTATAGTTCATACTTTGAATGAGGCAGTTACAGCATGACACTGTATAGATGGGGCATCAAAATTTTTTTATTCTGTTTTCCTTGTGGAGGTGGTTCTCACCAGAATGACCTCATGGCTCATTAGTTCATCATAGGGCAACAATTCAAAATTACCTAAGGTCTGTCTGCAGAATACTATACCTGGTGTGTCTCTTCAGTTCCTGGTGGACAGAAGAGTCTGTGTTCATTGGATTGTCTTGAGTTTCCAGATGCAGTCCAAGACAGAGTTTTTGACCCAAACAGAATCTGATCTGTAGCTGCTTCTGAGCCTGAGCTGTTGCATTTCCATATGGTGTGACCTGGCACAGGGATATCTGTGCTGCCGCAATCCATTCAGGAGAGAGCAGAGAGCGGCAGCTGTGTGCTGATGGCTGTGTATGTGTGTGCTGGTTATGTAGTGTGCAGGGAAGGGTGTGGGGATGGGCAGGAGGCTGGATTTCTGCTGTGTGTGAGTGTGTGTAAAGAAGGGAAATTTGTACTTTGTCTAAGGGCCTTCGTCAGCATTGTCCTTGGACACCACAAGCTGTGCATGTGAATTTGATCCCCTCCTGAGAATGTGAGAAGCAGAGCAGGCAGTACAGCATTAGGAGCATACAGAGACTGTGTAGCCTGTAAAATGTGTCTTCAACATGAACTTGATCCACAGAAGGTATTTTTACATTGCTGACTAGCCTGTATAATAGCAGTGTGCTGACAGAAATGTCACATTAGTCCTTGCACAGCAGGTTTGAGAGAGAAAACCAGATGAAAGCACAGGTCTGGTAGAGCAGAGATCTGCATTGCACAACTTTCTGAAATTTTATTTTATATGGACCAGATAATGCTGGCCCTGACTGAGCAGAAAAGTAATTTCTGTGCATTTCTGTACAGTCACTTACAGTTCCCTGCACCTTCTGCTTTTGCAGGGCACCCTTTCCCCATCTTCTGTTTGCTTCTCCATGGCATATGAGATGATGTGGGGCCTTTTGGTCATTCTTCCTTGGGTGGATTTCCCAGCTGCTACAGTGAGGGTTGCTTTACAAGCTGGGGAAATCCAGAGCCATTTTCTCTCTCAGCACTCTTCTTCTCTTTGCCTGCAGCCCAGCATTAGCGGGGTGGACCTTGACAAGTTCCGCCAGATCCTGCTCAACCACTGCGATGTGAACAAGGATGGGAAAATCCAGAAATCTGAACTAGCTTTGTGTCTCGGGCTGAAAATCAACCCATAGCTGGGAAAGTGCTTGTGGTTGTGTTTCCCCTGAAAGATTTGCCCGCTGCTCCTTGTGAAGTGTGTTCTGTGGGAGCGGTGAGGAGCTGAGGCACCGTGCTGCCAGGCTGGAGAGTGGGATTTGCACGGGGGCCTCCTCACTCCACCAACTCCTTTGTGATGTTCACTTGCTGCTGCCTCTTGTGGGTCCCCTTAGCATTCTCTGCCCACCAGCAGATGAGCTGCTCAGAAGAGAGGCTGCTGTTCTTCTGCCCTCATAAAACACTGCCCTGCCCATTCTCCTAGGATAGGAACAAGCATATCCTCAAAAACATCCCCTCAGTGCTCTCAGAGTGCAGCTACTAAGTGTTTCTGATGGTCACTTTAGATGTGTGAAGTCATGGTGAACATTGTGCCTTGTGCATTTAAAATGGATGGATGACAGTGTATTTGTGCAGAAATAAAATGGCAATTACAGAAATTCAGTAACATCGAAGTTTATGTGTTATGTACAGAAAGTCATCTGCCACAGGCTGGCAGACTGTACATAGTGGGCTTTTATGTAACATGCATCAAATGGCAAGAGGTTTTGTGATGCCTGCCAGTTGTGGGGTTTAAATCTGCAATGGAACCTGGTAGACCCTTCCCATTGTGAAGCCACACACACCATGTGTGGTTTGCATGTCACTCTGGCACATGTCACCCTCGGTATGAAGCCACAGAGTAACAGCGCTTCTGGAGGACACTTCTCTTCTGACCCAAACTGAAATAAGCAACAAGGTTTCAATAAATCGGAAAACTGGAAGGACAGAAGCCTGATGAGAGCAAAGCTCCTATACATGCTTGGGTTTTTAAAATCTGTTAGAGGTGGTAGACACTTGTAACTCTTACTGAACTTAAAGCTTCCTATCACTCCTGGACCATAAGGGTAGTCCCAGAGCCCAGTGCAACAGCGTCATTTGTGCCACACACTTCCCTATTCCAAAGGCTTTGACTGAATATTCAAAAAGTGTCATGCCTATACTATCATGCCTATAAAATTCTTCATTTCCCAAGAGAACTTTTGCACAGGAGGGGTTGTTGGCAAAAATTCCTCACATTTCACTATTTCTGTCTCCTACATGTGACACCTTTGACACTACTTGGGTCTTTCTGGTTATGTTTTCCGCACTAGGCAGCGCAATGAAACACTCCCATTATACTCAATTTTATTAAAATTAATCAGAAATTGCCTTCAGTCAACATGAATAGAGATGTAAACACGGATTACATAAAGCTCTTAAGAACATACTCAATTTATGCTCATTTTCTATTTTCATTGATGATAATCTCACAGACCAAACAGTTGCTAAGTGCTCGTTTAACCCCAGCACAGAGCTAGGGCTTTAAACTCTCAAGCTGCTTTTTATCACTCTGTCAGCAACACAAATCACAGCCACAATAACAGAGCTTTACAATGGTTCAGAAAAACCATAAACAAGGAATCAGGCCTTAGCATTAACTCCTCAAGCCAGCAGGGATGCAGTTTTATTCATGGGTACTCACACCCCTCTAAGGGAAGAGCTGTGGTCAGGAGTGCAGGACCACCAGCAGAGGAAATCCCCCACATTGCTGTTTATCAGACACGCTTTATCACCATCTTTGAATAACTTGCAACAAATTTTGCAGGGTACAACAGCTATTGTTTTATTGTACCTCAAATAGGACGTAGGATGTGTCTGATCAGCATAAAGAGTTATGCCTTTAAGTATAGTCTTAAGTATATCCTTCTGTTTCTCTCTCTTCCTTCAGTCTTTATCATTCTAATTGTTATTATTATTTTCTTAAACTAGGGTTTTTATTCCTTTGGACATGGGACATATTTCTGTACCATCCCCTTTGACATATTTCACACATACAGATGTAGGATCTTTTTGCTCATTGTATTTCCCAGTGACAGCTGGTCTATTTTCCGTTTCCCCTTTACTAAATCCTACTCTTATCAGTAGAACTTTTTCATATTTATTGAAGTATAAATTGAAGCATATCCTGTCCTGTCTCACCAAAACTACAGCAACTCCTGACCTAAAGGGAAAATTAATTTTTAAAGGCTTTATACAACCACAGCTCTCATTTCAAGAATTATAAAACATTTCTTCTTTATTAAAACCCTAAGATTTTCACATCCTCTACACCCAATAGATTTTATTCAACAGACTCTGAGCAGTAATGAATTGGAGATGTCAGCATCACAATGTATTTTGCTTCTTTTGTACAAATCTGGGAATTTTTTTTTAAATATTGATTTTTGAGAGAGGCTTCACACAACTAGTTTTACTAGCTTTTAATAAGTAGCCTTCAGTAAGTGAGTTTAAAAGAACATTTTACAAAACATTAGCAAGAAGTAGTTTGCAATCATGGATTAAAAGGTTATATATAGAACTCAGTGAACAAAGTTTTATGATTTGTTTTTACTTAGTTAATTTTCCATTCCCACAAGGGTTTCTGTTTTTTTATTGTGTCCTGGTCAGAAACCAGAGAGAAGGAAAACAGACATACATGCTGTCTTGTTTGCAAGGACCATATGGGAGAGCCATATCCCAGTGGGACTACGGCCTCAGTGAGCTGCAGATCCCCTCTAAGAAAAACAAAATGTCAGGTGCAATGGGATTTGAACCCACATTACAAGGGTCAGCGAGGCCATCACTAGTGAGACATGGTTGTTAGAAACTTGTAGCCTCTGAAAGTCAACATTAAAGCAGGAAACGGGCATTTTGAGACTGCTTGCAGAGAGGACCTGTTTCTTGCAGAACTGTTTTTTGTTTCTTGTTTCTGTTTTAATTATTATTTTCACTTCAGTAATAAATGATCTACCAGGTCCTTTGGTCTCAGGCTCTGGTAATATCAGCCTTTTAGTTTCCTGCAGATACAAAGTTGGGCAATGCATCTGATAAAGTGTTTTCCATTTTGCAAATTTGAAGGATACTTCTACATACTCCTATGTACAAAACACAAGATAATATTTCACATTTGAGGGGTTACACAAAAATACTTGTTTTGCATTAGATATGTGAAAACAGCAACGATTTCTGTGATTATCACTCACTTATTTAGGAGGCTGCATCGTGGCAACTAGTATTTGAAAGCAGAAAGTGAACAAAAATCTTTGCAAATATAGTTTTCCCTTGGTATTTTCATGTTTTTCTTTAGAAAACTGGGGTTAAGGGATTCACAGTTCTCTATCTCTTCATAAAATGAGATAAACCATAAATCTACTGAAATAAACTTTTAACTGACTCAACACGTATCATAGATATATTTCCAAAGCACATTTAGCAGCCACAGGTGTAGTGGTCAATACACACAGTGCTCCCAAATGTGCATTTTTATGGTTGGTTTCCTTCCTTTGCTTGTTTAGCTGGCAAACTGCTGGATCTGGAAATCAGTGTGTGAATTGCCTCAGAACAAAGCTGTTCCTTTGCTTCCCTTTTCACTGTGAGTTGTATGAGATCATGCCCTGCACTCCTGTCATGCTCCCTGCTTGTCTTGGCCCTTCTCATTTTTGGTACTTGACATAACTTATCTGGATGACTTGACACCTTAATTGAGGAGAAGCTGACTCTGACAGCTTCAGTTGACTGTGTAGAACTGATACCCATGAAAAATTAACATTTTTAGGGCTTTTAAAGTCAAATCCATCCCTTGTTTAACTTTATTGGTTCTGCTGGAAATGAAGATCCCTTTTCTCCCATAATTTTGTAACTTAACACACTCTGCTTGTTCCAAACCATCATCATGAGGACTTGCCGCTGGAGGCCCCCATTTTCCTGAGTCAACCTCACAACCCCAAATGGCTCACATGCCAGTTGTGCCTTGGTCTATGCAATTTTTTCCCCCCAAAAATGAACTCACATATATACACTCACCTCATTCCCCAGCCTGAACACACTCCAGCAATCTCACATCACTGACACACAAACTGGGAAAAAAATGAGATGTTTAGGAATTATAGCATTTAAATTTCATCAGTGCTTTATTTTCAGATTTTCAAAAACTAATTATCTCTCTTTGTTCTCACAATTTTGCTTTAAATAACAGGTGTGAAGCTGCCTGCACATCTTACAAAAACTGCTCTTTATTCCAGCTGAAAGCTAGGAATGGAACATCAGTCCAAAAGAGGGGTTCAGAGCATAGGAAACCAGCACAGTGTTTTGATTAATCTCCTTTTCTGTTTGTCTGGTAAGAGAATCATGTCAATATTAATGAAAACAATTGTGACTAATGCAGTCAGCAAGACTATCAGAGAATCTTCCACCACGTTATAATAGGAACCCATCACTAGAAACACCTTAATTACAGCTATTATCTCTTGAAATGTCTGAGTAACTCTTAACAATCTCATTTGAAATAGAAAGTTTCCATTATGTAGTGAGATGTTAAACAGGGTTTTGCTGTGTAATTACATGGGGTAAAGTAACTATGAAAGTCGATTTTGTATGAAGGCTACACTGACTGCTAATGAAAAGATCTTATTTTCTGGCACCTGTATTTTCAGTATTTCCATGGAGAACTGAGTCTCATTTTAAATAACATTTTCACATGGGAAAGGGGGGGGGGGGGGTAAACAAAGCAATTATGACCACTATGAGGGAAAATAAGGGAACCATTTGTTAATGCCGAGACATCTACTGGGAGCTCCAACTGTGTCCCAGAGGTAAAAACATTTCCCTGCCCTCTTAGCTTGAAATCACTGATTTTCACAAACTTGTTCCATGGTAAAGCATTCTGCTTGCTGCCTGCCATATGCTTAGCCTTTATACTGGCTTCAGGCACTTCAGTTTGTTCCTTCAAAGTTGTTCTAGTCCATAAAAATACACGCTGCAGGCGTGCTGGACACCTTGCATAAATGATGACAGAACCAGAGTGGATGTCTCTGCCCAGAAAAAATGTTCGGCACAATAGTACACACAGTGTGGACAAATGTTCAAACTGCATCTCTGACATCATCTGGCATCTCTTTAGATGAGCTGTTTCAGGAAAAAAATAATTTGAGAGGATTTTAGGGAGGCACCACAGCCCATGAGAGATAATATTATTAGGCAACGTGTCTGGAGAATGGGTGGCTCCAAGCTCAGAGAGACCTGGTTTGAGGTTGCTGCTCTCCCCAGCATTGTGGCTGTGAATTTGGAATGTTTTCAACCTGTTCAATCTTACCAGAGGAGGGCTTCTGTTGTGGATGATGAGAGCACATTACCCCATATTTAAAAGGAGTCATTTTGGTTTGGAAGTGTACTTTCAAGGGATATATTCATGATAACAGCTATCATGTTCCCACTAAAGGAGAGCTGAAGTCTCCAGTGCCCACCTGCAGCGTGAGGGACTGCATGGGTTGCACTTTACTCTGAACCTGGTTGCTCCTTCAATATCTTCCTGCACTGGCCCCTGGATTCAAAACCCAGGGAAGGATCTCCAGAGGAAACACCGGGAATTTAAGCCCTAAATTAGTTTTCAATCCAGCTGCAGCCTGCATCCCTGCACAGTAATGTTTGTTCCAACTCTTCCATGGTTCTGTTTTGTAATCTACGCTAGAATGTAAAGAGAGAAGGGAGTCACTGCTGACATGGTGTGAAGAAATCACCCTTCCTGCCTCTCTCTGAGGTGGGAGATGGGCTTTAATGACAGAAGCTGCATGGGGCAGCCACAAGCTGAGTCCTCCTTCCCCAGCTGCTGCCAGCCTGCAGAGCCCCCTTAGCTCCAATGGAACAAGACCAGCTCGGGATGGCAGGAGAAATGGTTGTGGCTCTGTTTCCAGACATATCCTAAAGCTTTAAAGATGAAGTCTTCTAAATTAAATAGTGACAGTGGTACAAAGTGGCAGCATGAAGGCTTGCTCAGGCTGACACCTCAGTGAAATACCTCTTGCTCTGAGAGAGGCTGTTGTCTGCTTTACATAGATAAAGGGCTGTAACAGAGTTGTCAAGGGGTTTCTAGCAGCTGGTAGAGCCGAGGAGAACACATTCTCAGTTTTTGATTCCCTGCCAAGTCTCATGTAAAATATTACTCCCAATGCCTCGTGGAGAGGAGGACAGAGATGCACTCAGCAGTCTTGTTTAGGTGGCTGTTTGCATAGATTGCTATCATCTGTCACTTTGGCCAATATGTCTCTTAACTTTGATTGTGTGACCAAGAAGTTTTCATTTATTATTGTTAATACTTAGGAAAGGGATTCATTTATCCAGCATATTAAAATTAGGAGCCAGGAGACTGCTGGGGTGTTCTATGCCAGGGTCAAAGAGAAGCCTGGAAACATTTTGGCTTTACATGAGGATCCAGGAGGCAGCTGGGTGGCAGAGCCTGGAGGAATGTAGAATCTCTGGTCTCTAGATGAGGCTTGATTTAGCTGAGAGACAGAGCAAGGGCACACAGTTACTGCAGATTAGGGGAAGATGAGTGCTTTTCAGGCACTCTAATCAGATCATTGGGAAACTCACAAATGCTCATGAAATTCACCCTGACCCATTCTTTTTTCAGTTCCTTCTGCAAGCAGAGAGAGTACACACAATGGCTCAGATGATATGCAGGGCTTGCCAAGGTGCCACAATAACTTGACTTTTTTTGCCCAAGACCTAATTAATGAGATCATCGAAGGCAACAGTTTCTGTCATCCTGATAAGTAAATGTGCATGGAAGCATGGCCACAAGCCTGGGACTTTTTCTGGTCACTAAACTGAGAGTGATCTCCTTGGGTTTAGGCTGTGTAGGAGATTCTAAACAAATCAATAGATATTTCCTATCTATACTTTTATCATAAGGCACAAAATGCTAATATAGGTATTATATTACAAGGACCTTAAATGATTGATACAATGGCAAGATGGCATTTAGAGACCATCTCTGTCTAATGCATCTCTAAGTAGGGATTTCTTTTCATGTCTAAACAATGGAAGATTCTATGGGCTTGCCCTTAATGACATCCAGAAAGCCATGTTTCAGTTTTTAAGAACTAGAAATTGCCTGATGTTAAAATGGTCTTGTCAGTGTTATTTTTAGGTTCCAATAACTTATCATGCATGTTCTGCCTTCTGACTTTCTGACTATGAAATTTAGCATATGTTTGCCCTGGCCACCATTTCCACTCTCTGGCTGACAGGATTCCAAAGTGCTATTGCCAACACTGGGCATGCAGTGCTTATGAATCAGGCCACACCAGATTGAGCAGCTGGCTTTAAAACTGTAAAATCTCTAGTTTTTCCTACTCTCATGGCCCCTCCTGCATCTTCGCCTTGTTCTTCCTTCTTAAAAGAACCTGTGGAACTCTTTCTATCCTGTCTTCTGTTTCTGAAACCTCTTAGCTGCCACATCCACAAGCTTTGCTCTTCCTTGATTCACTGCTTTGAGTGGCAGAGAAATCCAGTCAGGGAGGTGAAAAGAAGAAAAGAAAGGTGCGAGTATGCCAGTTGAAGGCAGAGGGATATGCCATGCTATCATCACCAAACATGCATTCTTGCCTGAATTCACACCTTTAGGCACTTCTCTCAAGGAGTGCAGCTCCTCCCCTGCACTGAGGAGATGTCTCAGAGCTGCTGGGGTGTTGGGTAAAATCTCACCAGGCTCCCATCAGACCTCGAGCTCAATGAAGGAGGGAGCTGTACGGCTTTTCAGTCCACACAGGGAAGGGAGTGAGGGATGGCATCAAGCACAGTCCTGACAGATGCCTGAGACTTTCCCCTCAACTTCTTTCTGCTGCCTTTGAGCTTGCTGGTGCTGGGGGTGTCCTCTTTTGCAGCCTTAAGTATATATTTTGTTGGCCACATTCCTAGTTTTTAGAAGTCCTCCTGATCCTGCTGGGCCTTTGGAAACAGGAGTGGACATTGCTTGGACTCAGTCATGGGAAACCACGTTGCTGAGGCTGCTCCTGACCACGTGAGATCCCCAAAAGCCATGTGTGAGGAGCTGCAGCATACAAGCTGAGGAAATTCTGTGTACCTCTGGCATTTCAAAGCAATCGAGGGAAAGTGCTCCAAGAGTGGGGACGGCATTGCCTCTCAGCTGGAGGGTATTCAGAAAGGAAGATGCAAAATGCCTCATCCCAAAGTACAGAGTCTCCAAGGGCTGCCAGGAAAGATGCTGTGGCTTCACTTGAAGCCGAAAGTCCCTGGCATCTGTCACAATGCTTTTCCCTAATACACTTCCTTACTTCCAGTACCTTACAGAGGAGCACCAGTAGTACACAACCGATGGTCCAACACCAAAACTCTTTGAAGGGAGGAGGCAGCTCGTGTCAGTGGGATATTGATCCTTTCTTGAACTTCAAGCTTGTTCCTGCAATTTTTTTTCCATTTAAAAAGCAGCAAAAAAGTTAATTCACAACAAATCTATTTGTTGATGCCAATTTTTGCCATTTCATCATAGAAATATCTAGGCTGAAAAAGACCTTCCAGATCATCAAGTCCAACTGCAGCTTTTCATCAAAAAACACCATTGCAATTCAGCTCTAATGCCATGGCAAACACACAGAAACACGTATCGCTTTGGCATAGGAAAATATCAGTAACTTTCCTAAAGTGATAAATTTGGGAAGGAAGCAGAAACTGAGACAAAGTCTCATAACTTCATGGAGAAGTTTTAGTGACAATAGGCAGCACTGAGGCTGCACTGTTATATGTAGCCCCTCTCCCTGGATCCCACTGTGTTGGAAGGACATCCCTTGGTCAGGGGCACCTGGCAGGGCTGACAAGCCATAAAGTGTTTGCAGAGGTTCAGAGCTCCTCTGCTCTTGGGACTTTTTGTCACTTTACTTGTCCTGTGCCTGTGCCTGGCAGTGCCTCTGGGTGCTGCTCAGCTGTTGCTTTTCCTGCCCCAGCTACAGGATGTCTTTCTTTAGCTTTGCAAATAGGCTTTCCTTGGTTTTCTGATCTCTTCCTGCTCTGCTTAAGGAGTCTTAAATCACTGCGTGGCAACTGCGTCTCGGGGGGATTTGGGGTTCAGGTGTGGGTTACTTGTGATAACAGCTCTTCATGCCAGCCACACCAGGCTGACAGCAGCATTGCAGGAAATAGGTTATTTCAGGAAACAGCTTGGGGAAAGGACATCTTGCCTTTTCTGGAGATGCTGGGTCTGTCCAGGCTGTTTCACAAGGCAGGATGCGCTGTAAGAATCAGCTCATATGAAATGATGCAGATGGTCCCTGCCAGGCACAGCAGCCACCTTGCAGGGACTCTTCCCAGAGGCCACATAAATATTTCAGGTTCACTAATGGCCAACAGTGTCGTCAAGGTGGCTGATTGATCAACACCAACATTCACCCTTTAGGTAGCATAACCTGGACATTTCCCAGGTCAAATCCTGTCCTCATGTCAACACATCCAAGCCCATTAATGTTAACTAAGAAGAAATTCAGCCTCAAGTCTGTAAGGGACACCCGAATGCCACAGCCTGGACTATGAACTCCCCTCCTGAGCCATTTAAAGCCATCCAGCAGCACGGGAGTTACACAGGGATCCCCACAGGCTGGAGAAGCACTGAGGAGAGATGAGCTCCCTTCTTGTTAACTTGATGGGTACTGCTTTTCCTCAGCAGCAATGAATGGTTTAACAAAAAACAGAGGTCCCCAAAACCATGTTGTGTGTGGGTAGAAATGGAGTGAAAAAACTGATGGATTAGTCAGTGACAAAGACATTTCTTACCTTAGTGGAAGAATAACAAAAAGAAATGGCTTGTGTTAGCATCCTCTGTGTTATCTTCTGCTGCATAATAATATATTAGTAAGTTAAAATATGGTATGTATCTGTATATCATCTCCTTCAGGAGATCTTGTCTGGTTTTCCTTTTTTTAAAGACCATTTCAGTAAGGATCAATTTCCTACCACATTGTTAGTTTCTTTTGAGTTTCAGTCGGGAAGGAGTCACACAGTAACTGCCAGCTCCAAATTTCAGCAGGCTCCTCCATCTCTGATTTGGGAGCTAAGCACAGCCAAGCACAGCTAACATGGTGTTCACAGAAAAATAATAGGAAGCTCAGCTGATTTTAACAGGCATAGATAGGCTCCTGAACCACCCAGACATAAAAGACTTCTCACAAATAATTGGTGGTGAATAATTGATGCAATTAAAACATCCACTTTTCCAATCCATGGGAGCAGATCATTCATTTCTGATTGCTTCAGCACTTTCTGGGGGATCTTTGATCAGCTCTATAAAGCACACTGTACACTTCTATTTTCTGCTTCAGATAAGTTTTATCACTGGGCCAAGGGCTTAAGGAATTAATTTAGTCCATGAGTCTGTCAGGCTTAGATTTCAGTGTAGGAAGAAATGGAAATCCCTTAAATGTCAAAGCCTTCCCTTTAATGGCCATGTAAGTCTGCTGTAGGTGCTCTGCTTTTGAAAATGAGTGCATATGAAATGCAGCACTTGAGTGCAGAGATAACAAAGCCCATCACTGGGACAGATGCATCAGATATTTGTTCTTGTTTATTTAACAGTCCTATTAGAGACTTTTAGGCCACAGCTCTAAATAAGCAGGCATGTATCCACTTGTTTCTGTGAATCTTATTGCAGTAAAGGGAATTCTTTGAAAGAGCAGGAAATTAGTGATTCATTAATTTAAATTGCTGCACATTCCACTTGAGAGTTGTGTTAATGGTACTTGGTGTATCCAGATCTCAGTTCTTCTGACATTCCTGTAAATTGCAATACAACATCCATATGAAATCACCACAATGCAGAACATCAGCTTTGAAAAATCTAACTGGTTTCAAAAAATCATCTTAGTCTCCCATGTTTGAGTTCTCAGTGTAATTTTCCAGCTGGGACTATTTCACAGTCTTCAAATTCACTTACCACAAACCAATGTGAAAGGCAGACTTCAGTTAGTCTCAAGCATACAAAGAAGGAAAGAGCAGAGATCAGTGGTCCATGATCATTCAACCAGTACTCTTCTGGCTTTCACATTTCTACAGAAAATTTTGCACAGGCTAATATTAAGACAAATTATAGCTCTGGGAAGGCTTTTTTTTTTTTTTTTTAATGTCAGGGCTGTTTTCTTGCAACATGACTGGTGTCTGTTTTGCATAGTTCATCCTCTCCCTGCTCCTTTCCAAAGGAAGCAACTATGTGTGTAGCGTTACAGTGTGGTAGGATTTTGCAATTGACGTAAAGGACTGCAAGGAAAAGCAGCCCCAGTTCACCGGTTAAATCAGTCCTGTGGATATCTGCAACAGATGTGAGCTAATTAAAATTAACATTAAATGAAATTAACTTTAAATGAACTACATTGTATTTGAAAATCCGCTTGAATTAAATGACTCCTGTTTCCTTCCCTTTAGTTTTTCTATTACTAATATTGCCATTTAAAGGTCATGCCATTTTCTGAAGTCTTTTCGTGAGGTTTGTTGTTTTCCTGGTGCTTCTCAAATCCCACAGCCCAGATGTGCAGCAGTCTGTGCTTGCGTGGTGGAGCCCCCTTGTCCACAGACATGACTCGTCGTGCAAACAAGCATTTGAAACTACAAATTAGAAAATTAGATTCGATTGCCTCATGGCATTCAAGGAAATGGCCATTTCATTCCCAAATTAGAGGTTTTGCCAAATGAACACACAAAGCAACACAGAGGAAGATGGCTGAAAATGCCACCTGCAGAACACACGCACACAGCACCCAGGCTGGCGTGAGCAAACTCTGGGACATTTTCTATTTATTGCTGTATCTGCAGTGGGCTGCACAGGCATCCCTTCATGATCTCCAGTTAGGGTTAAATACAGTATATTTGACTGTAGTCAGACTTCCAGCCTGTGTGGCTCATAGAAATTTTCATAACTTTCCAAGGATTTTTTTCTGGGTTTTTCTTTGAATAAAGAAAAGAAGTGTTTTTGAGGTAGCAGTCAGAGCGCAGCTCTTTCCAAGAAGGCTATGGCCCATAACATCTTCTAAGTATCAGCTTAAGCTTCTCTTAACCTTTATTTCACAGGCACTGTGCACTTGTTTGCTAATGCCATCCTAGGAAGTTTCTGTCCAGCGGTGATGTTTATATGATTTTGAATACGGTATCCGTTGATACTTGTGCCTCCAGCGACAGCACTGGGCTGAATATCTCCCAGTCAGACCCAGAGTTAGCACAAAACCGGAGTCTCACAGAGCCCAGCCTCTTCCAAGTCAGGCTCTTCCCTCATGTCAGCCTAATATGCCAGTCTCCCACCAGGGAGGGAATCCCTGTATTCCATCTTCAGCCTAATTTCTGAGGACACAGAGAGTCTCTTCTCATCCCCTCCTTTTTTTTTCTGCGTTTCTCTCCTGTAAGAAGAGGCGCTTTGTTTTCTGTTTGTAAATGATGCTGAAGGATAACAAAACTGTATTCATGGCAGTTATGCTTAGGTCTGCTTTATTCATAACTGGAGAAAAAGGAGCAGGGAAAGCCAGCAGATTAGTTCAGGTAATTACAGCAGGTGAAGAACTGGGTCTCGGCTTTCATTGCTCCTGTCCCACCTTGCATGAACACTGAGAGCCAGTGTTAAGCCAACAGAGAGCTTGAGAAGAATTTTCAAAGCTTGCTGTTTTAACCTGCTTATGCTGCTCCCCGCAAAGCTCTTGCCCAGAGCACTCCCAAACACTGCTTGCCTGACAGGGAAGGGAAGTGCATGGGCACTCAAAGGGGTTGTGGCTGATGGGGAATCAACAGAGAACAGCAGCAGCCTTAGTGCTGCATCCTCAGCTCAGAGGCTGCTCAGCAACTCTTTGGCACAAAACAAGTTAAAAATCTTTTATCAGGCTGGCCAGAGATGACAGCCCAGTGGCACAAGCCTTAAGCTCTTTTCTGGACTGGGGCTGGAACGTTCACTCAATGCTACAAATGCCACATACTGGAAGTACTTCATAACTGATCGAACTCGGAGTAAATATTTTACAGAAGACAATTAAACATCATTGTAGATAAACTCCTAATTTGTAGTCTAGGAGCAAATGCAGAGCCACAACCTGCAGGTTTGCCAGCCTTGCCTAGCTCAGGAAGACTTTCCAGCAGGTAGAATTTGGGCTAAGAGCACCTTGCCTCTCACTTGAAGCCCTGTGTACCAAGGAGACATTAGTGCTGGTAACAGCTTTGGTGTGCAACAAGGTTTCACAGACAGGAATCCAAAATGCAGTCATATTTAATAATTTCTTATAACTGTCTAATAACTTGAATTAGACAATCCCAAATCTCTGAGGGCAACATGTACCAGCCACACATAGCTACACATAGTGGCCATGTATATGCAAACATTAACAAACGTGGACAGAGTAAATGCCAGAATTCCTCTATAGAAACGAAGCATGTGCATATTTATTTAATTTGGAGGTTGCAAGTACTTTTCAATCAAACAAAAAACAACAGGGATGCCTTATTAGGAAAACCATGATGGAAGCAGGCATGGGATGCCAGAGACAGTAAAATTACCCTCTAAGCAATTCAAGTCTTCTGGAGGTTTGCTTTACACTGTAATTTAACATATCTGGTGTAAGCAGCTCAGTCAGATTGACATTTAATTTCGATGGTTTGGAACTGTGGAGCCTCTGCGAAGCTGGGAGTAGCTGGCTGCCACTGAGTCTGGTCCAGCCTGCTACAGCAGCCAATTTCTGCTGTTGGCAGGGAAAGAAGGCTTTGACACAGCTTCTCCCCAGCTGCAGGACTAGCCAGCATGCACCCGCCAGCCACGCGGCCAGGGAGCTCCACAGGGCTGCTAGGTAGAGTCCCTGAGTAAACAGAGTGCCTGGCCTTAACAGCACCTTTTGGACTAACCAGTTGTTAAAGTTATCCTACATAATGATTAGTGCACAGGTGGTAATTATTAAATTACACTTGAAAACCTTGTTATGCCAGCTTCTGAATAAATACATCTGAGGAAAAATGTCCCTGCCCTGAGTTCTTAAAGCCTTGTTTGGTGACTGTTCCCAGGGTGTGGCCAGAAGAAAAAACAAATCACAAAATATGTTTTGAGCTTTATGGTTCAGGGGAAATTCTGTACTAAGCATTTGCAAATACTACGTGCCCCTCAGCTGCTGGGTATTGTGACTCACAAAGGTGAGCTGCTAGAGGAGAAGTTTGCAAAGCCTTGCAAAAATTTTTGAAACAGCATTCCACATTATGACATAGAGTCATAGAATATTTTAGGTTGGAAAGGACCTTTATGGTCATTGAATACAGCCATTAACCCATCACTGACAAATCCACCACTAAACCATGTCCTCGAGTGTCACATCTACACATCTTTTAAATACCTCCAGGGATGGTGACTCCACCACTTCCCTGGGCAGCCTGTTCAAATGGCTGACCATCCTTCCAGTGAAGAAATTTTTCCTGATGTCTAACCTAAAGTTCCCCTGGTGCAACTTGAGGCCATTTCCTCTCATCCTGGCACTTGTTACCTGGGAGAAGAGACCAACACCCACCTGCTGCAACCTCCCTGCAAGTAGTTGTGGAAAGCAGAAAAGTACTGCTCCTGAGCCTCCTCTGCTCCAGGATAAACACCCCCAGCTCCCTTAGCTGTTCCTCAGAAGACTAGTGATCCAGACCCTTCAGCAGCTCTGCTGCACTTCTCTGGACACACTACAGCACCTCAATGTCCTTTTAGTTGTTAGGGGCCAAAAACTGAACACAAGATTTGAGGTGAGGCTGCACCAGTGCTGAGTACAGAGGGATGATCCCTCCTCTGGTTCTGCTTGCCTCAGTCTTGGTGATACAGGCCAGGAAGTCATTGGTCTTCTTGGCTACCTGGGCACACACTGGATCACGTTCAGCTGCTGAGGACCAGCATCCTGAGATCATTTTCCGGCAGCAGCTTTCCAGCCACTCTGCCCCCGGCCTATAGCACTGCCTGGGGTTGCTGCGACCCAAAAGCTGGACCTGGCACGCATACATTTGGCCTTGGCCCATTGATCCAGCCTTTCCAGATCCCTCTGCAGAGCCTTCCTGCCCTCCAGCAGATCAACACTCCCACACAACTTGGTGTCATCTGCAAAATGACTGAGGGTGCACTCGATCTCCTTGTCAGGTCATCAATTAAGATATTATACAGGACTGGCCCCAAAGCAGAGCCCTAAGGGACACCCCTTGTGACTGGCCACAAACTGGATTTGACTTCAGAGGTACTCAATGTCTCCTTTACCTCAGTGTTTAATAGTACGACCAGTTTTCCTAGTGGTACACAGCCCCCTGAGCTGGAAGACAAAGATGGGGAGCAGAATGAAGCATCTAGAACCCAAGCAGAAATGAGCTTACACCACCGAGACACACATGAGCCCTGCACTTGTGTTACAACAACCCCATACAATGCTACAGGCTTGGGAAAGAGTGGCTGGAAAGCTGCCTGGAGAGGGATAAGCACATCCAACATTTTGAAAGAAAGTGTGCAAAGCATTAAATAGCTGCAAAATATAGCAAGACTAAGTGATGACATATAGATGAAAAGCATCCTTTCACTGCCTTTAGCCTGATTTGAATTGTTTCTGTGCAGTTGCAGGGTGGATTAAAGACAGGATTTGGATAACACGGAATCATGGTCTCAGGGGACTAGTTATTCAAATTTATCTTCATATAATCATTGCAGTGTACAGTGTGAAATAGGAAAAAAATTTTAATCAGTTTCTGTCTAGATGTGTTTTCTCATCGCAGAAAGCACCACTAAATTTTTTAAGTAAAGAAAGTGTCCTACCACCACTGGGATAGACAGCAGCTTATTTTTGAGCTGGAGTGGTCCTCACTCAGGTTGTTGTACTCCTGATCATTTGCAGAGTGGGTGACCCTTTCATTTTTATTTTAGGATCTATTTCTGTTCTGAGTTCTTCATTTCAAGTGAAGATCATAAAAGGCAAATCCTCTTGAGATGAGTGTTTGTTGGGCAGTTGTGGAAACCCATCTGAGCAGAAGCAAACCAGACAAAAGGGGTCCCAGCAGGTCCCAGTACCCCGTGCCCTGAAGAAACACTCATGTCAGGCTTGTTCCCTTAAAGCTTTCCCTTACCTTATGAAATCTACTATCCTGTTTTGCCTGGGATCATTTGTTCATTAAACATCAACATCCTTATTTTCAGAGTAATGACATTTAAAAGGTATTGCTGCAGGGAGGCCAAATTAGGTCAGGGTCACTGCCGTGCCAGGCACTGTGCATGCACAGAAAGAGATGAGTGGCTGGGAGGACTCCTTTTCTCTTAACCTCTTGCTACCAGATCTTCAGACACTTGGTTGTAGCCTGGTGATGACTGTGGTAGGTACTGTCAGCATCTGGCTGACCACAGGGTGGGGAAAATCACATGCAGCTGGGAGGAGGTAGAAACTCCCTTCAGCCACATGTGGTTCATTGCTTTCAAAATTCAGCTTTAGCCTGACCAGAGCTACTACCAGGAAGGTCAAGTAAACCTGTTTCAAGGGCACAACTAAAGCAGTGCAGAGAGCCCTGACTGCTGGGGGGAGAAGATGGACCCAGAGTGATGTGCTTAAGCTGTCTAAGCTCCATGCCGCAGCATCAGTCACAGCACCAGAAATTCCATCTGTTATGATGCAGCTGCTCTTCACAAAATATCAAGTGGAAGTTCATTAGGCCAGAGGAAGTGTTCTCTGTCCCTCCACACACAGAGCATTCTTGTCCTCTGAGCAAATGCCTTTTTATACTCCTATGCTGCTCTCCTTCATACTACCAAACCTGTTAATGCCCTGAGCTCCTTTCCCACAGTATTATGGAAGGCTGTTATAGGTAGGCTTAATTTCTACATCATCCATGGACTAGTCTATTGTCTGTTACTGGTGACAGGGAGGCAAGCTGACCGCTTCCTTCAGTTTGCACTGTGAAGATCTTCCTCTAATATAAATACATACCCAGCGCAGAATGCAAAAATCAAAATATTAAGTCTCTTCCACTTCATCTGGGCTCTCTCTGTGATAAGAGGTTTCCAAGGCCAGGAATTCACCATGGGGTCTGAATACTCTTTGCCTGCTATTAATCCTTATGGGGTAATAGTGAGGGGAACTCCTCACCAACCATAGAGCTTTAAAGTTAATTCCCTGTAGAAGGATGCCTGGAAAACAGGTGTGACACTCCACTTCCTGCAGAGACTATACATGGGAAGGAGAGAGCTGGGCAGACAAATTTGTTCTACTTCAAAATGGTCCCCAAAGGGTGCCCCGGGTCAAGACACACCATGGCAGGTGAGTGGCTCTACAGCACCAACATTTAGTTGATAACATTTGTCTCACCTCTTAAAAAAACCGCACTGAGCAGAAAGCTCAGAGCAGGCAAAAGTGACAGATGTTACCAGTAATTACTGTTTTTACAGATAACTGCGGTCACTGGTCTTAAGCCAGATTTTAAGACAGTGTGAGTTTGTCTTCCTTGATAATATTTGTACTTCATCCTAAAATCCCAGGTCGTGGTAATGCTCTAAAGTAATTTGTTGCTCACTTCCATTCTGTTATTTTTAATTAATTTGGGGATTCATGAATCTATATTATCTATGTTCTTAGAGGAGCTGAGGTGCTTTTCCTGCTGTGTGGTGTCAGCTGAGAAGACAGGATTATATTGGGTTTCAATTACTCACATTTCTCAGTCAAGCTACACTCTAAAACTGCCCTGCCATTAGTAACATATTTGGATGTACAAAGGAAGAGGTGAAAGCTTATGGGGAAATTCAAGTTCTGTCAAAGTCCCTGGCCCTTGGGGAGGGCTGTATCCAGGCCTCCTGCAGGAAGTCCCTCACCCTGACATCCCAGTTCTGGCAACTAAATCAAGGCTATGATAAGCTATCCAGGCTACATATGATGTTCATAGCAAAAGCTGGTATCCCAATAAGAAGAAAACCTGTAAGAGAAGGTTTCCATACTTGGCCATAGCTTTGCTCCTAGAATACATGACTTCTGGAGAGCAGGGCACCAGTTCCCTGGGCTCTGTTCTAAGCTGTTTGCTCAGTTATGAATTCACAGAGAAAGTTAATGAAGCCAGCATTGCTTTCCTAACTTTCCCCGCTCTGGGTAGTATCATGGACTGAATATGCTGCTTCAGTTATCTGAGTCCTCTAAAGGAAGGACAAGAAGAATGGTATTTAAAGGAGATAATTTGCATTCAGAACTATTTATGTTCCTCTCAGCCAGGTAGCCTTCAAGAACGGAATACCTATCTAAAACTTGCCAAGCAACCCCACAGAGGCAGATGCCTGTGAGGTCTTTGCCAGGCTGTTTGCCCCAGCACCTGAGGAGAAGCAAATGCATCCTTGCTGAAAAGTGTAGGTTTGCTGTGTAACCTGGTTACTCCACTCGGGCTCCTTGTGTCTTGCAGACAGCTCCTTTTCCTGGTCCATATGAGCTCTCTCAATGGTGTCATTAACACACCTTGGATGTAAATGACTGCAATACCCTTGGAAAGTATTATTTGCTTACTTTTAATGAGGTATACTAATAAATAAGCAGATTACAACCTTGTTGTTGCCTTATTGCCAATGTGAATGTTTAACTCACTAAAGTGTGAGTAACTGGTGTCAGCTGGGTCAAGAAGCTTCCAGTATCCCTTTTAAAGACAAATATTTTAAACCAGACATGGGCAGAAAAAGCAGCAGCAATTTAGGTTTGCTTGATTATCTGCTCACACTCATGGCCAGGAAAGCCTGCCTGGTCTTGAGGCACTCCTGGGAAGGAGGGCAGGCTAGAGTATGTCACTTCCCAAGGAGCTCCTTGGTGAGGCTCCTTGGGAAGGCAAATGTCACATGGGATTATCAGTTGCATATTGCTGGTCTAGAAGTCACTAAATCTCTTAATTTTGTTTCTTGACTGTAACCTAGAGATAAGGTTCTTGCTGTGATAAATGTGTAGGAGATGCATAATTAGGCTTCCAGTGGCACACAGATGATGCAGTTTTCCTTAGTATTTAAGGCTGAGGCTGACAGCTCAGCCTTTGCCAGCCAATATTCTAGCCTCGGGGTATCATTTAATCATGCCTTGGATACCACAGTCTAACTGCTGACAACATTGTATTTGTGCTATTGTTTCTCATGTTGTGTACACTGAAAACAACGCATTTCAAACTGCAAAGCACAGCTGATGTAAATAAAAAACCACAGTTGTTACCAGGAAACAGCTGATCAATATAGAGTGCCACAGGAGCATATGGAGAGTAGAATAAACCTAGACTACAATAAAGAATTGGCAGGAGCCATGCCCAGAGGTTTTTGCACCTGGGGGACAGGAAAAATATCCATAAAAGGAAGGAATGGTTATAGATAAGAGCTTTTTCTACAGAAGCAAGGCTTCAACTCACCTGAAAGAGATGAAGTTCAAAACAGATTAACTGGATAGCATGGACCTCTCAAAGAGTCTTTGGAGATTAACCATCCAGGTCCAGATACACCTACTGGTGATGAAAGGCTGTTGAGTTCAAAGTAGCAGAAGGACATCAGGTGTCCTCAGCTACATCATATGAGAAATTTGGACAGTGATAGCAAACAGCAAAGCTTGCAGGAATGACCCATTTAATTATTCCTTACTACTCTTCGTTTAATATCATCAGGAGATCAGCAATTCTTTGAGGTAAAAGCAAAGTAAGCTTGTTCTGCTGTCTTGTGAAAAGGCTTTTCTGTCTTTACAACTGTCTCAAAGATTGGTGAAGGCACTGAACAGCTGGAAGTCATGCTGTTTGTCTCCCTGGGATTTTTTTGCAGTTACTCTTTACTATCTTTAGGAGTAAAAAAATCTCCTCAGGGGATTTTCTTAGTGTTACATGTGTTCATTGCAGGAATGAGAAAAAGAATTTTCTGGCAGGCCTTTCCCCTTTCCTTGCTTATATACCTTCTTCCCTTGCTCATCTCTCCCAGACAACTAACTGGGACCATCTACATGAGTAAATAGTAGGTATTTGAAAGAATGGAGTTTTATATCGTAATTTTATCCTGCTATCATCTTTTCTACTTTCTCTACACTGTTTAATAAGGTGTTTTATGGAAACATTAGGCCACAGTTCTAGAACAGGAAGGTTCCTTGAAAAATTCAGTTTGCATGTGGTCGTGGCACCTAAGTCTGTGCTTACCTTCAAACAGTGGAAGTACCCCTATGAAAAGTAAATCTAAGTGAGGTTTGGGGGTTTGTTTTATTTTTCTTTCTGCATGTATGTTTCCCTATGGTCTTTCTTTTCTGGTGAAAAAACATTTTGATCAACCTGGGGTTGGTGGAAATTCTTTCTGGTCTTATACACTGTACCCCTTGCAGAGAGTGGAAGAGAAGAATCTGGAAGCAAATTAAAGTATTATATTACAACTGACGGACTAACAGGACCAGTGCACAGGGAGCTCTGCATCTGAGAGGCAGAGAAATTATTCTAAACAGAAAGAGTGAATTTCACTTGTTGTATGGGGAATGTCTTCATTTTATCAGCATTCTCTGGTTTGTGCAGACATCTTCACACTAATTAATCTCTCAAAAGAGGTGTTGTGCAAGATTTGTAGAAATTTAGTGAATCCTGAGTCTAGAAAAATCACTGTGATCTTTATCATTTTCCCAGTTAATTCTGTACTGATAATGTCTTGTATCTCATGTCACAAAATCTTTATTTTTATATTTTATCTTTATCTTTTACTGCTCAATTCTGCCTGCCTTCCCTGAAAGACTAACACAAATAATTCCTTCTAGGTGGAACAACCATCGCTTGTTTAAGGTCTGAATCCTGCAAATATATAAGATTGTATTTAACTGTGCTCTAGATTTCATTCCCATTGACATCAGGAGAGCTGTTCAGACAGGGAAAATGAAGTGTTTATGTGCTTTGTAGCAATATTAAGTTTTGTCCTTCCTCTTGCTATCAGTCCTGGCTCTCCAAAGTGCCTTTGAAGGCATGAGACTGTCCAAGCATAGACGAGCCATGAAATAAGCACTGAACAATTAAAGGGGAAGTCCATCTGCGCATCCATGGCCTCTGCTTTCAAACGTTGCTTTTAACAGTGCACCAAGAGCTGTTTAAAACAGCAGCTTTTTCTTTGAGAGTGAGAGAATTTGTATCACAAAGATTAAATAACTCATAAATTAAATAAAGAGGCAGGAGCAAGCTCAGTTACAGGGTGTTTTCAGTCCTCCTTTCCTCGTGTTACACAACTGCTGCAGACGCACAATTGCTTTAATGCCAGCTGCTGACGGGGGAAGGTCAAAGCCTTTGGCTCTGGACAGAAGGATGCCAGGCACTTTGCCTGCAGCATAACACGGGGCAAAGGCCAATGAAATGGTTGATTCCAGCATGATTTATTTGAGATAACAGAAACCTAGTTGGAAAGCACGTGACAGTCACAAGCTGTGTTAATGCAAGTGGGGGGAACACAGAGAATTGCAAAGGCTGTCAACCACTGGAGTAACCAAGCATATCTGAAAGCAGATCATGATGGAGCTGACTTTGCTGTGCTTAGTCTGAGGAGTATTGACAGATTGCCAGAGGGTGAGGTATGGGGAAAAACCTGGAATCAGCTCTAATTCCACTAGAGAGGATGGTGTCTGTTAAATTTTGGGGTCCTCTTGTTTTTGTCTTATGTCAGCTGTTCTGCTAAATCAGGTAACACACTGGGCTTCTCTCTCCTGGAAGTCTTACTTATCCATTCAGCATGAGCCTCCCCAAAGCAGAAGTTTTCCTCCCTGGGACAAAGGGGCCGAGTCACTGCCCTTCTCTCCACCACAAGTGACCACAAATGCCCAGGCCAAGGAAGTGCATTCGGTGCTTTGTGAGGCGATGGGGAGCAGGTGTTAAGGGCTAAGTGAGGAGCTGAGAGCCAGAGACAACCTGTGTCCTTCTGGTCAGGGAATGGTACAGAAAAGAAGCTGGTGACGGGAAGACACGAAACTTTAGAGATGAGGAGGCAAAACTGATGTCTGATTTTGCTCCCCTTGCTTAGAATCATCAGACTGGCAAAAACAAGAGTCTGGGTAGCTCTCTAGGTGACGATTGGGCTAGGGCTGCCCAAAACCAAGGCACCTTATCTTCAGCATGAGAAAACAGTGCAACAGACCAAGCTACTCCCAGGCTACATCTTTTTCCCATACAGAAAAAAACACCTTCTAGGAAACAGGAGTCTCTTACCCTGGAGGATTTGACTTTTGTAGAGCACCAGAAGCATCATTAGCCGACCTTGGGGGCAACTTCTGCCAAACTTGGTCCCCTTTCAGTCTCATCAGGAAGCACCATACTCAGCACTGGCCAGATACCAGCAGGGTAGCTGTGAATTTATTGTGATGGACATGTCCTGAATGCACCTTTATGTGTCCTTTGTAAAGGATCCTTTACGAAGTGATACAGATAACATGAACAAATTTAGATTCAGTATCTTAATGAATTCATAGCCATTAAAAGAGAAGCTGGGCCATGATCTTTTCTTTAAAATAAATTGTAGCAGCTTTGTCATAAAGACATTTAGAAAAAACAAAACAAAACAAAAAAAATTTTGCTTAAGGTATTCTATAGAAATGTAAGTTACTTAAACATAAGTTCTTTTTCCCCACTCATACCAAAGTCTGAATTGGACAGGTGGAGGAGCAAGTAATTTTCTGAGCTTTTGGGACAGAACTGCCCAGCACAACCAGGCTCTGCATGTTAACTTCATCATTTGCAATAGTCATTCACATTGTTATAAGAGAAGCAATGTTACAAAACCAGACCTAGAATATCTTGTACACAACCTGTATCAGAAGTAAAGCCCCTAAAGTGGACAGAATGTTAGGGACCTGGTTCTGTGAGTGCAATAAAGGAATTCTTGGCACAGCCCCTCCATCGTTTTCCTTTCTGCAAATCTGCTGTGCTGCACCTCCCAGAGGTGCACCCTGCCAGTATGTGAGTGCAGTACCAGGAAACAGCCTCACCCCAGCTTCAGGGTGATGTAAAGGGAACAGTTCAGTGGAGACAGAGAGCATGAGCTTGAAGATGTTCCCCTTACTGCTGCACATGTGCTCAGGGAGCTCCCCACGGTGCAGAGGAACCTGCTGCTGAGCACCAGGGTGGGCAAGTGCAAGGTCCATCAGCAGAAACAATTCCTCTGGCAGTTCAGCTTGGTTTAATCTCTTTAATCCTTTCCTCAGCTGCCTGTTGGAATCACAGAGAACAAAGAACCTTTTCTTTTAGCTGTGTGCTGATGAAGCATGATGTCTTAATTGCAAACATCTACCCCAGAGGGAGACAGATTACCTCTTCAGCCCCATTTCAGAGTGGAAGAGCTAGCTGTGCTCAGTCACATTGATCCCTTTACAGAAACCATATTCACCTATACTGCCCTCTGCTTTCTGCTTGTCTTTTAAGCTGAAGAATACATAGATACAGCTCTTCATTAAAAAATTCAAACAAACCAAACAAGCACAACACAAAAAAATCTGACTGTGTAAATGTTATTTTAAAAAAATCTTTATTTGCTATTTTTCCTGCTGACATATCTTTTCTATTTCCTTCAATACACCATTCATTTATTTACATACTGCATGTAAGTCAGTATGGTACCTGCTGGTACAGATATGGATTAATGTTTTAAACTGTTCATTCATAGTGGGTGCAGCTTTCTTGAAAAACAGCTCTGTTTAATTGCATTTGGACCGTGGATGTTAAGACGGTACTCTCCGGTACTCGGTTCAGGCTCAAGTATGCTGAGTAGGGGCACTGCCCCTCAAAAATCCTATTTAGTACATTGAACTGCTTCTAGGGCTTTTTATACATACTGTTGGGCAATTCAGTTCTTTACACTGAGTGTGTGACTAAAGGCACAGTGGAGAGTTCTGGTACCTGAGCCTGGAATCTGTTCCAAAGGTCAGGACTTGGAGGACAGCTTGCAGGCATCAGATTAAGGTCTCTGCCATGACCTGTAAGAGTTTAAAGTACTATGCAGATGTGAGGCTTTTAGAATTTAAAATGTGTATGTGGATGGACTTCATAAATAAATCTTAATTTTGAATTAAAGTGAGAGGAGACCAATAGTTCGTGTACTGAATCAATCAAAAGAGAAATAAGGCTCTAAGTTGACCTTCCTGTTTGTCGTAAGACCGCATACAAAGATGAATGACAAGCAGCGGCCTCACGCTGACCTTTCAATAAACCAAGGCTTTGTGTGTCTTATCACATTTAATTAAGGCCTGAAAAACTTGTGGCCAACAACACTTGTCGTGGCTGTGTTCATTTGTAATTAGCATGTCAATCCCTTCCACTTAACTGGCTGCCAGTCTGAAAGTCCATAGCAGGCCACCATCCAAGACACAGACTTTTGAGTGGTGTTGGCTGCTGCGTCTTTTATGTCCCTGCTGAAAGAAGAGGTGCCCTCTACGGTGTTCTTCACAAATATTCCTGACTCTCCCTGCCTCTGTTATTGTGTCTTGCTCATGTAGGATTTGATTGTTCATTTCTGAAGGCAATTTTAAAACATCTGGAAGCAATTATTTTGCTTTCAGGGTTTTTTTTTAAACTCACCATTTTTTGCACTTCAATCAGTTTCATCCGGCCACTGGGGACTCCAAAGAGCCCCTTTCTGTGCATACCCCAGTACGTGTGAAATAAAACATCATACTTTGCTTACTGCCACAGCGCAGGTTTTATTTCAGCTTAATCCTTAACTGATGTTCTCAGGCCTAATCCTGCTTTCCCCTGTGCTCCTATGCCAGGAATACTGTCCAGAGCAGGCTGCAAAAGCCTGGTGGATCTCTGTGCACTCATCCAACAAAACCCGTGTGCCCAGAACCAAAGGGGTTTGTATTCACCATTTTCTCAATACTTCCTTCCAAATAGGTGGCTCCAAGGACTTCTATGGGGATCTCCTCCACAGGTCTGCTGGGAACTTCCCCATTACAGCCCACTATCCCAGCATGATATCTCCCATTGATACAGGGATCTTTTCAGCTGCATCTGTGCAAATTTCCCCACAGCTTCTCTCCTGGACTCCAGGAGCTGATGCTACTAAAAAAGCTGAGGAAAAAACTGCCACCAGCCGCTTGTGCCCTCTGAGCTGTTTGACTGGGCTCAGGGCACAACCACAGTGCAGCCAGTGCAAGGTCCCACGCTCTTTTCCTGACTGTAGTCACGATCAGGAGTTTCAGGTGGGAGTGAAGGATGTGTTCCCAAAAGAGGGAGTTTCTGAAGGTGCCGCATGCTTTGTGTTGTATGCTAACACAAGAGTGCTTGTGGCCCCTCTCACAGGACTCTTCATCCTTGGCTGCTTGGTTCATCAAAAATGTTCTTGTGTGAGTCCAGCCTAGCCAACACGTCCTGTCTGCAAAACCTCTGTCCTGTGTGACTCCTGTGTGACTCCTGTGTGACTCCTTGTGCACCAGGGCACAGAAAGTTAGCAGCACATTGCACTGGAGCCCCAGATGGCAACGTTTTTGACACTTGTACATGTCTTCCGTAACTATTCTCATTCTTATTATTCTCATATTGTTGATGTTTATTTTGCCTCTTATTTAAGACATTCAATAGAAATTATTAAATCTTGCAAGAAACATACACAGATTTCCTGTATTACTGGAACATTTCATTTGTTCCCATTGAACAGACGAGGTTGGAGAAAGGGAAAAGTATTTTTGTATACAAGATTGCGAACACTTCTAAATTTCAACCATATAGAAAACAAAAAAATAGTACTGTATGATACACAACTCATTCCCTGAAAAAGCCACTTCTGTTTGAAAAAAAATAACTGATGCTGCACAGTTTGGGGTTCTTGCTTAGTTTTTAAAATCATCTAATTCAATGGGGCTTTTTACCATCTTACTACTAATTTTTGAAAGTCTTAAAATATACTCATTCTGACCCATGAAAAAGGCCTCTCAGAGCATCATATCTTTACGTAGACGGGTATATGTACACACACTCATACTCAGTAAGTCCATCTATTATAACAAACATATAAATATATTTCAATATACTTCTCAAAGCAGAACCACAAGGAAAATCCTTTCATCTCCTTGACAGCTCTTTGTGTCTTTGACAGATGTTTCTAATAAAGCAGAATGATGCAAAGGGTTAAACAATAGTTCTGTTGAAGTCAGTGTGGCTTCTGCCACTCCTTCCTTGTAGGGCCTGCACTCCAGTCTCTGCCTAGACCAAATTAACAGCAGTGTTAACATCACAAGCTTCCCACGTGGGTTTGGATTCAGTGTGAATATCAAATCATCTATGAGACCCCCTCCCCCCTCCCTTTCAGAGTGCTGTTAACAGCTTGAAAGGATCATCTCTAATGTTATTAGAAAAGGAGAAAATATTTGAATAATGTAATTTGCTGTTGCTTATGCATTTGTCTTATATTTTCTGCCATTGCAATAGAAAAATAAAAATCTACATTTCTGTATTTGCATATTATGTCAATTGAACACTTATAAAACACATTGAATATGTCTCTCTAGCTTTATCTCCAGGAGACAGAGCAAATATCCCCAGACTGAGGGTAATATAGGGCACTTTGCAAAGTGTCTGAATCCAGAAATAATTCAGAGAAGCGCTGCTGCAGAGTGTAATTCTCTCTCTGCCTGCTTTTTGCTCCTTTCCTTCCACGGGGAAAAAATGGGGGGCTATTAGAAACATTTCTGTTACCCATCTTTGAAATAGTTCTGTGTTAAAGCTAAAGGGAGACAGGAGACGTTTCTCTCCTCATTATCATCAGAGTGACCTCGGCACTGGTTTTGCCTATGGAATGCAGGGGTACATCTGCTCCACATCAAAGTTCATTCCACATTTTTTTGCCCTCTGTCATCCCATATTTGCATTACATTCCCCTCTCTTTCCTTAATTTTCTTTTGCTTCTCCCCATTCTTGGCAGACTTCAAGGACACTGGAAAATTCACCATAGCATGTGTTACAAAAACAAAGAAGAATAAGTCTTTATTATTTGAGGATCATCAGAACAATTTCTGATGAATTCTCAGTACTCTTGCATGTGGCCTGCTCTCCTAACGCTGTTATTCATATAATTTCCAATATAAACTTTTTCCATCCACTGTTTATTTTATTAGGTTTTGGTGAGCTTTGCTGCACATGGATTGCAGTTTGGATTACAAAGGTACTTTTAACACTGCAACAGCAAACTTTGCTCTGCAAAACTTGAGTTTTTCTTTTGTTTATGGTGCAGAAGTGCCAAAATACACACACACAGAAAAGAAAGTGTGACAAACCTCAATAAAGGTGGACTCCTCAGCATAGCACACAAGCACACATTTACTAAAATGAGATGTTGCTGTGCTCTCTGATAGCATATATGTTCCTTATATATTCCAAGTGTACAGGCAGGTCTCTGCAGTATTTTCCTCACAAGGATGGAGCCAAAAGGTTATTTGACTCTGGCCTGACTAACCTATGAACCAATAACAGTCAGAGTAAATTTAAGAAGCCAGATAATTTTGTTGCCAGGTCTTCAACTTTTAGCCATCTGCACTGCACCGGAGGTACTGAGGTTGTTGGGTTCCCTTCTCAACAAGTTGTTTGATTTCCTTTAGGGCAATGTCTGGAGTTCATCTTCTAATGAGCTAAATGATTAGTGTTCTAAAGAACAGCACTGATCTACACAGATTTTAGTCCCACTCACCACCACAGCAGTTTGTACTCTCAGGCTGTTCCCTGTGCCACAAGTTAGCGCATGCAATGTGCAAACTTCAGCTTCCTGCTATTAAAACCCCCACTCTGGCTGCAATACATCAATTTCAGATGCACTGGAATAAAAAACAAAGGTAATTTTGGGGTGCCACATTGGGCACAATTGAACCAGGCCATGTAATTTGAGGGCAGGTGGAACTAGGCTGCCCTGGGGGTGGCTACCGTGAGCAGTGTGGATACAATCTTTTCTGTGCCACTTGGCCTGGCCACACAAGTTCCTCATGTCCTGCCATAGATGTTGTTGTGGCTGCAGGATGTACCTGAAGCATTGAAAACTGCACTACCAGTGATGACAAGAAGCATTATTCCTTCTTACCGCACAGTGAAGTACACAACATCCCTGAGCATCAATTTTGCTGAGCTATGCGTGAACTGGGCTTCTAAATGGGTAAAAGGAAATGTTCTGGGCACCCTCCGTATCCCTTTTACCCCAGACTACTCCTGCTAAAGGCTGGGCCGGTTTGTCCCACATTTACATGTGAGCCTCTCAGTACCAGAACATAGCACTGATGGTCACAGTGGGCTAATAATTAGGTCTGCTTGTAAAATTCTTTGAGATCATCTTTTCCTTCTCTTCACACAAATCAACTTACTAATCCATAACTAATTCCCAAATGACTTCATTATTTGTTCCTAGCTACCTGGCCCTCTATACAGAATCTGCATGCATAATTTGCATGGATTTGAGACAGGACAGGAAGATACAATTTTAGTTTTACTCAAACTCTTGGATGTGACTTTGGCACAGGAAGCTCAAAACCAAAGGCCCAGAAAGGTCAGCTGGGTCCTACTTCATTTGCACATCTTTTATCCTCTTCAGGCTTTTTAACAGATACCTCTCTCAGAGAAGGAACTTGAGTCCTTTGTCTTTTCCTCATGTTACCTTTTTTTGTCTAAGACCACTCACTGGTGTAATACTGGATCAGCTTTCAACAGCTTCACCAGTGTGACAAGGACCGCTGCAGGGCTGAGATCACTATAAAGCAGGCATGGGAGAGAGCCTGTGGCTCTTCCCAAATCCACTGGTAGTGTGCTTTTTTCGTAGTTCCCATCTGCATTACATTTAGGGCCTCATTTTCCAGTCGCTTTTGTTTTCAGGGAAACAGAAACAATTTGTGCCATCACATTGCATTTCTTGTCTATAATTACACAAAGGGGTAAATGGTGAGAATCCATTGTAAGCATTCACCAAGTCTTCTCTGAGCTCCTCGCTTCCCTGCCTTTGAATTCCAAGGATAAAAAACCCTGCTATTTTCTTTTGCCTATGAAGAAACATTTCAATATCAATCTTGCCTTTTAGGTTGTTCTGCTCTCTGGCCCACTGCTGGTTTCAGAGAACACAAATAGTTGGAATATGCCATCTATGGGCCTGAGGAAGGCTTGCAAGCTCTAATAATTGGTTACAGAGGCCTGGTCTGCTATTTAAAGAGGGAAGCAAGCTGTATATTCCATTAAAGAAGTAATAGCAATGTTTGGAGACAGCTCCCATCTCTCATCTTAAACCACTCCCATTCTAAATATAAACCTGCCTGGCCACAAAAGTGCTTCCTGTTAGGAGGTGAATACTGATTGTGTCTGATTCAATAGCACTTTACAGTGGTGATAGGAAGGAAAAACAGATGGAACAAAAGTCTCCTGATGTTGTTTCGGTGTTTAGTTGGGTCTTTTTTCAGTAAAATATTAATTAATGTCTTACTTCACACAACTACCGAAGTAGCAGCTGCTGAGCCAACCTAGGGTTGTCTAAGACCAGAGGTGGACTTTCTGTTACTCCTGTCAAAGTCGTATTTGGGGATAAACAAGGCTGATTTGCCTTATTTAGCACTTTTCAAAGAGAAACATAATTTCAGCCAATAAAAGGCTGCAAGGTGAAAACTTCAGATAGATCTAACAGGGGACTGAGCAAAGAAAGCTTGTCCTGACAGCACACAGCATGACAAATTGTGAGATATCTTGGTATGCAACCAAACCTCAGCAGCAGTGAGAGGTACTTAGGAGGGGACAAGACTAATGTTCCTATTCATGAGGTTAGATTTGCTGCTTTCCTCCAGTGAGCAGCTCCAGTGTGTCAGTGGAGCCAGAATCCAGGCCTGGTGTCTTGGTTTTGAAAGACAGGTGCCTGCCAAGGAAGGCAAGAGCTTCTCTTGGAATAGAAAATGTAAACCCCCTCCCTCCAAATTATTATAATTTCTAAAATTAAAGGGGCTCTCAGGCAAAGATATGAGGATAGGAATAACAGTTCTTTAATATGTATAAACAAAATAAAGTAAAACAAAACCCAACAAACTACAACTTAATAGGAAAATTAGAACAAGATACAGTATTAAACAAAAACAAAACCTGACAGTTAGAATACAACCTGACACCCTGTCAATCAGGGTGTTGGCAGCAGTCCAGTTTGAATGGTGGCTCCAGTAGTCCTCCTGGAGTGACAGATGGTTCTGCTGAAGCAGAGATCCTGTAGAAGGGTGGATTTTTCCTCCAATGGTCCAGTGGTGATGTTGAAGGGTCTGGTCCTTCCTCTGGGAATCCAGTTGGAGAGAAGGCTGCTCCTCTGGGAATCCAGTAGGATGCAGATGCTCTTCTGTCCAAATGCCCAGATTATATCCAGGTGGGAATGCTTGGCTCCTCCCCCTGGGCGGAGCTTCTCACAATGGGCTGATGTCATTCTATGAGTCATGTGGTGGGTCCTTAATGGCCCATTAAACAGGAAATGGCTCCCGGAGGGAGTTATCTATGACTCATGGGGCAAGGTGTTAATGGCCCATTAACAGCAGATGGTCCGGGGGAGGAGGCAAGGAAAACACTGCCCCTCCTGGTTTTAACAGTTCATGAAGATGGAGATAGAATACAGACCCTCTGGCACGTTTTTACATTGTAACCTAGGACACCTGGTCCATGACCTACACTTCAGTGACATACTGGAGGAGAAGAGAGGATCCAAGGTATGCAAAGTAGTCGTTGCTCCATGTAATTTGTGGTAATTACTCACGTGAATGCTTTAGCCCAATTGAATTGAATTGAATTACCCCTCAATGAGAGACAGCCAGCTGATCAACTCAAATCCCCTGAAACTGATCTTGACCTTAGAGCATGCACAGGGACATTCATTATGAACAAGCACAACCTGTGGCCAAGGCTTAACTTCCCCTCACCACCCGGTGGTGCAAGTTCTGCTATTTGTTACACGTGCTTATAGAAGCAGACACATCAGGGACAGAGGAGTGAAAAGAGGTTCATGTCCCAGTTTAAGTCATGGCCACCAGGAACTAATTCACTGAGACAGCAATATCAGCCAGCATTTTCAATTTTGGAGTCTTTGGTGCAGACCCATAGATCTATATTTAGCATATTTTGACAAATGAAGGGACATTGTCTGTCCAGCACCTTTCAAGAGAAAGAAACTTTGTTTTTTAAATGTACCAGGCCTTTAAGCCAAAGAGGACAGCTCTTATTGTCTCCTCAGAGATTGCCTGTCAACTGCATGTCATGCCAAGTTTTTCATTAAATGATCCTGTTGCTTTGTGCCAAGAGCTTGCATTAAACCTATGTAAACCTGTTTGTTCATCAATGGCCAGAAAGGTTGTTCCCAGAGCAAAATCAAATGTTGAAGTCCCCAAATTCTCATGGGGATAGTGCTCAGAATCTGTTTCCTGAAAAATATTACAAAGGGCATGCAGTGGGAAAGGCAACCTAGTCAAGAGACAGCCATTAGCAGGCACTTTACAGGGGGCACTAAGAATAAGCAAAGAAAGAGGTCTCTGGCCAGAGACACTGAAGCTGCTCATGCACAGGCATAAGCAATCTCTGAATTAAATCTGCTGCCACCTTCTTGAGTAAGGCTGACTCTCACTGATGTGTTGGTGTGGTTCACTAGATGCTCCCTCAGGGTAAAAGTCATGCAGAGCCCAGATATTCTTCTCAGTCAGCCTCCAAGTGATTCTTGGTTATGCCTCCCAGTGATGTTGTCTTGAGGTTAGTGGCCTTTAGATAGTGACCAGGTCAATTATTAAGGAGAATGGCGAGGCTAAAAGGAGAAAGTTTTAAAGGTCTGTGAGCAGTTTCTGTAAACAGCAAGCTAATCTAGAAGAGGCAGCTGCTCTTCCCTCTCATTTGATTCTTTCTGAATAAAAGTGTTCTTCGGCAAAGTGTGGTATCAATTCTCTTGCTTGCTGTGGGCACCACTGCCATTATGCTCCTCTCATACATCTACAGTCTGTCCATGAACTGCTACTTTGACCTTTTTTCATATCCTCAGACACTGGCAGCATCTAAATCATGCCAACTTCCTGCACAGCTTCTTGCTCAGCTCATACGCATATCTAAATATTCATCTTTCCCTAATCTCCTAAAGCTCTCCTCCAGGTTCATGTTACTTTCCTTGCATACCTATCCCCACTTGTTAACAGCATCAAATACAGACATTTTTAAAGCCCTTCATAAGTGAAATAAGGATCCACTATCCCTTTCTGAATATAGACAGGACCCTTGAGGACCTTTAGTGATGGGCAGAGAGGACTGTGGGTGTCCACTTCTTATAAGCTAAAAACCTAAAAGAATAAAATGCTAGTTGGTAGGTGTACTCAAATAAGTGCCAGTGGTCTTCCTCATCACGTAGCTCCACAAGGAGCTCCAGGAATTACTGTGGGGGAGACTCCTCTGAGCAGCACCAGCTGCATGTCTTCCCTCCTTCTTGTCTTTCTCCATTGAGTGTAAGACATAAAGGAAAGTGAGTGCCTGGAGGATGTGAGGATCTATCATAGCAGTTCCTAGTGCTCTGTTGGTGGAGCTCAGACCTGTGTCTTAAGAGCCATCCATGAGTTTGGCTTGAAACAACCTGGACACACCACTGCTGGTGTCATGGCGGGACAAGGTTTGTGCTCTGTTGAAGCACCAACATGTGCTTATGCAGAAATCCGGAGTTAAGTAGGAAAACAGATTCCACATGCATCAGTCCCCATTTCCCATTCGTTATTCACAGTTTGTTAGCTGGAGCAGGTAGTTCACTCAGAGTTCTGCTTTTCAAATCCATATGGTTGCTGAAAGTCATGGTTACATTATTATTCCAGGTGCAGACGGACGAGTAGGAGTACTTAGCTTCTCATCCACAAATAAATATTTTTCTAAAACATTTTTGAAGTAGCCATACCAGCATTTAGATTTCCTTATGCTTAATTGCATTGTTTTTCCTGTGGGTTTGTTTAAAAACAGGAGCGAAAGAGGAGAGGAAGTTCATAATTTAGTAACTACTTTAACATTTTCAAAGACAAAAAGGAGATCTGATCATGCATAGGTGCTTTTTGGTAGGACACAGGAAGGCAGAAGAATAGACTAGTCTAGATTAGACTGACGCTCAGTTTGGAGACATAGTGGCTCACCTTTATCCACCATAAATGAATTCTTCCAGATGCACGTTTTAAGTCTCATGCATAAACCACATGCTGTGAGCTGCTGTGCCTATCAGTCCAAAATATCTAAGAGACCACAGAATAAATCTCATTACAGCCTGGTGGCTGTTGTGCAAAGCTTTAAATGCATGTTTTGTTCTTACCTTAGTGTTTGTGGGCTTGGGATGGGGAGCAGAATGTTAATACTTCCTTCACTTGGCAGGAGATGGCTGCACACCCCACATCATGTTTGGTTGCTCAGTTTGTGGCCGGCTCTCTTCTTCCACTGCATTGGCACAAACACCAGCTAAACCCAGCGTTTCCAGCTGGCTGAGTGAATGAAGCCACTAAAAGAGCTTACTAAAAGAGCAGCCCTTGGAACTGTGAAGCAATTAACACTTTCATGAGGGTGCTAAAAGAAATAATGGTGGTGGGGACAAAGCGGCTTCCCAAGGTCACAGCAGGGTCGGGGCAATGCCAGTGGCAAAGCCTAGGCTCTGTCTTCCAGGACTTGGCTTCAGTCACCTCTGCCCTGGCTCAGCCCTGCTCCCACTGACCGGAGCACAGGGTACATGCTGCTCTTTGTGACACGGCCACCTTGGTCAGAAACAAGAAATTTGGGGTTTAATTCTGCTTTCTTTGACTGGTTCAGATTCATGCGGCAGTTCCAACGCATCAATGCTGTAAATAAAAGGGAGACGTGAAACTGAGGTGGGTTTAGGCTGCTATCATAAATGGTTATTTATTTTCTTTTGCTTTGTGGTCTCACTGGCATGCTGCCTGTCTCATTTTACAGTCAAGAAATGTGGACCTCTATCACATGGTACTTGTCACTTAACTTCAGACAAGATCTGACATCTCCTTTTGTTATTTCTAAATGAACAAAACAGAAGAAACAGTTGATGTGTATAGAGAAATTAAGTATCTTGTGATTTCAAAAGAACAACATCTTCATCTGGTCTTTACAGAGAAATTTTGCTGTTTTGGACATTTTGGACAGGATGTCCTTGGACATCTTCTATTTGAGTCTTGGTGAAACTGGGTGACACACAGTGTCTTCTCCTGTATGCTGGGCTCTCTGTCTGCTCAGTAAGTTTTACCAATGCCAAAAACTCAGAAATGGTAATTTATGCTTACTGGAACAAGCATTGTCTGCACCTGCTCCTGTGTAAGAGACTTTCCACTTTGCAGGGTGACCAGTCCTGCCTGTCCTTCCTTCCTGCACCTGATTTGAAGCTGCCCCAGAAATCTTGGTTTAAAAGCTTGCACTGTGCTTGAGGATGGACCACTCTGAGCCCTTCAACATATCACCATAAGCCCAGCCAAAGAAAAAGGATTAAGGCTTGTGCCCCAGGTGTGCAATAACTCTACTCATCAGAGGCTGAAATCCAAACAAAGTCAAGGCATGTGCTTACATACATTACGTAGTGAAACACCAATCTTCACTCTCATGTAACAAAGTGCAGCAAGTGTTTAATGGACATAACCTGGGGACAGTGAAAATGTGGATAGAAAGTACCAGAGAAGGCAAAACAAGGTAATGTCAGTCTCAGGGAACAACTTTTAAGAAATCAGGACTAGAATAACACTAGGTTGTTTTTTTTTAAAATTGCTGTTCACCAGATAAGACACGTGACTATTTGAAATTAACAGCAGCATTAGTAAATAAAATCTACTTAAATCTGCTGAAGTCAACAGAAAAGAGTGTTGGTCACTGAAATATCTGCCAGATCAAAATTCATGTCTGAACAGGAAGGTAGATTTGGGATTTAAAAGGACAGTCCATGCCAAAACAGGGAAGTCCAAATGCCATGTTAAATACTTGTTAAATAGAATTCTTTTCCTCCCTGTTCCTACTCTTGCTAAAAATTGGTAAGTGGGGTAAATAGCACATGGCTCTTCCTCCCCCAGATACCTCTGCTGAAGACAGCACGGCACTCCTCAGATGGCAAGAGCAGGAGGAATTCCTTTCCTAACATCTGCCTACGTGAGGGTCCTGGAATTTGCATTTTCCCTGTGCCTGCTTTAGCTCACCTCCCTGCCTTCTTGACATTCCCCTCTTGTCCAGCAGATAAGAGCACATTTTCAGAACCAGTTTTGCAATTACCCATCTTCTCAGTTTTCTTTCTTGACCTTTAAAGGGGATGCACCGAATAAATGCCTTTGTACAAGCGCCAGACTTTCTGTAGGGTGGCTGTTTCAAAGGAGTAAATATGATCTTTTCATAAATACCATGTCAAGCCTATGTAACTCACAACTTATTTATTACTGCCCTAATGCACACCGTGGAAGCCGGGGCTAGTGTTGCACAAGAACATCCATCTCAAGCATTTCATAACTGCAGAGCAAGGTAGACAGCTAAATTTTTGCACAAAAAAATTGCTTGGCCGCTTGCTTGGTCTAACCTTTACTTGCATTTCATGAAGCATTTAAAGCTATTCAGTGTTCAGAAGAAAATGATAAAAATATTGCAGCCTGTGAATTGTTTGTTAGGCATGTGGTCTTGGCATTCAAAATCCAAACTAACTGCCTAAGTAAAAGGACAGAAACTCTTCTTTGACATTGAGTGTATCAGTTTGTCTCCATTGACTAAGTATTTCCAGCCTCCTTTGAAGTCTTTTGGCGATTACGCACCTCCACAGGGCTCACCTAAGCTGCTTTTTTGGACAGAAAGCTGCTTTAATGAAAAGCTTTCCCACACTTGTTTGGGTTATCATGTTGTCATGATATCCTCAGGAGAGAAAATGCCCCTGTCTTTGGTGTGCATTGGCTCTTTACTTGTGTCCCCAAAAATGGGCATTGGGAAACCAAGAGAAATTCTTTGTTTTACTGAGAAGCTCAGCATGGACCTGGGGTGCCCTTACCCAGATGGCAGCCAAAAAGCGGTATTGGCTGGGAAGCACAGCTGGGTAACAAGTGTCACTGCTTAGCTTAACCCCTTCATTTCCCAAATACCACAGCATATGGGAAGATTTCACCCAGCAGGGAAGAGCCATGAGCTCACAGCATCACACCCTGCAGCTGGCTTTCCTGCCATACATGTGTAGCATAAATAGCTAAACCCTCCTTCATGCCTCGGTCTTCCTCTGGCGCACACGTGCCTGGTGGATCGTGAACCTTGAGGAGGTGCTGGGTCCCTGTGCTTCAACACAGTTGTGGTCAATGTGGTTGTGTTCAATGCCTTTGCTCAGTTTCTGCCATGGAAACTGTGTGTGTAATAGATCAGGCACAAATATCTTATACTTAGCAAAAGCAGAGAAACCATCTCAGGGTTTTTTTTTTAGTCCCATTGAGTATGCCAAGGGCATTTTTATGGGGCTGGGTGCTTCTTGAAAGTGTGGCTCTACGACATTTGGTGGAAGCAATTTGTCCTTAAGATGAAAAATATTTTCAAGGCCATTTCTGTCTGCTGTCATCCTGCTCAATAGCATTTGATAGCATTTGATACATCCTGAGACAAAGGTTGGCATACCAATGGTAAATGCATGAGATAAAAATAGTTAATGAGCAAACTGCACTTGCTTCACTCTGCGCTTCATGGATGGTCATAGACACATCTTAACCTAAAAAGATCTGATGTAGCATACACTGCTGCTGAGGTGAAAATACCTATGTACTCCTCGTCTCACACAGCCTGTTTTTGTTTGTCAAGATACACGTAGATATCAGCACTGGATGTTTAACTTTCACCTCTAAATCTGGCTTTCAGATCTAGTGGCCTGACTCCTTTAATTTTTGGGGGGTTTGAACTAAACGTCAATTCTTTTTGGTGATTAAAATGTTTTAAAAGCAGCAACTCCACCAAGAGATTTTGAGAGTCAGGTTGCTTGAGAGCAAGTAAAATGAAATTGCAAATAACTTTGCTTTTTTACTGTAATTTTCAGATGGGAAGAATAAATTAGAACCACAAAAGGGATGTTAGCAGAGCCAAATTTATTTAGAGTTTAGGTTTCATAAGGCCATGGGCAAGAGAAAGTCTTCTGTGGCTCTATATCAACCTTCTTACAAATAATCCAGAAAGTTGTATTATCCGCTGAGCCTGGGGGTAATTTCATTAGTAACTAACTACTAACTTCATTAGTAGTCACCACATCTTATTTGAATTACGCATCCAGTTGGGTGTTTAAATTACAGGAAGACTTTGTGTTTAAGAGTTTCCGCATCATGCCGAGGCTTGGGAAAAAAAGTCAGGTTTGACACATAATAGGGATTGATGTGCTACTTCAAATGCTGGTGTTACTGGAAAGGAAGGAACTTCCACAGGAAGAGCAAAGGAAATTATACAGGAATCAATAAAGGATGCTAAAAATAGCACTTGACTTATCCTACACATGAGTCAAAATACCCTGCTCAAGGGACACACATGCTATGTCTTGGCTGGTATATCCAAACTGCTCTTACTGGTGTACAGGCTGTCAGGATTTCCTCCTAATGGAGAGAGGCAAGCATTTCTAGAGGACAGTTCATCCCAGCTACCTAAGGAATTGCCAGCAAAAAGAGAGTGCTGTAGAACCTGCCATTTTCCTAATTGCCATCAGCTTCACATGCCTAAAGTCAAGCATGTGCTTAATTAATTTTCTGGAGGGTGCTCAGGGAGCTGAACACCTGGCAGGACTGAACAGCTAGCTTGGAGGAAAACGAAGAAATTTGCAAATGTTCTGGATGAACCTGATGAACAAAACTGGGAAATGAGGAGAGCTTGCCTGCAAGGATGACTAAGTTGCAAGCTTGGAAGTGTAATAGGTCCCAGGAGAGAGAATATGATTAGTCAGGTAATTTACAGGTAATATGCTTTCATCGTTTTCTACTTAGCATTAATTTTCCACAGCACCAGGCAGGAGCTCGCTCAGAGGGGAGGAGGGAGGTAGCGGTGGAGCAAGGGGCTGGGGTGGCATTGTCCTGGGGGATGCCGTGCCATGCCATGCAGGGAGCAAAGCTTTGGTCCCTGAATCCCACCATGCCCAGCCTTGTCTGGCTGTGCTTTTACTTAGACAGGAGCTCTCTGGCAGCATCCATGAGCATCCTCTTTCCACCCACCAGGCCCCTCTGCCAGCATCAGCACAGGGTGGTCCGAAAGGGGAACAACCACAGCCATTTGCCCACACATTGGAAAAACTTGGTATTTTGGGATTCAAAGCAGAAGCTTCAGCTCGGAAGTTCACAGGGATTTTAGCTGTGCAAAGCAGAAGCAAAACTGAGCAGTGGGAGTCAGGAGGTCATGTTGTTAACCAAAGCACTTACAAACAGTGGAGAATGTGACAGGGAAAATGATGGGTATATGGCAGATTCTGGGGGGGGGAGAGAGGATGTCACTCGGCTTTCTTCACGCTTGGGATTAACCTTTCTACACTGCAGTGGCTGTTATATTTGACTAAGCAGCTGGTCAGATCTGTTAATTAGATCTATTTTAAGCCCACGTTTAGATGAGCACTTTTAAAGAACAACAGATTAGATGAAGGACAAATACACTAGTATCCAAGGTCCTTCTTCAAAATGTGAGAAAAGTTGGTTTGGGCACAATTAAGGAGGAGATTTTTGTTTCTTAAATGCTGTTAAAGCCTATTATACAAACTCCTCAGGGCTCACTACTCTCCTTAATTGGGATTCTGTGACTAGATTGAGAGCAGTACAGGGCCCTATATAGCCTGTAATATGTCACAGAAAGTTTTTAACATCACCCCTCTTAATCAGCACCAGACAAACATGTGCAAGGAATAATACCCTTCCTACATACCTCCCACCTCCAACCTCCCCATCTTGCAAACAAAAAACTACAGGAGCCAACAGATCTGCTCCAGCTTGTTTTATTTCACTTTGAGCTTATTAAAATGCTGTGCTTGCAGTTTATATTTGTTGGCACACTGTTATTTCAACGACATTTAAACAAGAACTACATAAGCAACAGGCAGATCAAGAGAGTAGCTTATTTCATTCTGTGTTTTGAAGGAATCCTATGTAGTCTTATAACCACCAATTACATTATCTGTGCTATTTATTTCCTTTTGATTTACTTACTTCAGAGGATGACTGACTTACTTCAGCTGTTTCCCTTTGTTTCTACTAGTTTCCACCTTTAGTTTCTCGAGCACAGTTACCTCAAATACAGCAGCAACCAAATTAATCTACCAGCAGCAAGTGTTTACAACCCTAAAGGATTGTCTGCATGGATGTTTAAATTAAACAGGAAAAAATAAATTCTTATTAAAACCAGTGCTTATAATGCATGACTGCACTCCCTTCTCCTCTACAAGGCCAGACCTTGGCATCCAAAGTCCCTGGCATGGAGTGAGTACAGCTTCCATGTCTGGCCACCCCCCAGCTGATAGCTGCTTTCTTACTGCTGGGAGGTTTGCACAGGGCAGCAGCAAAGACTGCCTGCAGCCCTTCATGGCTTGGTACCATCCAGAGCATTGTTGCAGACCTTTGTTTGGGCTTGGAAAACACTCCCTTTAAAATCATTCCTGGTTCCCAAATAGGTTGTTCAGGAACATTCAAATCAAGCTGTTAACTTTTCTGTACAAGTTGTAGCTACATCTGTACAAGGAAATTTATTGTGCCCTGCTCCACTCGCTGGCACTAAGGGCCCCAGTACCATATGTCTAACCTCTGCTACTCAACAAAGAGTGTGACTCTTTCAAGATGCCTTCTGGGAACAGTGTCTGGGCCAGGAGATCTCTGGAAGATGCTCTTTGGAAGGAGCTATTATAACAATTTGACAATATTTTGCAATTGTTCAACAATTTGAACAAAATTGTTTAACAACAGAACGAGCAAGTTCTGCCTCCTGGGAATGGTCCCAGGCATTGTTACTGGTTGTGTGCTTGGACTAGTAAATTAATGCTTGCATGTGACTCTTCTTCCTGCTGCTCAGCAAAGCTTGGCTTGGTCTCACCCCAAGTTCCAGCCTTGTACTCCTCCATCCCAGAACTGAATGTCCACAGCCAGGCAGCACAAACTTGATGCCATGCACAAACTGCCTGAACTTCACCCCCTTGTTGTGTATTTCAAACAATTAGCTGATCACTTGGGACTCTAATTTGAATGTCCTTAATAAATGTGAGCCTTTTTTATTATGTACCAGGTTTATGCAATTCCCAGGCAATACCCACAACTTTTTCTGAAATTCAGGAACCAATTGACTTTGGTAGTAGAGTCAGTATCACAGCTCTGTGGATGCTCTGCTTCCTTAGATACACTGGTGCCTTCATATGCTGAGGAGTTGGGCTACAGCTAAAAAGTTTTAAGATAAATTCATCTTCTGTGAGCTGCAGAAGGCAGGTTTATCTCTATCTCCTGAAACCAAGCCAAGATGAGGAGGCAAAATATTTCCTTTCCCATATTCCAGCAAGGATTACATTTTTCATGTCAGGTTCTTTTAAGAAAAAAATATACTATGCCTGTGTATGTGGGAAATAAGTTTGTATGACTATTTCATATCCGTAATTTTTTTCCTTTCTTGTCAGCTTCATTTTTTCCATAGGCTCTGAGAAATTAGCTATTTTTCCCTCTTTGTCACTGGAAATAAACAACTATTCAGTGTGAGCTTTTCCATCAGGAAGCGAAGCTGAATCTACTATTCCCGTACACATTGATTATTGATAGTTTGTCTCTTGGGTGTAATGGTGCTTTCTTTGCCCTGTCAAGGGTGATAAGCAGTGAAACCTCTGACAAAGGTCAGTGAAAATTTGAATCCTCTTATATATATACAACCCAGAATAATTCTGTGTCAGGCTTCCCTGTCTGCCAAGACCTCCCTCATCCCTACTGGGAGCCCTGAATGTCTTTCCTGATCTCCACTTCTTCATCTTCTAAAGGTTAAGGAAGCTGGAGTGACACTCAGTCACTCTGCAGCAGACCTACTATAGGTTAGCACAAAAATGCCAGAGTGAGTCAATGCTTTACCTGCAGGAGAGCTTTGCCCTCCTCTTAGAAACAGAATGGAGAATGGTTTCTATCACATTGCCCAAATAGGCAGAGAGATGGGAAAAACAGTCAGAAATTAATAGAACTTGGTGAAATTAACACAAGGCATTTGGATAGTAAGTGGTCTATGGTCTGAAGGAAAAAAAAATCTTGTATCAAGAAATGACAAGATGATGTATAAATGCAGATGAAGGAGGGAGGGTAAGTTCGTTGTAGTATGTTCTTAAAGGCTGGAGGAAAGTCTTATCATGATGCGGCATCTGGTATCAAAGGCTCACTCTGAAACCTGAGGAGGTGGATACAGTCCAGTCTGATGTCCTGACACTGAAGGGCAGAAGAAAACATTTCCCACAGCTTTCTTTTCTAGGAGGAGGAAGTCTTACTGGTATCACAAAGCCACTGGATTATCTCCAGCTGGGGAGACAAGGAGGTGAATCGAAATTTCCCAGGCTTCCTTATGGAGAAGAACAATGGTGGGGAATGCCATGGCAAAAGCAAGGAGCTGCTCCATGCTGTGTCGGACTGTGCCCAGCCACGACAGTCACTTCAGTGCCATCAGCAACCTCATAACAAAGAGACGGTGGGCAGCAGAGGAGGCAAAATGTGGGGTATCTGAAAGGCACAGTTACCTAAAGCCACCTAATTCCATCAGCAATGGGTTTGAGGTCCTTTATTCAGCGGTGGGATGATCTGGATGAAACCTGAAGGCATCAGACAGCAGGGTCCTAAGGAGCTTCAGACAAATTAGTACAGGAAGAATTAAACAAACAAGGACTCCTGGCCGGTTTTTGAATGTTTAATGAACTCATACAGGTTCATTAGCAGACAAAATTGTCTTGCAGGCATCATAGGCTCTTCTTCCTCCCATGCTTTTCCAGCTTCTCTGACAGGAGATAATGACTTGCCAACTGTCTTAGGCTCATTAGCAGCATAATTTCACATTTTAACTTTCCTGCTACTATGTTTGAGGGCCAATCCCAGCTTCCCTGTGCCTGTGAACTAACTCTTCCTGTTGTAGAGAAAACTCTTGGCAGTGTATTAAAGGGAAAAGATACCTTTGGAGATTTTTTTTTTTCCAGGATCACTCTTCAGTCATTTACTTTGAAGCCGATTTAAACTGGGAGACCTGCTTCTGCAATCTGGTGGCTGGCTTAAAAACTCACAGGTTCCAAGGTACTTGCTTATCTCCTCAGGAGTACTCAAACTGCACATGACAAGCTCAGTGACAGAGGATTCACCATTCTTTTTTATGTTTATGCCAGTCACCCACTCCTTTACTTAATTTATTTCCAGGACACCTATCTGGTAGCACATTTTTCAAAAAATAATTTGAAATAGCAAAGCTACACATTTCCCATGAGAATCCTCAGGAACAGATATGTAGGTTTTATCAGCATTAATTCTTAGCTGCCGCTCCCTCCCAAGAATTATTGTTCCCTGAAGAAATGGTTTTGAGGCAACTACACAATGTAACTTAAAACACGCTGCACATTACTCCAATCTCATCCTTTTTATAAAGAAAGAAGACCAGCAGCCAGCAAGAGCACTCTTTGTACTTGTCCTGCTTATGGCTATTTTATAGACCGTAACCTTCCTAGGGATGCACAACCCACCAAACCTTGCTGGAGGGGACTAATGCTCCAAGCAGCTGCTTGTAGAAAATGAACAGTACAGATTGATGCCTGATGTAGTTCTGCTGAAGGGGTGTTAATGAACTCCCAGCCCAGAGAACCCTGTCTCGGACATGATGTTTTCCCAGTTGCCTCAAATGATAGATGGTGCATTTTCACAGTTGTTACACTGTAAGTGAAACAACCACCTTATGTGTAATGCCACTCAGCCTGCAGCCTCAGAAAAATGTTGAATTGAATTGAATACAAAATTAATAAATGAAAAAAAAAATTGGGATCAGCATACAGTACTGCTCCTCCCGATGTGTTGTTCTGGCTCCCAGCAGCTGGCATACAGAGGTTTCTAGACCTAAAGAACATATCTGCAGCTCTGTGTTTACTAGTTCTGATAATGTATCCTCCATAAGTCTAAATGCATTAGAATTAATTTAATATTTTAGACTTTACAGCATCCTACGGCATCCTGCTGTTTAATGAAGTGCTATGAGGGAAAAATATTGTCTCTTCTTTGCTTTAAATCTCCACCTGAAGGTTCCTGATTTTTGTCTTATGAGCAAGTGCCAGTAACTACTCCTTATTCACCTTCCTGTCCCAGCACAGGAAGGACATCAACCTCTTGAAGTGAATCCAGGGACACCAAGATGATTGGAGAGATAAAGCACCTCTCCTATGAGGGAAGGCTGAGAGAATTTGTTTTGTTCAGCCTGGAAAAGTGAAGGCTTAAGGGTGACCTAATTGTGTTCTTCCGGTAACCTGAAGGGAGCCCACAAGAAAAATGGAGAGGGACTATTTACAAGAGCATGTAATGGTAGCATAAACAGAGAGAAGGTTAAGATTAGATACTAGGAAAAAATTCTTTACTCTGAGGGTGGTGAGGCACTGGGACAGGTTCCCCAGAGAAGTTGTGGATGTCCCATTCCTGGAAGTGTTCAAGATCAGGTTGGATGGAGCTCTGAGCAACCTGGTCCACTGAGGGGTATCCCTGCCCATGTCTGGAGGTTGGAACTTGGTGATCTCTAAGATCTCTTCCAACCCAAAGCATTCTGTGATTCATTCACTTAATGACTTTATAACCTCTCCAGTTTCTCTTCTCAGTCCTCTTTTTCCCAGACTGTGGAATTTCAGTTCATCTTCTGTATTAGAGAAGCTGTATCACACCTGTGGCCAGCTTTGTTGGCCCTTTATGCACCTTTCCAAATTCTGCCATGCCACCTTTGAGAGATGGGGCTGGGACCTGACACCAGATAATGAAGAGAGATATTCACAGTGGGTTTATGTAATGACATTGCTGAAGCTTTACTCTTCCCCTCCTGATAAACACAAGAGTCCATTTGTGTTTTTCACTAACGCTGAATCAATGTCCCAGGAAATTGTTGTTTCAGAAACCAGGTACCAAGGCTCTGCACAGTGATTACCCAAAAGGCCTCAAGTAGTCCTTACTACTTCACATGCTTCAAACTGCTTTGCATTACATAAAAAAGTCTCTGTACTGCTTTTCAGGTGCAGGCTTGCCAGCAGGAATTCATAGGAGAGGCTACCTGCCATGCCCGGCCAATGCACCTGGAATGGAGTGCCAAGTGCCCAGGCCAGCTCAGCGGGCAGGAGGAGCCGCCTGCCTCAGGTTCAGGTTGCCTGGCACTTCCTGGCGTGAGATCCTGCCTTGGCTTCCTTAGGGCACTGCCAAAAGTGAGCAAGCTGAAATCTTCCCCGGGTGCCTACCTCAGGCTAGTTAAGTCTTGTTGGGAGTTGATTTCACTTTGGGGTTTTTGTGGTTTGGAGGGGGTTGTTTGTGATTATTTTGTATTGTTTCTCCCAGGCAAAACAGCTCTACATTGCTGATGAAGAAGCTAGGGAAGGCACCTCTTACCCATATTTAAAAGAAATAAAATGTGTGATTTTTCATTTGGAAATTACTAGCACTAGCAGGACCTGAGAGAAAGACTGCATTCATGCAGATAATTTTTTATGCAGTGTTTTGCTGAGTACACCGACTAGGAGATTGATGGCATCGCCACTGACACGCACCTAATTTCTTCCAAACATGTGAGGAGTCCTAGTTTGAACAACTTTCAGAGATCTGAGTGGTTAAACTTGCAGAAAACCTTTCCTAGTTAGCCACTCAGAGCTCCTACAGGTCATACTAGGCTAGGGCACCCTAGTGGGGTAAAAGCCCCATCAGTCCTGTGAGCAGCAAGGACCCCAGGCTTGGTGGGAAACAGCAGAAAAAGCATCCAGCTAAGGAGAAGGAATGCAGTGAAGCAAAGGAGGCAGGGGAACTTCAAAGAAGCAATAGGTAAGAGCAGGAGAACCAAGATTCACCTTGATGCAAAGGTCTGAGTTACCCTGGAGAGGAAGGAGAGTAATGAGGACAGGTGTTATTTAGAGGATCCTGTTTCTACCTCTGTTCTCCTGCCTGGATCCAGACCATTGATCTCCCAGCCCTCACCTAGTGTAAGTACCTTCATCTCCCTCCTGTCCATGTGTGCCACTGCATCAAGCACCCCAGGTACCAACAGACTGGATCTCTGCTCTGCAGACAGGTGGTTTTTCTAACAAATTTCAAGTTTGAAGCATGGAGCAGGCCAAAACCAAATATCATTGCTTCCCCCTGAAAATCAACTTGGGCTCATCAACAGTATGCTGACTGCTCCCAAACACCCACTCTCCAGGGACTGCTTTCTGCTTGCATTCAGGGAAATAATGTGAGATCCTAGACAGCTGCATGGCGCCAGTGCACAGGGAACAAAAGCCAAGGCAGCTGTGGGAAAAAGGCCATTGTTCCAAAAAATTTGAGTGATGTCACTCAGCTCCCTAACAGTGTCAGTAAAGCATGCTTTCCAATAGCAAGTGCCTGTCTCTTGCAGTTGCCTGCAGTGAGGGTAGAAGGCGTGGAACAGATTCATCTACTTTGCAAAGGCTGCACGATTATCATAAAACACCATTTTTCAGCATAGTCTCCCTTTTCCCCTGGACACAGAGCTGAGCAGCACCGTAGTGTGGGGCTGGATCCCTTGAAGGGAGCTCACCCAGCATGGGGGTGTGTGGGCAGCAGAGATGGCGTGAGTGTACCTGTCCCCAGAGTGGGGAGAGCTGCTCGTGCTTATTGTTTCTGTACTCCACTTACAAGTCATGGCCATTTGCATTGTGACATCTTCTAGAAATCTTAATCATGGGCTGTGGCCCCAGCGGAGTTGTTCTGAGCAGATGTAAGAGTTACATTTCTAATTATCTTAACACCTTTTTTGGCAGGGTGTCATAAACACAAGTTAATTAAGCCTCGTGCTAAGCCTGTGATGCAGAGTTACAGCTATTTCTCTTCATTCTGGTTTACAAATGAAGAAGATGAGGGACCAGCTTATATCTGCTACTCAGTCCTAAACCCCAAGCCTTCTGCTGGCCTCTCCACTTCAGCCACTAGGTGCACTCCCACCTTACAGATCATCAACAAATCTGACCTGTTGTTGATAAAGTTAACAGACTACATCCAGTGTCCCTGCAAAGTCCAAACAAAGTTTTCTTACTAAGGTAAAAATCATGAAGAATTTCAATGTTTGTTATTCTCCCTACATCACTGCCCTGGAAGTGCCTCCCCTCCTTTCAAAAACCTGGGAGCTCACCATGGATGTACTCCTGAGGACACCCACAGCCATATGAAACATTAGGCAGGCAAGAGATGACTCTTAATTGTCCATGGGTTGTACCTCTCTGTCATGGCCCTCATGACACCTGCAGCTGAACCCAAGGAGTGAAAGCCAGACACACCTCCACTGTATCCTGGAATCCACTCACACTGAACTGCCTGCATCATGGTAAAACCCATGGTATAAACCAGCATGAGAACCTGTGCAATGAGTGGCAGTCTTGTGAGAAACCTCCTGGGAGATCAGGATGCTGACACCCTCTGGTGATACATCCCAGAGCTGTGTGTACAGGAGGACTACAGGGAAGAGGTGGCTCTGCTGCAGAACCGTGTATGGTTCTGCTGGTGTACCAGACATGTTCAGGTGGACTTTGAGCGGAAAAGGGTGGAATAAGGCTTGCTAGAAATCCTGCCCTCCCTCTGAATCCTCCGGGAAAGGAGAAAACAACTTCAGTCCCTGTCTTGAAAGACATCTCCCTTCCAGCCCTCTTGCTACTATTCATGAGCTGGCTACAAGTATTTCCAGGCTCCTCTAGCCTGGAAACAAGGGAGGCTGGAGCAAACTGGGCTTGGTGGGCATCAGTCTTTACCCACAGGCAAAGCGTGTGTACCAGCAAGGCTGACTCCCCAGACCAACAATGATCCCTTTCCACAGGCAAACATTGAAACAGCATTTCATTTTTTAGATCAAATCCTTTAAGGAAAAGAACAAGCAAAGGCTGTCAAGGCAATCTCAGTCAGATGGAGCAACTGTTAAGAGGACTTTGAAGTAATTCAAAGCAGACACTTAGAAATGGAGATGTGCAGAATTAAGCAACTATAAAACTTTAACCTAGGGTTTCCATAAGCTCTTCATTGCACTTGCTAAGCAAAACTTGCTGATGTTCATGGTGATGATAAAAATCCCAGGCACCAGTCTTGAGTTAGTGGAATCTCATAAATTAAATCCTCTCTCTTTTATTTCATAATCTTTTCATTGCAGAATTGTTCTAGTAAATAGCCTAAACCTAGTGTGCTGCAATCAGGCACCCTTTATTCAAAACTCTTCAAGCTGTCAAGGGAAAAAAAACCAAAGTCTATTTTAGCCCAATTATAATCTATCAGGTCTGAGATAATTTTTAAAATTTTTTTATTCATTTATTGTGGATTTGGAAGAATTGGCAAAATTGATCACAGAGAAAGCTTAATTTATGAGTGAGCGCTGTAGTACTCAACTATTCTACAGTGCCCTTAGCAGTCAATATAGTATTTAAGAAAATAAATCTTGGCAAATGTGCAGATTATTATGAAGCTCTTTCTATTGGCGTCTTCTATTTTGAAGAAAACATTATCACTGAAAACTGAGGCTCCTTTGTTGAGCTGCTTATTCTGGTGAGCTACAGGCAGAACTGTACTTAGTGGGAATGCTGTTAAACAGATGGGATCCCTGTTTTGCACATGATTCTGGAATGCAATGAAATTGTTTGGTTCTGGGAAACAGTTTTTTCCTCCCATGACACTGTCAAAATGACCAAAAGATCTGATTCTGAAATCCATACTGCCATGAGTAATTCTCAATCATGTTTCAGGAAAATGCAAGTTATGATAGAAACAAAAATACAGGAACGTCACCTCTGCTTAGAAATATTCTCATTTCCTGATCTTAAGAGGGTGGAAAAGTGAACTTGCTTTGGGAGTATACAGATATAAAGAACCTACGTAGATTGCTAGCAGCAGAAATATGGGAAGGAAAGTATGTTAATGCTTCATAACCAAAAACCTGTGCTTACTTCAGCAATCTGGCCTGGAGAAGTGGTGTCAGAAATCTTCTGAGAGATTTCTCTTTTCAGCACCTTCAGCCAGCAATCCTGAACACTTCTCATCCCTTCTCACCTCACAAAACCATGCTCTTCAGCAGCAGAGCCTGGGGAAGTCCATTGGCTGAAACACAAAGGGCCAGATTCTAGGCTGGTATAAATCATTGTGGCCCCCCAAAAAAGCCACACTGAGGTTCTGTTGCTTTACAGCCACTGAACATCTGGCCCTCAGCCTGTGGGAAGAGAATATAATGTGCTCATGCTTCATGCATTTTTAAACAGCTGCTCAGAAGGACTTCTCCAAGCCTCACATGAGGCTGTTTGCCTTCACTGAAAGCTCTGGAAAGGATTGATTGTGCACAAATGATTTTGTCTTCAGGGTTTGCAGGGCACAAAGGCATGCTGAAGGACATCTCCAGTGTAGTAAGCCGCTTCTTGGCAAATCTCTTTGCAAGTCAGGTGGGTGAAGAAGAGATTATGTCCAGTCCCAGCCAATTGGAGCATCACAGCCTTTCCGTACAGGAGTTTGCTTCAGTAGCTCTGACAGGATCAGGTGATACCAGCTTGGTACAGCTATGTGCAGCAAACATCAGATGAAGTTTGCTATGTGAATATGTGATCTTTCCCTCCAACCTTTTTTTTTTTATTATTATTTTTAATCAGGAATGACATATTTGAATCTATCTTTATCTTCACACTGCCGCTGGTCTAACAGATCTGCCAACGAAGTTTTGCAAAAAGCAAACTTTAAAAGTCATCTGACTATTTTTTTTTTTTTTTTAACTAAGAAGCTTTCAGCTGCAGCATGTTAAATTTTTTAGGAATTTAAGACAGTAAGCAAACGGACAAGATTCGTTTGTTGTATGACTGGCATAGCTAGGACAGTTTCTTATTATTTCCTTTATTAGCAGGTGAGACCACAAACCACCACTTCTGAGAGGGCTTGGCTTACTAGCTAGACATAGTGCCTTACAAATTGCCTAAAGCTGCAATTCAGGAATATTGGGGTTGTTTATTTAATGTGACATTTAGTCACTTCCCAAGTGGAAGTGCTCAATAAATTATATTCTCACGAAGGTTCTGGTTGCTCCTTGCAGTTAACTGCATTCCATGCAAAGCTAAAAACCCCTCTGTGCTCTTGGTGAGGGAGTGAGCCAGTCTGGGCAAAATTCATATTCTCTTACCGTGCTACCTGACCTCACACTTCAGCTGCCAGGAAACAAAGATGGTGGATGGCATTCAGATGAGTTACATTGTTACTCAAAAGAGATTAAATCCAGTTTGTGACTGACAAGATTGGCAGAAAGATTCCACAGGCAGGATTCTCTGTTCACTGAGCAAGTTAGATAAGCACTTCAAAGGAAGGCATGATTATATCTTCATGATAAGAGTCTTCTCCAAAAGACATTCACTTTGAAAATTAACAACATTAATTTTCTTTCTGATCAGCTTAAATCCATTAGAAAATTTGGTAAGTACTGTAGAAAAATTACTCCAGTGTCATAGTGTTTCAATACTCATAGTTGCACACAGAAAAAGTGCTTGGGAAGATAAAGATGATGCCATCTGCATAAATTATTTGACAGCATTGGACTAACTAGAAGATGTATGTTGCACTTGCCAACTTGCAACTATCCTTCAGTTTCCTGTAGAAGTAGGACCAGCAACAAAGGTAGAAGGGAACCAGGCAGACCCTTGCACACCCTAGGCTTGTAATCAGCAGTACTGCCTTTAAATCAATAATATTTTAAAAGTATTTGCAGCAGCCATTCTAACATCATGAGCAGCTGCTGCCTGCAGAGCAGCACATTGGAAACAAAGTTTTTAACCTACGTGGAAGTTGAAGGACCAACTACTGGACATGGGGGGAGATAATATCTATTTCTCTGCTGCAGTGAATGACATATGGGAAATGTTATTGCTTTTCCTGTTTTTCTCCTTGGTAAAGAACAGAAAACCAAGAATCAAAGCAATTTAAAGAGAGGTAAAGATCATTAAATTCAGCAGATTCATGTACAGACCAAATAAAGTTTGAATATTTTTGTATTTCATGGTAAATGTCTAATCCTGGCAAGTCATGTAGTTAAAACATACTTTAGATGCAGAATAAGGAGCTTGATCATCTCTCTTCCCTCCTCCCGTTCCTAAACTCATCTCTGTCTGTCAAACTCACCTTTCCCATCCTTCTAAAGCACTGCTGCTTTTAATTCCGATTGAGGTGTAATTTGGAAAAAGGACAAACGATCTCATAACCCACCTTACTCCCTCTCTTGTGATGTTGAGTTTGGCTGGTGGGACTGTGGTATCCCAGCAGCTTTGGTTCCTGAATTGTTTTCACACTGATACATGTCAAAGTTTTACTGGTCATATAATATTCAGCAGTAAAGCCAAACGGGATAATTTTCAGCTGACACAAGAGCATGTTGGACTGACCTGCTGAAGCCAGAGTACCTGTGTGCAGACAGCCTGGGGACAGCTCCATCCACTCCCCCCAGCACATCTCTCTGGATAAATACTGGGAGCTGCAATGGCAAATGCTCATCCTCATTTTTGCTTGTGAGCTCTGTGTACAGCTCAGCAGGTGCCATTCCCTCAACTACCGCTCTGGTCTCCCCTCTTCTAGTGTTTTGTAAGAAAGTCACACAAGAGGTTTCCTCAAATGCTTCATCATCCTTGGTAGAAAAGAAGCATCAAGTTCCCCACGCCTTGAGAGCAACCCTCCCCTCTCTCTGCTCTTTCTCCTCTCAAATTCACATACATCTCTTGTAGGCCTGAAGGCAAAAGCTCTTAAAAGGAAAGAAAAAGAAGATATTTCACTGCCACAAGGGATGAAACAATGGAAAACCATTGGAGCAGCCAGTCTCTGGTCCTGGAGCATCCATTACTGCTGCGGCTGGTGGCATTACTTATCTTGTTCCCCTCTAGGTAGCTCCTGCACTAGGGCAATGGATGTTCCCTGGCATTGTACTCGGAGTCTGATGAAGTAGAAACCATCTTCACTGTGGCAGGAACATTGCTTGCTACAAGCAAAACAATAGCTGTCATCCTCCCTCCTCCCTTCTTCGTGCTAGGCTCCATTTTGGTTTACATTTAAAGAAACCAAAACCAGTCTGTCGTTTCAGCAGTTTCCCCAAGCCCTTCGGAGGTGCTATTTGTAACTCCTGCAAGTTCAATGCAGGGTGTAGAGTTAGAAAAATAACTCCTTGGATGCGAGTCTGGGGTATTTTTTCCTCTCAGAGTATGTAGATGACTCATTAATATTGATGAGGCACACAGCAAGTCAAAGGGAAGCCCCTTGCAAGCTGAAAACCAGCACTGCAGGAATATGAGTCTGGCACATGTTGCAGCATTTTTTGTTGGTCTGGTAAATAAAAAGCAGTGAAAACAGGAAAATCTGAATATTTTTTAAATGGCCCGTTAGGACCTCTACACTTGTGGCTTCCCTGACCAGTTTAGGGCAAGAAACAAGAGCATTTGGTGAAGTGCTGTGTGCAGGAAGGGGCTGGGTGACAGTAGATGTGCCCCCCATGTTCCACATGTTCTGGGAACAAGGCTGCAAGAGACGGGCACGCAGGAAGAAATGGTGATTTAAAAGCTCTGCAGGTCAGAAACAGAATAAAGTAACCACAGATTACTAAAACAGATGAAGATTTATAGAAATTGTCAAAGGAATGCTGTGCCCTTGGCAAGCAATGAGAAAAAAAAACAAAAAAAACCTGAAAGGTGGCTGAGCAAAAGCAGTTAAATTAAAACCATCTTTGTGACCGAGTCTGAGGAGGAAAACAGCTGGTAGCNTTAATTAATTTTCATTGAATTCTCATTCTGGCTACACATAACTCAGTGGGCATCATTAGTTTGAGGAGTCTTTATTAATATAAAAGAGATGGTAATGAAACATTTGTGCTTCCTGAAGTAAGCATAAAATAAAAGACAAGCAAGTTTAATCTGTACTTCTCAAACGGACATCACAAATGCAACAAGGACCAAATTTAAAATTAAGAATAAAATTGCTTGCTAGTTTCTGCCTGTTGAGAACTTAATTTCTTACCGGGCTGGGGTGGCCTGGAACCTTTGGTTCCTCCTCAGGACAGCACAGCATGGGCATGGAAAGGGGAGGAAAGAGAAAAAGGAATTTTCTCAAGCTGTCCCAGTCGGGCCTCAGCTCTGCTCTGGAGGAAACGGACTAAAGCTGCAACTAATTTGGAAACAGCAGAAAGTGTATCTCAGAGAATTTAGAAGAATGGACTGAATTGGATTTAAGAAATAATATTGATAAATCATACATAATTTATAAATACTTATGTAATATTCTATTTTTCTACTAACAAAAGGATACAGACAGTTTCTCATACTATGACCCTCTATTTAGCCTAATTAATAAGCTATCCAGAAACTGGTTGTTTCTCAGATCAGAGTGGGTTAAAGGTGTCTACACTGACCTACAAAAGGATGGATATTTAACTCAGATTGAGAAAAAACCAGCAGAAATCAGATGTATTGAAAGGAACCTTTGCTAGCAGTAGCCTCTTTGGAGGTATAAAAAGCGTATTTCCTCATATTAGCATATTCACCTTTTTTTTATAATAGGTGTTTAATGCAAGGTTGAAAAATTAGGAAGGAATAGAACAGCCAAAAAGCAGCTTTTCTTATGGGTGAATAAAAAAAAAAAAAAAAGGAGAGGCAGTAATCTACCATTTCTAAATTCTTGTAAGATAGAAGAAATAGAAAAAAATATTAGTTGCACTCCTCAAATAAAGTAACTTTTGTCCTCAATATACCTGTTAGCTTCAAAGACAGGCTAGATGAGAAGAAGAGGATTGTCTATTGATGTGGTGGTGGAAATATGCACAGGATCTGCAATGGCTGGGGAAGGGAGAGTGGAAATCCCTTTAACTCTGCTGGTAAATAAACCCCTCTTTTATGCTTTGAAACATATCTTCATTCTTTATTAATTCAGTATGGCTTACCAGCTTTTATCTCACCCAAAAAATAAATAAATAAACATATATATATTTAATTAATTTTCATTGAATTCTCATTCTGGCTACACATAACTCAGTGGGCATCATTAGTTTGAGGAGTCTTTATTAATATAAAAGAGATGGTAATGAAACATTTGTGCTTCCTGAAGTAAGCATAAAATAAAAGACAAGCAAGTTTAATCTGTACTTCTCAAACGGACATCACAAATGCAACAAGCACCAAATTTAAAATTAAGAATAAAATTGCTTGCTAGTTTCTGCCTGTTGAGAACTTAATTTCTTAAAGAAAAAAAAAAAAAGAAAAAAAGGAAAAAAACAAACCAAAACAAAAAAAACCAGACTAAAGAAACTGAAAAAAAAATTTAAAAAAATGGATTGAAGATTAGTTCTTCAGCTACTGATTAACTTCATGCCAGTGAACAGGCCTTGTTGCTGCAGATGTTGAAGCACTAAACCATGCAGATCCAGCTGCTGGATTTTAAGATTGAAACATCCCAAAAGGGCTGCTCAGCCTCTGAGCACCCTGGGGATGCTGTATCTCCACAGCTTGGCCTTGGCCATCCCAGCAGGAAAGCAAAGCTGCTGCATGGCTCATGCTAGGATGAAAAGAGGAAAAGATCAAGTTCATACAAACATTTCCTTTCTCAGCTCTCCAGACGTTATTTTTCCAGTTTAGCTTGCAGCAAGCCTTCCAAACACAGTGCAAGCTCAGAACATGTGGCAAATGTTCGCTTCAGGTCCATTTTCCAATCAGATGGAGCTGGTTTGTATTCAGGGCACATGCTTGGAGTCACATGAAAAGCCAACTCAGTTCTTGTTTTTTGCCCCTAAATTTGTGGGTATTTCCATCACTGCCAGTGACACCTGTCCAGAAAGTCTGGAGAAGAGATGGGTGGCTTGTAATGTCTGCTAGGACTTTGTGCTCCTTGCTTAGACAGGCAGACGATCCCAGGAGATGTCGAACAGCAGAAAACTGGTTGCACAGGTCTGTGCCGTGTCCTGAGCTTCTGTACATCACGACTTGATGTTTTGGGCAGGACCGTGTAGGAAAAAAAACACCACTTTCAAAGGCTCTCAGTGACTAAAAGATGTTGACTGAAGGAAAAAGGTCTGTTAAAATTAAAAAAATCCTTGGCAGAAGACGTAAAGAAGTTAAGTTCCTTCGAGATTTTCAAATTAATAACCTACCTAATTAGTAAGAGCTGCTAGCAGAGGGAGGCAGTCCACCGATTTATTTCACGGAGGGCGTGGTGGAAACTCTCCTCCCAAACCCGGTGATCTGTGGTCTCAAATTAACGACTCGCAGCACTTTTCAGATCCCAGCCCTCTCTCAAGAACAACCAGCGCTGCCTGGAAAAGTTCCTGCGGGTCTCTTGTGGCGCACAACGAGCACCTCCGAGCGCCGGGGGGCACCCGGGGAGCGACGCCGGCGGTGCCGCGGGCGCGCTCTGTGCTGCGGCAGCGGGGCCCGCCCGCCTCCCGGGACGCCGCTTCCCGCACCGCTCCCTGCT